>VZTX01000363.1:0-23123 GCA_013400915.1 Pardalotus punctatus
GAGGTTTAATCTCTTTTGATTTCTAAATCACACATGGCTGTGTATGGGTTAATAATTTAAGTAAACTACCCATGAGCTCAGACTGAGCTCTATTGTAAACTGCAAAATTGCTGGTAACAAAGGTTCAATAGATCAACTTTCCTTCTCGGTGACATCTTTACAGCTTATTGCTTGAACACTCTTCTTTAATGGTGTGTAGGTGGCTGTGTAATTGGAAGTTTCTGTTGATGAAATGGAGGCATCTGGTTTAGTGCCTCTTTCTTTAAACCAACAATGCCAGCACAGCTGATAGGAATGAAAAAAAAAGCCATGAAAGGTAGAAAACAGGCTTTAAATAGTCCAAGGAAGCAGATCTGGAGAAAAAAAGCCAGGCTACAATCACTGTAGTATCTGTTAACTTCAAGAGCAACTTGACTATTCCTGGAATTTTCTGGTTCCCCATAAGGAAAATTTTGCCTAATAGTCACCTTCCACACCTATCATTACAAAGGAAGAGAAGGGAAAATACCACTTTGAACATCAGAACAGTTATGTTGCATAAGAATTACTGACTGGCATTTTTATTTATTATTAAATGTTCCAGGTATTATAAAATAATCCCTAGTCACTAAGATAATTACAACCGGCCTTGAAAAGTGTGCATCTCTTGGCACTCTGGGTTAATTTTCCTTGTGAGACGTCTTGTTCCGTACTGCAGGATAGGGCTTCTCTAAGGCTGACAAGAGCAGGAACGCTTGAGACGCTTTGCTGGGAGCTGTGGCTGTGCCGCCGTTCTTGCAGTTGGAGTTATAAGCAGAGAAATAGTTCATCCTGTAAAGCTCTGCTCGGCTCTTGCAGCAGCCAAGCTTGCTCATCAGCAGAAAGAAATCCCTCCGAAACGCTTTGGTGAAAATTGCATAGAGAAATGGGTTTGCGCAGGAGTTGACGGGGTAAAATAAAACCAGCAGGATCTTGGAGTTGGTCACTGTGATGAGAGGAACTTTGAAGGCAGCAGATATGGCAAAAAAGGAGATGGGGGCCATGCAGGTGAAATCCGTGAAGATCAGTATTGCCATTCGCTTGGCGACCTTGGTGTCTTTATTGGCAGCTACCAGCTCTGGGTTCTGCACAGCAATATAAATCTTGATGTAGCAAGCACAAATGACAATGAAAGCAACAACATTCAGCACCAAGATCAGCAGAATGTAGGCCTGGGAAAGGCTCGTTTCGATATCCATGGGCAGACAGATGCTGACCTTCATGTAGCTACTGACCCCAAAGAGAGGCAGCACAGCTATCCCGATGGAGAACAGCCAGCCCCCGAGCATGATGGGCACGGCGTGCCGCAGCCGCAGCTTGCGGTCCAGCTGCATGGCGTAGGTGATGGTGTGCCAGCGCTCCACGGTGATCACCGTCAGCGTGTACACCGACAGCTCGCTGGCAAACACCGTGAAGAACCCGGCCGTGCTGCAGCCGCTGCCTGTCTGCCAGTCTATGGCGTGGTTGTAGTACTGACCGCTGGTCTGGGCGTCCACGGAGGCGATGAGCAGCAGGTACAGCCCCATGCAAAAGTCGGCGAAGGAGAGGTTGCACATGAGGAAGCGAGGGACGGTGAGCTTGTAGTGGCTGGTCAGGAGAACGAGGAGCACGGTGAAGTTGCCGGTGATGGCGAGGATGTTTATGAACCAGATCAGCACTCTGAGAAAGCTGTATCCCAGGATGTCTTCGCAGGGGTTAAAGGCATCTGGTTCTGGAGTGCACGTGAGGACTTTGGGCTGACAAAAGTCATACTCGAAGTCAAAGCCGGCCATTTCGCTGTCATCGAAAATTGTTGAGTAGCTGTAGGGAGATGTTTCTTCCTCTGTGGCAAATGGGTGCGTGTTCCTCTCCGCTGACCACAGTGATGTGTTGTTGGAGTCATCTCTGTAACCATGAAAAAACCACCCCCCCAAATAGAAGTGAATTATTTGTTACATGCTACTCGCATTCTTTTGCAAAAGACAACAGATAACAGTTGTTTGGAAACATTGACTTCCTCTATGTGTTTCTACAGGGTGTTTACAAACAACGAAGCCTTGTGAGGATGCTTTTTGTTTGGGAAGCAGCCTTGGAGAGCAGTAGAGGTCATAGTCCCATCCACAAAAATGCTCTCTTATACAGCTTGCTTATTTGTAAGTTCATTATTGTGACTGCTTTGTGAGGGAGTCATCGTTCTCATGCCGCGATTTGGCTGCAGCGTAAGCTACAGTAACTCGAGAGCTGATGGATTATGGGTTTGATGCACAGAGGTGTCTCAGGCAGCTGTAGAAGCCATACCACAATAACCTATGGATTTTAACTCTTCACCTTTGCTCCCCTAAGGAAAGGCACTTAGCAAACAAATTCCTGAGACCATGTAGGGCTCATGGAGGTGCTAAGTAATTTGATGTTCTAAGTATTATATGGCAAGGAGTAGAAGTGCATGGTTAACTAAATAATGCTGATGGCAGGAATTTATTAAATTTAGGCTGGACCCAATGCCTAATGAAGAATTTTGTAGGTTTTTAAGATAGACTTCTATAATCTCTAGGTCATCAAGAGTGTGGTGATAAGCCTAGCAAAGAAGAAACGTTTTAAAAGCAAACACTGTCTTTTCTGGCACTTCCCTGCTGTAACAGGTGCCTATTTCCCAACTTCCCAATCATCCTGACTGTGAGTGTTTGGTGGGCAAACACTCAGTCTGCAGTGTGAGACTGGAAAAGCATCTCTATTGAGGACAACTCTTGAGAAAACTGCTAGCAAGAGGATAATTTAAATACATGCTTTAGCTTCCATATCTACTGAAGCATGTCCATGAAATGATATTTCTGGAGCAGGGTCTTAACTGGCAAATGAAACCGAGCTGCTTTTCAGCTATTCCTGTGGGGCAAATAACTTCCCAAGCTTGTTATCCTAACTCTTCTCTCTGTATATGAAAAACTGCCCAATGTCTTGCATTTACTTGCCTGGCTCAAAATGGAAGAGCAGGCACTATGTTTGGCTCTATTAACTTAGAAAAAATGATTGTGATTTTCTGAGAGGCTGTGTAAATGTGCTGCCATGTGCAAGTTGAATTTTTGTGTTTTTTTTTTTTTTTTTTTTTTTTTTTTTTTTTTTTTTTTTTTTTTTTTTTTTTATTTATTTTAACTCCAAAAGTATATGTGTNACTAATGAGAACTCAAGAATTTCAGATGATTTCTGCTGTGGTTCTCCAGCCATTAAGCCCGTGAACCATAAGCTTACTTTCATTTGCTTATTATAATGTCTGCTCAGAGAATTGCTGAGATTGGGATTTGCCAAAGCAAAAAAGGAGCCAACAGGCTGGGCAGACTATTTAATGTACAGCAGGAGTGCAGCAGATGCTAATACCAAACAAGCAGACAGATAAAACCAAATGGCAAGTGTAGGACAGCCTCACCGACCAGCAAACAAGATAATGTCCAAGGAAGTAATTATCCCAATGAATCAATCACATTTCAGCTGTACTTAGCTGTTGGAATTTTGTGACCATAACCTTGTTTCTTCTAGACTTTACAATGCTTTGACGCCATGTCAGGGCTGCTAAGAAGTCCCAAGGTCTCCCATTTAGCTGTAGAGGGACGAATAAAAGCAAATCCTTAAACTTCTCCCTTAAAAGCTGCCTTAGAGTCTGTGTCATCCAGCACAGCCAACACAACAGTTTTGATATTAGCCTTTCTCATTGTCACACTGAACACTGTCAAACAAAACTGTGATGATATGAAAAGACGTGTTTAGACGGACTAAACCACTGGCAGGGGGTCATCACACTCCTAATTCAGGGACTCCATTCTACCATGGAAAACTACTGATATGCAGACTTCTAATTATCCTTTCTATAGGCAAAAAAAATGTTAACAATAGCAGCTCTTCTTTGAATCACACCAACAACTGCAATTATTTCAGGGAGTGGAAGGTCTCCAGGTAGGCCATTAACTTCTGTAAATATTTAATCATTGTTTTGAAAGCCTTTCAAGAATTCAGAAGACAAACTGGAGTAAGTAAAACTCATGAATTCATGAGGGGCTTTTTTTCCCCTTTCCTTTTGAACAACCAAACTTTGGTTTAATGATAGTAAAATTACCACTGTTGCAACTTGTAGGGGTGACTGAATTGGCAGGCAAAGACATGCTTTGTGAGAAAACACATGAACAACAGGAGGGGGAGGAGGTCTGTATTTGTGACTTCCATCATCTCTATGCAGAGAGGTACTTACAGCATTTCATCAGTCAGTTTCCTCATGGTGCTTTCACACTCTTTGGAGAAGTTGTCAAAAATGGAAAGCAACCAATTCTGTCTGAAAGAAGGATAAAAAGAAAGTTGTTTCAGGCTGGATTTTGGCCAAAGCCTTGTCTTCTCTGCAGAGTGGTCTTCACAGACATGTAGGGTAAGCCAGAGCTGGCCTCATGGCAGCACAGATGTTCCTGTAGACATCTGGAAGTGGGAAGGAGGAAGGCTTCAAATAGTGTGAAAATAGGCAGGACCTCCTGAGGGGTGTAAGGATGGTCTTTCAGCTTGGCTATGGTGTGGGATGTATTTTTTTATAGTGAAATAACTTGAGCTGGAATTAAAAGGTGTGTTTTAAAATATTGTATTGAAGAGGGCCAGATTCTCCACCAGGGCAAATGGAAGCAGTTAGACTGGCTGAACAGGCCCAACTCCCTCAGCCTTTCCTCGTCAGAGAGATGCTCCAGTCCCCTCATCATTTTTGTAGCCTTCTGCTGGACCAGTTTCAGGAGCTCCTTGTTTCTCTTGCACAGAGGAACCCAGAACTGGACACAGCACTCTAGACTGGCTTCACCAGGGCTGAGTGGAGGAGCAGGATCACCTCCCTTGACTTGCTGACAGTGTCCATCCTAATGCTCCCCATGATCCCACTGGCCTTCTTGGCTACAGGGACACTCTGCTGGCTCATGGACATCTTCTTGTCCATAGTGCCCAGGTCCTTGGCAGAGCTGTTACCCAGCAGCTCAGCCTCAAGCCCATATTGGTGCATGGGGTTATTCTTCCCCAGGTGACCCTATTTTAAAAACTGTATGGGATCTGGAGGTAGACTTTGAAGTAAAGCAGTTTGAAAAGTACAAGTTGAAAGATGACATATTTGGCAAGATCTCTGGTTTTGAGGCTTTCAAAGTAGCAGCCAGGTACTCTACCAGTATAAATGGAAATGGTTTTGTCTTACCTCATTGCTGATGCCCCTGGTAGGGGAGCAGTCATTTCCTGATTTACATGGGGCTTTTCCCCCCACAGTTTACTAAGAAAATACTCAATATAGAAAAGTGACTTACTAAAGCAGCCCTGGTTTTATAGACCATGTTCATGTTGCAAAGGCAAGCACCCAAAAATTAATATAGTATCAGAAATGTAGTTATCTTTATCAGAACAAATACTTTTTTTCTCTCCCAGAGTTGCTCCTGCATTTAATAAACTGAGAGATGTGATCTGTGACTGAATCAGTTCAGTAGCAATGGAAACCCTTGACAGTAAGATTGTTGTTCTCTTCTTGCAGAATCAAGAGCCCCTAGGTAAAATGAGGTAGGCAGAGAAAGCATAGCATCACCCCTAATTTTACCCTAGAGAATTGGATTCTACTCCTGTCTTTCCAGGAATCCCCTGAAGTGAAGGCACAGGAGCAACATGGATCAGGCCTCTCAGAGCTGCCTGCTCAACGTGTTTTCTCTGTGGCCTTCATTTGAGACAGATGAGAAGTGAGGCACCTTCATGGCTCAAGCTAAACTCATTTGGGGTTGCTTTGGCTGCCTAAAGCCAACTGAGGGTTGGTATCTTTGAAACAAACACAGAAAAATGAGCTCCAGTTGTCTTGGATTAACTGCCCCAAGTTAGTAGATGCCAATCTCTCCCTGTGCCACAATTTCCAGTTGCGGGGAGAACAATACCGTCTATTATCTGAAATGGCTGGAACTAAACCAAGTAACCTCTTTCTGCAAGCTTGTGGCAGGCCCTAATTTTGGTGGGTAATTGAGTTTGCCCTTTCTACTATGTCATCATATCACCTGTATTAATTAAGCTACATAGCTGAAGGCTACAGGGGTTTCTTTTTTTTAATTTTTATTAGGGCAATGTGCTATTGATAAAGATCTGTCTTTTGTGTGCCGGTAGGTTTCTAATTGAGATACCAAGAAAAAGATAAGCTTTAAGCAAATTTAGAATAATGTTTCTACTGGTAGATCCAGGGCACATGATGGGATCCATTTCTGCTCTAAAATAAATGGACGTAATTTTCCTGGCCTTACCAGAGATTTGCTGTTTCCTGCAAAGCCTTGCAGTGTATCACAGCTTCCTTGTAACTGGAATAAAGATAATCAAACCTTGTGAGCTGAGGAAAGCCGAACTGCCATTTTGGAGCTTCTGAAGCACCGCAGTATGATAATGCCCTATTTGGACTTACTTTTCTGTCCTTAGGTTTCGAAAAGCACAGCAGTGGCTGGGATATGTTAGGACAGCTTCCAGAAGACTGCTGAATTTTTCCAGTGGTGGCAGCCTCTTTAATGAGTAAGATGATGTTGCATTTAGGACCTGAATGGCCTCGAGCCCGTAACTAGGCAGGGACTCCAGTGCTGTTGAAGAAATATCCCTGTGAAACAAAGAGAGCATTCACTTTTCTTTTCACCCCTCTAAAAATACACCAAAGCATAATGGTAGGTAACAGCAACTGTTTTTTTCACAAAGGTTTAGATCTACAAAGCCACTTCAGCACCTGATGCCCAGCTCAGTATCATGTTCTGTCAAACTACAGAGCAGCAGGGTAAGAGCATCCCTGTGGCTCAGCAGCTCCAGTGAGGAAAGGAGCTCCCTTTGTCCTGGGGAAACTGAAACCTACCACTCCAGGGGCTATGCCCTGACCTGTTTGAAAGCTGTGCATGGAGTGAGGGACACCTCTTTAAGCAAGAGACAAGGAGAGAGGAAGGTGGGCAAAAGTGACTCTCCAGCCAGCTAACAGGTAGGACACCCTCCTGACTCTCTGCTTGGCTCTGAAGGGCTGTTCTAGGAGCTTTAATTAAATGGATATTAATTAAAAGCCCAAAAGAGTCCATCATTCTTGCCAACACAAACTTAAGAATTTTGGCTTAGAGTACCTACAGAGGGGTTGCTTGTGTGAAGAAACTCCATCAATGTGACTAAGGATTTTCAGAGTCAGCTCATTAAACATAGGAAAAAAGGCCTTCAGTTGTGAAAGTGATATGAGTAATGCCATGAGCCATAAAGCACCAATAAAATTAACAAAAAGGCATGTGCAGCACAGAGTGCTATTTACAGAACCACACTGTGTTTTACTGTATGGGGTAACAACAAGGGCAGCCCTCCAGTAAGTACTTGATTAATAAATCATGAGGATGATAATAACGAGTTTTATTCCGCATGAGCTTACAGTGTGCAATCAGCTGGTTCACTTTTATAAACAAATTCTAAACCAGCACATATTGCCAAACATATCCACCCTACCAAAGGACAAGTTAGTTTGCAATGTCAGAATATAAGACACAGGAACAGGATCAGGAGGATCTGACACAAATAAAGCAAAGGCCAAAATATCTAGGAGGTGGAGGTCAATGTCAACACTAGAACTGGCTGATAAGTGTTTGCCATGGTGCAAACTCCTCTCATCCTGTAATTTCATGGCATCTCATTGACATGTTTCCACTTCATGCACAGAGGGTAAGAGATCACATCTTCCTCCAGACTCAAAGCCTGTGTTTGCTGTGGTGACACAGCTCTGGTGGCACAGTGCTGTTCCCACAGGACACTCGTGATGGAGCTGTGGATACTTACAGGACATCTGGCCCTGTGGCCCCTCTCAGGGCATCATTGTGTATCCGCCTGAGGTTCTTATTGTCCTTCAAGATCCTGTGGAACCAAAAATGAACTCTCTTTACATCTGTATTTTAAAAATCACTTTTTTTGTTTCTTCTTCACACCTGTTTCAATTCTTTCTCCCACCACAGCAGTGGTTGTTGCACTGGCTGGGGAGTGCTTGTATTTCCCTCGTGACCTTTACTTCCTCTGATGCCATCAGATCATTATCATCTACACTTAAATCTGATAAATTCCAAATTCTTCTGTCTTAAATCAGGAACAACCAGGCTGGTTCTTTTACTACAGTGGCAAGTGTACATTTTGCCTAAGCCAAGAGCCTAGTCCCCCAGTGTGTGAGGGATTAAAAAACTGTTGATATTTCCAGACATAAATTACAGATCCCTTAGTTTGGGCTACTGTTTCAAGTTTTACACTAATTTATGAAATTTTGTTAAGAATTACGAGCTTTTCTCACAAAAGGTGTACTATTTTAATGGATGTTGTTTCAGGAAAAGCACTAAGAGCTGCAGGAGTAACAACTGAGTCACAATGACACTGAAAGATGCAGTTTTCTCATGAGTATTGGGAAATATAAGACAGCCAGTTAATCTGTAGGAAGAGCCTTTGACTGTATTTAAATTGTTATTTACTATTTAAATTACTGAGGAAGGAAAACATACTCACAGTTGACTCAGCTTAGTCCCGTTGAAGGCATGGCTGTGGATATCTTCAAATCCGTTTTTATACAATTTGCTGGAGATTAAAAAAACACAAGGGAAAAAGATTTGGAAAAGGTGAGATTATGTGATGTACTACAAGTTTCAAACCTTGGTGCTGCATTCATTTTAATGATTAAAGGGTCTGCCTATAAAGAATGAAGGTAACTATAGCTCTTAAATTAAGAAAGTTCTAGTTTAAATTTCCTAAGCACCTTCCTGTTTAGCTGCTGAAGTGCGGGGATCACCTGACTCCATTTGATAGAAGGGATCTACCTCAGCACATTGCTGAAATTAGTGATAGCCTTAAAAACCATGACAATATGTAGGATCAATTTCCCAATCCACAAGAAACATTAACTGTTGGAAAGGCTAAATTAGCTGTTTGCAGTGCAAAGTGTGACTGCAGGGTGACTTTACACCTCCATAGATTACTTGTGTTTCACCAGACCGTGCTGTAACAAGAGGAATTACTTCAGCTAATTACAGCTAACCACATGGGGTGGAGTTAACACATAGCTCTACAATTAGGAAGCTGCTGATAAGATAATTCTTTTCTTCTTGTGGTGAGCTCCCTATCACAAAAGGATGGGAGAAAAACGAATGTTGGCTGTTTCCTGACTTAGACTCCCTCCCATTTAACACACTTTAGGGTTACAGTAAAGACTTTAAGCAACTTTCTCCATCTCTTTTATGTTCGTTTTCTTGCACCATTAGCAGAATCATAATTTTGCTGAAGTTATTTTGAGAACTTGTTGGGAGGAAAGAGGCTCATAAGATGAAATGGTGCACTAATCTAAGCAATTCCTCCTCTTTAGCATCGTGTAGGAGTAGCATTCAGTCACATTTATGCCCAGTTCTTTTCTCGTTTCCAGAAGGTATTGGTCAACACATAAAATCTGTGTTAAGATTACTTCCCTGCTGGCACATCAGCTTGATGAAGAGTCCATCAGCTGCAGTTTTGTGCAGGGCTCCTGCTGGGTATGTACTGGAGCCTGGTCCCAAAGGTTGGCTTCACTGGGCTCCCCTGGGCTTTGTGGCTGCAACACCAAGCAGGTGGCCTCCCCTTCCTTGGGAGACTCAAATTTCGGCCACATCCTGCTTAGAGGCTCAGCTTGTGATTTTTTTCCTCTTCCAGCATGACTTTGTGGAAGTTTTTGTGAAGACAAGTGAGCTGTGAAATCCATGCACTGTTCTTGCTGTGCTGGCAGTGAACACCTCACCTTGGCTTTCTGCTGCTTTCTGCATTCCTCAAGTGGGGCATCTCACAGCATCAAACCCACCCATCTCACAGAGGGCTGAAGCATTGAGCCCACAGCTGGCTAAGAGGAAAGTCTCGGGTGTGGAGACTTATAGGGCTCTTATAGGAACATAAGCTGAGGCAAAAGGAATCAGGGTAATAAGCAGCATCCATAGTTTGTACCAATTTCTTCCGCGTCTCCATCCCTCCTCTTCAGAGGGACCCTGTGCAGCTGAAGCTCAGCTTTCTCAGACTGCTTGGCCCCTGAAAGCACCGTTTCAAGAAACTGCATCCCTGA
This sequence comes from Pardalotus punctatus, assembly GCA_013400915.1. Classification (NCBI taxonomy): domain Eukaryota; kingdom Metazoa; phylum Chordata; class Aves; order Passeriformes; family Pardalotidae; genus Pardalotus; species Pardalotus punctatus. Next base: position 10,085 of record VZTX01000363.1, read on the forward strand.
GGTAAGAACAGAGACATCGGCCTCCAGTGCAGCTTTTGTAGTTTATATCCTGTTGATGGTATTTGTAAAACCAACATTGCATGGAAGATGAAGATTTAGATCCCTTGTCCTGTTTTCTTTCCTAAGTGAAGTTATTTTTTGGATAAAACTCTGCTCTTCATCTTGAAAAACATCCCTGTTTCTTAAGCATTTCAAATTCAACTCACAATGCAGATATATGTTTTATGGGGCTTAATGTCAAGATTTTCATGAAGCCAACCTACTTCCCTCAAGCAGATGTGTTATCCTCGCAGAAGGAACTGGAGCTAGGACTATGTTACTCACAGTGTCAGTGATTCATTGTTCATCCCTTGGAAAGCATTTTGTGGTATAATTGTCATACGCAAGTTATCACAGAGCTCCCTTTGGAAGGAAAAAAAAAAGGTATTTTTGTCAGCGATTCTGAAGCAAGATGGAAAACACTCATAGCTTGGTTAGGTTGGGTCTCTACTTACAAAATAAAATGAGCTTCCAGTGAGAAGATCTGTGTCAGGTCTGGAAATTGTCTTATTCCAGTGTTACAAATGCTCCTAGAGAAAAGCATAATTCCTATTTAGAGAAGAAAATATTACCAGAGTGGGTGCATCAAGAAACCGAGTTGGTAGGTTCAAGCCTAACAGTGCTTTAAAAGGTGACTGAGAAATACAATTTTTAGATAGGCTCCAAAGGTGTTTGTAAGGCCTGTAAAAATCAAGTTTCCTAGAATTCTCAAGCAGTGTCCTAGAGGAGCAGGGTACGTTCTCGCTATATTAAGCAGGAGGGAGAGATTTTAATTACCCCTTTTGTTTACTACCCTGTTAGTCTGAATGCTTTATTCTAGAAATAAGCACTTACCTGAACTGCTTTTCAGACTTCTGTTTTGTCCATCACTGCCCTGCCCTTGTCTTTTGAAAAGCCTCACTATTGGTTAATCTACATTAACGTTATTGTAAATGAAGCAAGTACTTCTAGTTAACTGAAATGCATGAAAAACCTTTTCCCTTAGACTCCTCAATTTGACTCATCTACTTCTTTAGAGAAAAGAATAAATAAAGCAAGCAGAAAAGGAATAGAACTCTTTCTTACAAGTATTTTAACCTTGGAAGATTTCTGAATGCTCCGTCCTCAATGTGAAACAGATTTTTCGTGTTCAGGATTAATCTGTAACGAAGGAAAAATATTTCAGTATTATAATCATTATAGATTTGGGAGGGTCCTGAGTTTTGCTTGTGACTTTCCTTCTCAGAAAACAGTCTGCAGATATGCTGCTGGGTGCATCTTGAAGCACTGTTGCTAATAAAAATGGCCTGCAATTTTTAGGCAGCCAACAAAAGATAACACTACCTGAATTCTCATGGCTCTCTGAGATGATCTGGTTTGGATATCCTGGTCACTGGTGGGAGTTAGCATTTTGGGCTTGGATGTGGGGCTGTGTGTGGGTGTGTGCACCTGGTCCTTACCCCACAGTCAGATCCCTTTAAATATTTCCTCATTTCCATTACATTACTGATGCTCTTCCTAGTCAGGAAAGGCAGTTCCTCAGATAGTTCAATATCTTGAGAGCACCATGGACTTCCTTAGAGCAGTGGTTGGTAGGAGTGGATCAGCAGAAACTGGGAGAGAAGTGTGTGAGAAGTCCTGTTTGCTAGTGGTCGCCCAAAAAAGGGCAGATCTCTTACTCAAGGAGCACTTTCTGCAGCTAAACTATCTGCTAAAATTCTGTGTTTGCCCTGAAGGCAAATAACTGTAGCCCAGCTCCCTCTCCATGCATGACTTACAAAATACAGATGTTTTAACATGTGAAATGGCAAGAAAAGTTGACATTCAAGAATGCCATTGAACACACCTACCCTGATTATCCACTGAATGTGGACTTGAGTGCAGCTTGGGACATCAAGCCCTGCAATGTGAGTCCTGTACAGCACTCAAGATTCAAGGAAGTTTTCTTGCCAGCTTCCTGTAGCTCTTTAATGCTCTTGCTTAGCTTTTAGGTTTTGTAACATAAGCATAAGACAAGCTATCCATAAACTGTAGGTGAATGCATGGGGTCAAAACTTTTATTCCTTTCCTAAGCCCACCATTGATTCTTGTGGAAGCTGGACTCAATCAGAGGTTGACATATCTGTATCCCTTGCTTATGTGAGTAACTGGCTTCACTGATGTTCACATATTAAAAAAAAAAAGAGATGGATTTGTCCTCCCTCAGTTGTGCAATTTTAAGCCACTCACTGGTCATGCTGTGTGAAAAAGGCAGTAATGAAATATTGAATCAGATTTATAGTTTCCAATTTCACTAAATATTTCAGAGCATTCTCCTAGTCATTGCTTTTAACTCTCTCTCTCAGATGCCTGTGCTATGCAGGTCAAGTTTAAAATCAGTGCGTGTTCTGTTTGAGTAATATTTTAGTGCTCCGCAGAAGAGCTATACATACTAAGCAGCTGTATTTAAATACTGTATGGCTTTGAAAACAGTGACTTCAAAAAGAAAGATTTTTCTCATCTGTTGTCATCTCGAATTATTTCCCTGCTTAGAAAGCTTGACAATGCCAGCAGAAGCAGACACAGAGCTCCACTCCTGCCTGTGAGCTCTCTGATAGCAGTGGGACTCTGTGCGGGGATGTCTTTGCATGAGTTAGATCTCCAAGGCCAGGCCTTATGGAGTGCTCACTATTTTATACAGCGCTTTGGAGAGAAATGTGTCTCATCACAGATCTCAATCAAAGCCAACCAAAGTAACAGAGACAGATTTGGTCCAAGAATACTTCTCTGCAGACTGTTTACTCCTTGATGATCCGAAACCACAACATGGATGCCTTTTTAAAACTGATGCTCACATTTCAGACAAGGTGGGAAGGCTGTCAAAGGCGCTTGCTTCTATTCTCTCCAGGGAATCGCTCTGAGAGATTTCACTACAATGAAAACAGCAGACACAAAGCAACACATTACCACAGAAGACACCAGTAATTGGCTTTCCACTTTGTATTTCCTTCTTTTATGCACACTTGTTCAACCCCTCCTACCCATCTTGTTCATGCCTCACCGCAGACATCCTGGGAGCCCGTGCCAGCGGGGTTTGAGAGGGGGCCAGCCTTTTGCTGTCTTGGCAAAAGGGAAAGCCAGTCCTTTGGAATAAGTATCTCTGAAACAGCCAATCTCCATTTGCTCAGTAAATTGCAGGTGAGGTAGAGATCAAGGGCCAGAACTAATGTGAACAGAGTGAGCCCAAGCCTTGTGAGCCTTCTGCTCCCTCCCATTGTTAGTTCTGCTTGGTGAATTTATTTGCTGGGTAAGGACATGGATAATGTTCATGGTGCTTCATATGCTGTTATCAGGTCAGAATTATGGTCATCTAATACACAGATGTAGAAATACAGAGATATGGATTCAGCACACTTTATGAACAAATTTTTGGATTTAAATGCCATTTTCATGACATGCATGCAAAGTGAAAGGAAGTGGCTCTTTTACATCATTACACCAACCCATATGACTGTTTTTGCAGGCACTCTCGGACTGTGATGTAGAGAAGCTCCTATTCCACCTGTGTATTCAAGATTAACCAGTGCTGACATAGAAAAAGAAATCCACTTATTAGGTACTTGTTAAATTCTTGTTCGATTAAGATTTATGAGGCTGTGCAAAATTGAGTCCTGAAAGTAAATAATATACATTGATGCATGTATAAGGGAATGATCTTCAAAACTGTTTTTCTTAACAGAATTGACTAGAAAGGCACACAAACTAAACCTAAGATCATACACTGTGAAGAAAAAATATTTTCCAAACAACTGGAATTCATCTCCGCAATCAGAGCCAGTATTGTCACAGTCCTGAGTGTTAGCTTAATTCAATGACAATTATGAGAAGACAACTCCTATTGGTGTCGGTATAAAGCCCCTTAGACCAGAATGAATTCTGTATTTCATTTGTAGTGTCAAAGGGGGATTCACACTAGAAATCACACAGTTAACATGTATGTGCATCTTACAGAAATATTAAGGATTTTTTTATCATTATTATTCAGTGAGAATGTTATTTTTGGTATTGAGCTTGTTACTTATAAATGAAGGATGTAGAATAAGTGGCCTGCTGGGCACCTGATCCTCAGAGATTCACAGCCTGGGAGGCATCAGTGCCTGCTCACAGAACTTGAAGACTCAAGTTTGGGGTCTGAAACATCATGCTTCCACAGAATCCTCCCTGTCAGCCACAGTTTTTCCATTTACATATGCTGGAATGCCTTATGGCATGAGAATAATTTGTCATCTGATTTTCAGATAGTAATGTGTTGCCAAATAGTTGATTTAGAGATTTATAATTTTAAAATATGCATTTTTCAAAGTAGCATTAAATCTCAATAAAAGTATGAAGTGTTCTACAAACTAACTTCAGAAAAATACATCGATCTCTACACTGTTAATTTGCAGAAATTCATTAAAAGCACACAAAAAGATCAATTAAATTCTCATTATGGAAGGGAAAATGTCCATGAAAAAACCATTCTCTATGGAGAATATGACATGTATACAGTTTGCGAAAGTGTAGCCTCAAGTCATACAGGTAGGAGGAATTTTGTAGATTTAAGTTGGTCTCCAGTGTGAAAATTATGAAGTTCTCATTAAACATTGAGATGCAAGTGAGTGCAAGAATACAGCACCGCTGGATTCTACTCTAATACTGTATTGCAGTTGAATAAGTGCAGCCGAGAATCACGAAATGCACACCTTGAAAAGAAAGCAGTATCTTTTGAGCTGCAGCTTAGGTTCTGGGGGGGGTCATTCCCCTGCTCTTCTCTGCGCTGCTGTGTCATCAACTTTGTCCTTTAGAGGCCACTCAATGCCAACAAAATAAAAAATAATAAATAATGGAGACTCAAGCATGCCATCTTTCAGCTGGAATAACAACAGAAATGAGGGCAAGAGGGGTAAGACGAGCCTTATAGTCTGAATCCTTGATGGAATACAGGTACAAAGCCAAGGGTCAGGAAGCAACGCAGACCTGGTGTGAAAAATTACAGCACATGCAAACTGAAAGATCAAAGAAAGGGCTCAGTCCCACTGATCCCCTGCCAAGCTTATCTCTCAGTGCAAAATGCTGAAGAAATACCTTATTTGGGTCTTCTATAAATGTATAATCACAGAATGCCATGGCTGTCATTGCAGTGGTAATGTTTGATGATAGAAATCTATCTTCTCTGCTAATCAAATGCTCCTCTCATCAGTTATTAAGCTGTATCCAGTTCTCTCTGACATGATTAATATTTCATTATTTGATCTTTAAATGGCTGTTAAAAATCATGCATTTTCAAGGGATCTTTTATATACTGTTTATATGAAAAGGAATGCTCTGTTTATCCTTCCCCTGTGTTTCTTTTTCATCAATAGTATGTGTTAGCCACACATCTTTATATTATTATAAAAGGATGATTTTTATAATTAAGGAAAAGCCTATGGAAAATATTGACAACTTACATGATGAAGGCATCTCGAAGTCCTTCAAATGCATGTGATGGGATTACTTTTACAGGGAGATGAGTAAATGATCTGAAAAAAAGAAGAGAGGGAGGAAATGGTTGTAAGGCATGGGGTTTCCTTGTTTATAATTGTACCATTATGGTAGGGGGGAAACCAATAAAGCCACTTTAGTTTTCCTTCAGCTCTCTGTACCTCTGGGGCCTGATCCATTTGCCATTGATCTCACTTAAATGGAATTCAAAAGATATTGGGTCAGTTCCTCAACAGCATAAATTTGAGAGCAATCACCATCAAATCAATAATAATCATAACTTATTAAGTAAATTTATAGCCTGATTAAAGTAGGCTGCTGCATTCACAGTCAAAGGAAGCTATGGGCTATTTAAAGTTAGATCCTCAGAAATGGCTTTCATGTAAAATTTTCTCTATAAAATGGTATCTTTGTGTTACTGCACCATGTTCTCCTCCCAGCAATATCTCTGTAATGTTGCAGTGTGGCATCCTGAGTTCACTGGCAATGTTCTGACTGTGTACAAAGTGTAGAAGAAGTTCAAATCAGGCTGATATAATGGATTTTTTTTTAAAAAATAAATTGCATCAGTGTGGTTAGTTGATTCAAAGCAAGGTATATATTCTCCCTTTAAATTTTTTAGTTTCTTTGACTGAGAAGTTTACAATGATGTGGGAGACAGAGTCACATTTTACCATTCTCCACATCTAAACCACAGTACTTTTACCAGCCAATTTATCTACCCATGACCACATTCTCCCCGATAATGGCCAAAGGAAAATATTGAACATATTTAGCATATTTCAAAATGTTATCTCTGTGAAAACAGGCAATTGCACTATTTTGCTTTAGAATTACAAATATCTAGTCAGAGACATTTGTTTCTCATCCTTAAACCCTGCTCAAGGCTTTTTGACTGAAATGTTTCTGTGCTATTCACTTAAAGTACTTTTTTAAATTGTTATCATAATCCTTTATATGAAGAAATATGTTTATGATTGTAAATGTTCATGTTAAATGTTTATCAAGTTTATATATAAAAATATCTTTATATATAATACAGATAAAGATAGAAATATATATTTAAATATATATTAAATAAATAAATAAATAAGCTAAAAAAATATAAAAATATGTCATACCTACACATTATAATGGCAGACAGTCACACATACTACGTCTAGGGCTTACAAATCTGGATGTACTAAGGAACCTGGAAGTCACTTCCTAGGAAGTCACTGTTCCAAACAGTCTGTATGATTTGGGGCAAACAATTTAGTTCCCTTGCGCCTTGTCTCCCTGTCAGTAAAGTGGGAATAACAATGCTTCCCTACCTAACAAGGGTGATATAAGGATGTATATCTTTGTCATGACATTGTGAATGGGTCACACCTGTCTCTAGATTGACGCTGGCATGTTTTGCTGTGTGTGAGGTTTGGTTAAATCAGAAATCAAACTAAGACATGCAGCTTGAAGAATGTATTTTCCCTCAGGCTTAGAGACAGGTAGAAGTAACCTGCAGCAGGTTTGAACACTCTGAGACAAAAGAAAAAGAGCTTCAAGAAGAAGCAAAGGATACGAGCTGAGAAATTCCTGCTCTATAACCCTATAACTGCACCATCAGCTCAGAGGGCTTAGAAAACAAACCATACCTTTTGTGAAACTGCTCGCAAAAAAATATAATTTATAAAGGAAGTAGAAATGTGACTGAAAGTGAAAAAAATCAAACAAAGTCTTAGCTTTAAATTACATCAGCCCATGAGCATACTACCTCCCTGTGACATGTGAGCAGCATGCTGGTTGGAATGGTGCATGGCTTGGAGTGACAGGTGATGATCTTTAAGGTCCCTTCCAACCCAAACCATTCTATGATTCCATGAATATTTACTGAACAACTGGAGCTCTCTCAGCCTCTATCCTAAGGAGAAGTGCTCCAGCTCAGTGATCATCTTTGTGGCCTTCTCTGGACTCACTCTAGCAGGTCCACATCCTTCTTATGCTGGAAGCCCTTGAGCTGGGTGCAGCACTCCAGGTGGGTTCTCACAAGAGTAGAAGGGGAGAATCCCACCCCTCACCCTGCTGGCCATGCTGCTTTGGATGCAGCCCAGGACTCCATGGGCTTTTTGGGCTGTGAGCACACACTGATGGCTCAAGTCCAATCTCTCATCCACCAGCACACCCAAGCCCTTCTCAGAGCTGCTCTCATTCCATTGCCTGCCCAGCCTGTGTTTGTGCTTGGGATTGCCCTGGCCCACGTACAGGACCTTGCACTCGGCCTTGCTGATCTCCATGAGGTTTGCACAGTCTCAAGGCCTCAAGCCTCTCCCACCTCTCAAGGTCCCTCCCCTCCAGCGTGTAGACCCCACCGCACAGCTCGGGGTCGTCCCCAAAGCTGCTGAGGGTGGGTGTGCTCCGTCCCACCCCACAACACTGCAGACAAAGGTGTAAACCAGAGCTGGTCCCAGTGTGCCCTGAGGAATGTCCCTTGTCACTGCTCTCCGCTCAGACATCGAGCCATTGACTAACTCTGAGTGCAACCACCCAGCCAATTCCATATCTGCCACATGGCTGCTCAGTTTCTTTGCATTCCTCCCAGGCTACCTGTTCCTGCTTCCACCCTCCGTAGGCTTCTTTTTGCGTTTCAGTTTGTCCACCAGTTCCTTGTTCATGCTTGCAGACTTCCTGGTGCTTTGCCTGACTTCTTCTTTGTTGGGATCCATCACTCCTGAGCTTGGAGCTGATCTTTGAATATCAGCTTTCTTGGGCCCCTATTCCCTCCAGGGCTTTAATCCATGGGACTCTGCCAAGCAGGTCCCCGAAGAGGCCGAAGCCTGCTCTGCTGAAATCCAGGGTAATGAGCTTGCTGTGTGCCATCCTTGTTGCCCTGAGGACCTCAAACTCCATTATTTATGGTCCTGGCAGCCAAGACTGCCCTTGAGCTGAACACTCCCCGCCAGGCCCTCGTTCTTGGTGAGAACAGCCCGACTGCACCTCTCCTCCCTGGCTCCTCTATCACCTGAGGATAGAAGTTACCATCAACGGATTCCAGGAACCTCTTGGATTGCTCATGTCCTGCTGTTGTTGAAGTCTCCCCCCTGAGGACCAGGAATTGTGAATATGAGGCTGTTCCTCTTAGTCTGTAGATGTCTCACCCGCTCGGTCTTCCTGGTAGGGTGGCTTGTTCAGATTTCTTTCGGGCAGCCCTCAGATTGTGTGATACTCAGATATGGCCATTCAGCTGAGGAAGCTTTTGACAAAAAATGGTTTTGCAAAGCTGTGAAGCTTTTATACATCTAACTTGCCCTCACTACTGGCCTGGCTTCTGTAGCTCATGAAAGGAGGGATGCACCTGTCTTTAATATAAGTTACCTGCACTGTTTTGAAAGACTATTGTTAAAGGATAAACTTTTGCACCTTTAAGAAAACCTGTGATGTTTCTTTCATATTTAATGCATCATAGCTCATATACTTGCTGTCATTCAGCACTGACAATGCTGCAGCTCCACAGATTTGCAGCACTTTTCATCCTTGGAAAAAGACAGAAGGAAATGGAGAGCCAGCCTTCCTGGCATTCAGCAGCCCTTGGCATTTCTATATATTATCAAGCTTGGTTTTCAAGGTACATAATTCTAGGCAGTAAAGTTTGAAATGGCCAAGCTAAATATATTTAAGGTTATCCAAGAGAATTGGGAAAGACAGGAACTGCCACCATATAGACTTGAGCTCCAAGAAATGCTTTTGAGAGCTCTGGATACCCCGAGAGCTCAGGACCACTTGCAACCCTTTTAAGGAGGAGCCAAAGCCCAATCCCACTCACACCACTGGAGGAAATCTCTGTATTTCAGAATAGGCCTCTTGTAAAAATTTTGTTGAACTGATAAATAATAATGATAATAAAAAGAGCACAGGCCCAATAGCAATAGGTACAAATGTGTAGCTGGGTTGGTTGTTATATTTTATATAAAACATGCCTGTTTTATAGGATTACTTGTGTTTTTTAATGTCCAAAAGGTGAATGCATAAGGTAGACTCTTGTTAGCCAGCATTTTATTATGTGACATCCTTAAACCTGCGAGGACTGATTGAGGGAAAATTGATTGAAAGTACAGCTGAAAACCCACTATTTTCCTGGGATTTTTATCAGCTTCTGGAGGGCAGTGTAAAGGGTTGGCATTGATTTTCAAAGCCCTGTATATTGGGTATTACCTACCTGGATTAGGAACTGTGATGCTGGATATATCACACAAGCATGCAAAGAACACCTTCCACTAGGGAATGATGGGTGATATCATCTCCTATGGAAGACACTTTGGTCCTGAAACGGAATTCTTTTGACAATCCCAGAGAGCCAAATATGCCCCCAGTGAAGACATGGCAGAACTGTCTACTGCTCCAGGCTTTTGTCACAAAGTTTTGTATTTGATTGCAGAGATATTGGTGCCTAATCATGTGCCACTCACCCAACCACAGAAGCTCTGCACATAGGGGCACACCGTCAGGTATAGCAAAGTGAACCTCACTATGAAATGAAGTTTTTGAAGGGGCAAAAAAATCTTAAGTTATCCAATGCCCAATGCTGTACAGCTGGAGTTGGGTGCCTATCCAACTAGACTTTGCTTAAAACCCCAAAAGTACATATGAGACTTCAAAAGAAGGAAAAATCATCTTTTGTTTCAAAATATAATGGTGTATTAAGGATTATTCTGCTGAGACTAAGAGGACATATAGCTGCTGTAGCCAAAAGGCATGCAAAAGAGTCTGAATAATGGAGATTCTATAGTGTTTGTGTAATGTCCAAAATAAAACAGGAGCTTGAAGAAAATATGGTCAATTTAAGACTGTCTAAACTCCATAATTCTGCAACCTGTCAGAAGTCTAATAATTTTGAAAACTTTTTTCAGCAATAATGTGACATAGCAAGGATAACTCATGTAAAGAAAAATGGATGAAATTTCCCTATGGAATATATACTAGGGATATAACAAAGTATCAAAAGTATATTTGGAAGCACAGGTCACTGCAGCATCAGATTTTACTCAGATATAGCTGGAGTTACATATTGGAGCTTGTTTTCTTGACTGACCATACAATTAAGAAGGACTTTTCTGAGGTCTGGTTTCTGTGTTACAGTGGCACTGATGGAAGGACATGGTCACCCCAGGAACTATGCTGGAACAACCTAAACCAGCATTGGCCCCCAAATTATCAGTGCCCTTGCAAGCATCATGCTGTGATTCCCTTGGTGCACACAGGTACCGATGTGGCTATGAGGGGATAAAATTAATATTTTCTGGCTTTGTCTCTCATAAACAGAGCTGTGCAGAGGGAGAAGAGAGCTAGGAAGATGGTAAAGTATAGAAAGAGATGCAGTTAGTACTAAAAAACTCAAAAAGCTGTATAAATAAGAGAGAGGGGAAGGAGTAAGAGAGTGGGGAAGACAACAGCTAAATAAATGGATAAGAAGAAACTTGTATGAAAACCAAAGGAAGAGATGAAAGAAAAGAGGTTGAATAAGAACTAAATAAGAGTGAGCAAAGATGTACACCTGAAGGTTAGTGACTACATTCATCTGTACAGCTTTGTAATTGTATGATGAATGCAAGCATTCTATTCCAAAAATACAAAGAAACAGAAATTTTAATAATATAGGTTCAGTTCAATATAAACCAGGCTGGAAGCAGATGAGCTGGATATATCTCTGAATGCAGACTAGAAGAGGGATTTTTTTTTACCTTTAAGTATAAATATTTTCTCTGTAGGAGTGTTGAGCAGAATCTTGGTTGAACTCTTTTCTGACTGTAAACTTGGCTTCTACAGCCAACCTAATAGCTGGGCTTTGTGTACAATCATCAAGATTAAATGTTCTATTAAAGGTAGAAAGGAAATTTTTTTCTCTTGTTTTTGTCCATTGCTTAGCCCTGTTGATGTCAGTGAGGCAGAACTGGCAGCAGCTATAAACCCATTATCTGTCCTAACGTGATCATTGAGGTTGAGATGTAGTTTCTTCTTGGAATGGAAAAAGGAGAAATAAAAGACAAAACCAAAACAGAGAAAGAATAAAATAATATAAGTTTAGAGCTCTTGATAACCCCTCTGGGCTGTGATATGCACTGTCCTAATAAACATGCTTAATCCACTCCCTGCTCTGTGTGTGCCGTGAATACTGGGGAAGAAATGTGCTTGTTGGAGAAACTGTGGAGAGTCTCTCCAGCTTCCAAGGGCTCTGCTTTCTCTAACACTAAGGTAACACAGGCAAACAGAGAAGGAACAAATCCAAGAGAGAATTTTCTAGATTCTCTGACTTTGCAGGAATGGTTCACATGGCTCTAAATTGATACAAATTATGTTTTCTTGCTCCTATCTATTCTTGAGTTAGGGAGAAAATGAAGAAGAGATCAGGGTTAGTATCATCCCTAGGGAATTTCAAGAGCAAGTTAAATTTACAAACAAGTCAGATGAAAATGGAAAACACAGGCTTTGTTGCCAGAAGGGTCATAATAAGAAAACCTCAGCTCATGCAGAGATAACCCAGGGATCCTAGAAATGGCAACCACACTATCTGCTGCTCCTCTAATCCCATATTTTGACTCCATGATTGTTTAGATCAGGGCTGTAACTGAGCCCATAAACAACACAACACTTGAATACCTATGTACATCAATTATTTGGTCTGGTCTCCTGGATCATGAGCTTGGACTGTGGTGTGGGAGTAGGGAAAGGGAGTGTCCATGATGTCTTGTTATTTTAATTTAATCATAATTCCCAGAAAAGCAGCAGGCAGAAAGTTAGGATGGACCACCCTGCTGAGATCTAAACAGCTGTCAAAACTCACAGCAGCTTTCTTACTAAGAGAGGGGGAAAAGAATTTAGTCAATAACTTGTCAATCAGCTGAACCTCAAGAAGATGCAAGGAGCACAGAGAGGAGGATTTTGATACTTCAGTATAGAGGGACAATAAATTGCACAAACTTCAGGAGAAGAGGTTACGAGAAGGGCAACAGTTTTGTGGAGAAAAAAAAACAATCCTAGAACTGACAGAAGGTTTAAGACCCCATCTCAGCTTTTTTAAGAAACCTGAAAGAATCAGGTTTCTTTAAAGCCAACCATGCCACTACAAGGTGTTGCTTTTGGAATAGGAAAGGCAGTTTATGCCTCCCACCACAGCAGGATAGCACAGAAAGCCCTGACACCTGCGCCCCGTTCCTCTGTCACCGAGGCTGCGGGAGAGTGAGACAGTTTGCCCATTGAGAAAATGTCCCGAAGGGATGCGCGTCTCCTTTCCCGCTCTGCGTCCGGATTTGTTTGAAGTTTGAAAGTTTGAAAACTTCATCCCCAAGTCCCGCACCTTCGCGCGGCGAGGGATGCTCCAAGCCCGCACGGCCGGTGGAAAGGCACCGCAGTCCCCCCGGTCCCGTCCCCCACCCGGGTCCCGGTGCGTGCGGCATCCCCGCGGTACTTACGCGCGGGCGGGCGCGGGCAGCGCGCCGTGCGGCGGCGCTGGGCAGCGCAGCGCTCCGTGCGTGCAGGAGCAGCGCAG
>VZTX01000371.1:0-19728 GCA_013400915.1 Pardalotus punctatus
GGCCAGGTCTGCGTTCAGCGCTCAGGGAGGAGCTCAGGACGGTGCTGACTCCCACGCTCTGCGAGCTAACGCTGACTGCCCCGATGATCCCATGGTTTGGTTGCTCCATCATTCCCTCGTTCCAAGTGAAAAGCGATCGTGTCTGAGCACGAACCATTGTTAACTCTTGGTCAGCCAAAGGGCTCGTGCAGCTCCTGCTCCTGGTGTTTTCCATCAGCCCCGGCCCCTCTCCTGTGCCCACGGGAAATTTCAGCCTCCTGGAGCAGAGCTGCCAAGATCCCTCCTGGATCTCACAGAGAAACGATCGTGCCACTCTCCCAGCTCAAGGACTGGGCTCTGGGCTCTGTGTGGGACCTGCAGAGCACCAGGCACAGAACTTCACCTCGCTGTGCTCCAGCGGCTCCCAGCAAAACCAACAGCCCTGGCATGAGAAGCCGCTTTGTCACCTCCTAAGGAAAATAGAGAACATTGTAAAATCCAGACATTGCCAGCTCTGACCTCCCTGCAGGATGACTCTGGGGCAGCCCCCGGCTGCAGCACCGTGGGGAGGTGGGCACACAGCCCCCCTGCTCCCCACCTGCTGTGCCTCGCATTGTCCTGCTGCGCTGCAGGACCGGCTGCAAGCTGCATTTCCATGCTAAATGGCCAGGGTGAGCTGGGACTCTCCAGACCCTTTCAGTCCGGCAGCCAGAGCGGCAGGGAAGGGATCTGCAGCCTCCATCTCCACAGCCCCTGGTACCCAGAGAAACAGCGAGGGCAGCCCGGCCGGCCCTCGGCCAAGCCTCAACAGCAAACGAACAGGAGAGCAAACTTTGGGACACGGCTCCAGCCCCACAGCGGGGCTGCTCCTGCTCCGAGCCACCAGCTCCCACCAGCCCCGTCATTCATTCGTGTTTACACCGTCCCGTGCCATCTATAACAGCCTCAGACTGCACTCTGGAGGAAAGAGGTTTTGTTTGCCATCGTGGTGCCCAGACACATTCCAAGACCACAGCCACCTTCAAAATGAATTCCTTGCTCCAACAGCTGTAAGGATTCCTCATGGGAAATAGAGCTACAGAAAGGTGATCTGATTGATTACAGCTTGATTTCTGTACTACGGTGTTGGGAGAGCTAAATATACAGCTCCAACAAAATGAAGGTGCACAGAGCCCCAGACTGTTGGATAAAGGCTCACAAAGGGCTTTGGTGTTATTTTGACATTCTGCTCATCTCATACAGGCCTATTTTCTGTCTAAAGCACCCTTTTATTCCCCTCTGACGCAGCACACACAACATCTGGCTTTGCCCACCTGCCTGGGCATTCTCCAAGCAGTTTTTCACAGAAACATTTGCTCTGCAGCTCGAGAGCAGTAGGGGAGTTCCTGTGCTCCCAGCAGGAGCCTGCCTGTGGGGTGGGGATCCTGCAATCCAAACTGCACCGCACTGCACCCCTGCCTGAGCAGGGGAGGAACTCAAGTTGAACCAGAATTCTTCCACTTTCCCTTTGGGACACCCAAAGTTTTCTCATACAACCTAAGCAAAGCTATTCGGGGAACATTTCCAGCTCTCCCAGGCAGCGAAGGGGGGATCCTGCAGGCTGAGCTGTGTCAGGTTAGCAGGTGTTTATCCAGGTTATCCCCTCAGGAGGCTGTGGGCCGTGCACTGGGGATTTTGGGGGCCGTTTGTCCCCACCTGAGCTGCTCACCCAGCCTGTGAGGAGTGGCCCTCACCCACACGGGGCTCAGGAGCATTTGCTGTTCTTATCATCCCCCTTTCAGCACCGAAAGTAGCACTGAGATCAATCCTACCTGAACGTCTGATTACACCTGGAGATCACATCTGCCATCCTTCAAGGATCCTGTTCAATGCTGGGAGCCACGAGCTCGGTCCTTTCGGGTCCTGCTGCCCCTTCCCATCGCCTCCTGGGCACAGGGGGTTTGTTTCCAGCTGTGAAGAGCATCCTCACCTGGCTCAGCTCTGTCCTGGCAAGGTCAACACATCAACCCCTCTGTTCCTGCTCCAGCTCTTTTTGGGAGCTCCTGGAGAAGGCCAGCAGCCAAATCCAGCTGGGATTTGTCCCATGGAGGGCAGGCTGGGAATTTTCAGCAGGGCCAACCCCACCACGCCGGCTGGATTTAGGGATTTGTCTCACAACCCCAGCCAGGTGCTGGGAGCTCGGTTCCAGGCCAGGGAAAGGTGACCCCTGCTCTGGCAGAAGTCAGTGCTGCAGATGGCTTCCCAGATTTCCTGCTGGGGGAAAAGAAAACTTGGATTAAACTTTAACATCACAGTATCTGTGGTTTGTACCAAGTGCCCTTATCAAAAGAACTTGGGAGGAACATTTACAGGTAAAAGGCATCGAGTGCAGATGCTCCCTCAGGAACTTAAGGGCAGAGGGGATTTTTTCCTCAGTGACTCAGTGGTGTTTCACAGGTAAATCTCAGATCACAAAATGAAATCTCAACCCCCATTGTGAAACCCCTCTGCACATGGGCGTTATTCTATTCCAGGTTTTCCATATCAGTCAGTGCTGAGGAAATCTTGTTGCTGTTCTCTGAAAACCCAAAGTCCCCGAATTCATTATTGGCACCAACTCCTCTCCTGTGAGCACTAAGCACCGTAATTCACTTCTCCAGGCCCCACCTGGATTGAGTTCATAAAAGTAAAACTTTGAGGAAATATCTTTTAAAATCAAAGAAATTATTGAAGATAGCACTTAATTTTTATTGCAAGTGGTGTCCTCTATTTGTCAAATTGGGAAGTATTTTCACCTGATACTTTGGAAATGAAGCCGTGACCTTTAATAACTCCATTTAGCCTAAATGAATAAATAGAGCTGGGAGTGAATTGAAAGTCTTCCCCAGTGCTAACCAGAGTATATCCTATATATCTTGCTGTCATTAATAGCTGATGAATTCAGCTAATAATGTCAGAGGACATTGTCAAGGTTGATGGACCCAAAACTTGTCCTTGTTTTGACGGTGCTTCCATGGAGGAGGGTTTTTTAGGGAAAGCCATTACCCAGACAGTGAGAGTGGTCTCCAAGGAGCAGATCTGCATGGATGGGCACTGGGAAATGGATAAAACAGGATTCTTTTTTTCTCCTTTTCTTTTAAACTCGGGTTATGATTCACCCTAACGTTCAGTTCTGGTTATTTGCCAGGTTATTTGTCAGCCACAAGCGGTGTCAGCTCAGGCCCTTGAGACCCCCACGGTGCCACGAAGAGCCGAGCAGAGTCCCCCAAATTCGGCCATGAGTTGTTCTCTGCTCTTCACTTGCTTCACCTTCTGGCACCCTTGGCTTTTCCTGCCTGACCCGAGCCCTTCCCCTTCGCTGAGTGTTTAAAGCATCATCGCTGGGGTTATTGCAGAACGTTCAATGCCAGCTCAGAGCCCGTCAGCGGGCAGAGAAAATCGTCAGTGCAGGGCCAGAAAGACAAACTGCCCCCAGAAATTCAGCTGAAGAGGCTGCCCTGACTCCTGGGGTAGGGTGAGGGAGAAATTCCAGTGCCAGTGACATCGGCTCCCCCAAGAATGTCACCTGGGCACTGCCTGCTAATCTGACTTTATATTTATCACCGTGACCTGGCTTCAACCAAATGTTCCCAAGGCAGTAAAAGCAGTGAGAGCTGAACACTCACCTCAGGGCTTCCCTGACTGAGGGGATGGTTCGTATTTTCTAATGGAAGTGCATCCTAATTGTTAAATCAGGAACTATGACTGGAATATGGGCTTTAAAAAAATCTACACTGATCTTTAATTTTACAGAAAAATACATTTATTTTGCCAATGTTTTTAATCTAAAGCCCCTTTACATGTCAGGGAAATAAGAATTGTGGCTATAAATCACTCAGCATTGGTATGGAGGAACAAAGAGATACTGGACATGCTTTTATGTTTTTCATATTATTCTGTGCAAGATAAGGTCTTGCTTTATTTGGAATATCTCTACTTTGATCTCCCCAATGAAATAAAAAAGCTTGGTGAAGTCAGGAGGAGAAATGTATTTGTAGTGTGACTGCAGATGGAAACAGAAAAAAGAACACAAAGGAAATGGAGTGCCAGCACGAAACCTGGGGTGGGGTTTGCTGCCTTCTGGTTCCAACAGGGGGAGGGAAGGCAAGCAGAGAAAAATGTTGAAGTGCTTTGATTCATTTCAGATTTTGCGGGATGCCACAAGTTGGGATTTTTTTGATTTTTTTTTTTTTTTTAATAGTATCATGGAATCCCAGAACGGTTTGGGTTGGAAAAGACCTCGAAGATCATCCAGTGCCACCCCTGCCATGGCAGGGACACCTCCCACTGTCCCAGGCTGCTCCAAGCCCCAAATCCAACCTGGCCTTGGGCACTGCCAGGGACCCAGGGGCAAGTGGTGATGTCACCTAGAGTGGGGTCACATAGGAAAAAAGCCACACACACCTGGGAATTTGGTCCTTCTAAGGTGAGGATTTTCTCACATTTTGCCTACAAGAAGGATCTCTAGGTAGCTTTGAATTTTGTGGCACCCACTAAACGGTGAACACATTACAAAGCGACCTTTTATAAATTAGTAATCATTAAATAAAATGCTTTGAATTGTTAAACACCATTACCCAACGTGCACTCTCCCTATTTAAGTGACAGAGGCCAAACTCTCATCTCCACACCAGAACCAGCTCAAAGCAAATCCATTATTTAGTGGGGAATTACTTTGTCTGACATGAGCACAGCTGAGATGGAAACCTGGCCCCTGGTTTTCAAGCTCTAATGAAGTTCAATTGTGCAGAGCACTTGAAAGCTTTTTTTCTCCTGTCTGTAGTGTGTACAATCAGGAACATTGGTCATTTAAAAGATAAAAAAGCTAAACACCAAACCTGAACATATGTAGATGTTTAGGCCACCGGGAATAAAATTCTCCAATTAAAATACTAATAAATGCAGAATATCCCCTCCCTTAATTAATTGGTTAAATAAACAGTGAGACTAGGTGAAATACTGCCATGATTATTTAACACACAGAAAAATCAAGAAGGTTGACTGAATAACAATTCCTCAATTAACACACAATGAAGAACATTTGAGTTTTAATTAATCCTTATTGGCACTGCAGTAACTTCCACAGAGAATCTGTTCCGACTCATTTCATAGGCAGGCCTTTCAAGTTTAGGTAATTTCAACATTTGGTGCCCAATATAAATCTCCCTATTAAACCTGATACAAATACAGGGATTAAACTCAGACCCCGAGGGCACTTGGGGAGTTATTTCCTCACCCAGAGCGTCGCTGCTGTTGACAGAACACGGCTCCATTTCCTGCCCTGCTGATGATAAATGCTTTGCTTTTCTATTATTATTATTATTATTGGGTTAAATCCTTTCTTGTGAATGGTCAGGAATAAATAAACTGAACTTGGCAGAGCAGCTGGGGCTGCCCCTGGATCCCTGGCAGTGCCCAAGGCCAGGTTGGATTTGGGGCTTGGAGCAGCCTGGGACAGTGGGAGGTGTCCCTGCCATGGCTGGGGTGGCACTGGATGATCTTCAAGGTCTTTTCCAACCCAAACCAGTCTGGGATTCTGTGCAATGAATAATTTTAATTTCTGCTGTTTGTTGACATGAACATGGATAATCTAATGACGAAAATATTTAGACACACTTAATGACAGCACCATTCCAGGTAGGAGCGGGTACCTAATATTTTAAAAGCCCTCTCTGATAAGATTCAATAACTCTGTAACTAAATGTTGCTTTTGTGAAAAACACCTGCAGCAGTTTTGCTGTTGTGCTGCATTTCAATCCTCAAACCAATTTCTGAGTTGTAAGTGAGGAAGCTGACAAATAGCTCCTTGTCCTGCAGTGATACCACAGACTTCTTTAAAATTTTATACTCTGATCTTTCATAACCTTAATTTCTTTTTCTTGCTCTACAAACGTCTTTATGTTTGGATTTATTGCTATCTTATAGAATTCTTTTTATATTCTAGATTGGATAAACAAAGGGAAACTCACTGGAGTGTGTGATATATTGTACAGCTGAACCCTGAGAGAGAGGATTGGGCTGGGAAATCTGGAGATCTTCCTATCTCCCAGAAACACAGCAAGGTGAGGGCTGTTCCCTCCTGATAAATAGAGAATTCTTATGTTTTCCTTGACAGGTCTTAGTTTTTACCATATGTTCACTTAGGGCCAAGACATGCTCAGAACTGTTCAATAACACATGAAATCCAACACCATTCAAATTTCATAAACAAGAACAAGATGGGTAACAAAAGAGCAGAGAAAATCTCGAGAAAAGCTGCAGAGAGCAGATTTTCCCCAAACTGAAAGGCTTGGCAAGGAGCCCATTTCAAAATGAAAATCTCTCGTTCTTTAGCTCCCGATGACGCAGCCCAGTTGCCCCGTGTGAAACACTTTGTGGGGAGGAGCTGCAGAGTTTATCCAGGGGTCTCGTTCCCTGTCAGGGGGCAGGAACATCCCCTGGCCTGGCTGCCAGCCCGGGAGCACACGGAGCCGTTCCGAGGGCGGGCAGGGCTCTGGGCTGCTGTGCTGGTCACTGGTCCTGTTCCACAGAATCATGGAGTGGTTTGGGTTGGAGGAGATGTGAAAAATCCTCTGCTTCCACCCCACCATGGCAGGGACACCTCCCACTGTCCCAGGCTGCTCCAAGCCCTGTCCAGCCTGGCCTTGGGCACTGCCAGGGATCCAGGGGCAGCCCCAGCTGCTCTGGGCACTGGTGCCAGGGCCTGCCCACCCTCCCAGGGAGGGATTTGTTCCGTGTGTCCCATCCAGCCCCCCTGGCACGGGGAAGCCATTCCCCCACGTCTGGCACTCACCCCCTGTAAAGAGTTCCTGGGGGTTCAGTGACGCCGGTCATTCCTGGGAGCTCAGGGCAGGGGCTGGGTCAGGAGAGCGGGGACACGGAGTGGGGACATGGAATGGGGACAGAGGACACGGAGGGGGGACATGGAATGGGGACACGGGACACGGAGTGGGGACATGGAATGGGGACACAGGACACGGAGTGGGGACATGGAATGGGGACAGAGGACACGGAGTGGGGACATGGAATGGGGACATGGGACACGGAGTGGGGACATGGAATGGGGACACAGGACACGGAGTGGGGACATGGAATGGGGACACGGGACACGGAGTGGGGACATGGAATGGGGACACAGGACACGGAGTGGGGACATGGAATGGGGACAGAGGACACGGAGTGGGGACATGGAATGGGGACATGGGACACGGAGTGGGGACATGGAATGGGGACACAGGACACGGAGTGGGGACATGGAATGGGGACACGGGACACGGAGTGGGGACATGGAATGGGGACACAGGACACGGAGTGGGGACATGGAATGGGGACAGAGGACACGGAGTGGGGACATGGAATGGGGACATGGGACACGGAGTGGGGACATGGAATGGGGACACAGGACACGGAGTGGGGACATGGAATGGGGACACGGGACACGGAGTGGGGACATGGAATGGGGACACAGGACACGGAGTGGGGACATGGAATGGGGACAGAGGACACGGAGTGGGGACATGGAATGGGGACATGGGACACGGAGTGGGGACATGGAATGGGGACACGGGACACGGAGTGGGGACATGGAATGGGGACACAGGACACGGAGTGGGGACATGGAATGGGGACATGGGACACGGAGTGGGGACATGGAATGGGGACACGGGACACGGAGTGGGGACATGGAATGGGGACACAGGACACGGAGTGGGGACATGGAATGGGGACAGAGGACACGGAGTGGGGACATGGAATGGGGACATGGGACACGGAGTGGGGACATGGAATGGGGACACAGGACACGGAGTGGGGACATGGAATGGGGACACAGGACGTGGAGCGGGGACACAGAGCAGGGACACGGAGCAGGGACATGGGGCAGGGACACAGGACACGGAGCGGGTCCTCGGGACACGGAGCAGAGACACAGAGTAGGGACACGGAGTGGGGACACGGAGCAGGGACATGGAGCGGGGACATGGAACAGGGACACGGAGCAGGGACACGGGACGGGGACATGGAACAGGGACACGGAGCGGGGACAGGGAACACGGAGCAGGGACACAGGACACGGAGTGGGGACACAGAGCAGGGACACAGGACATGAAGCGGGGGCTTGGGACACGGAGCAGGAACACGGGACACGGAGCAGGGACACGGGACATGGAGAGGGCTCGGTGAAGCAGCAGCAGCCAACAAGGAGCCACCAGCGAAGCCCCTGGGCAAAGCTGTGGCTCTTGACCCGTGGCTCTTGACCCGGGCTCTTGACCCAGGCTCTTGACCCGTGGCTCTTGACCCAGGCTCTCTCTCCCCAGCCCTGGCTCTTGACCCGGGCTCTTGACCCGGGCTCTCTCTCCCCAGCCCTGGCCCTTGACCCGGGCTCTTGACCCGGGTTTCTCTCCCCAGCCCTGGCTCTTGACCCGGGCTCCTGACCTAGGCTTTCTCTCCCCAGCCCTGGCCCTTGACCCGGGCTCCTGACCCGGGTTTCTCTCCCCAGCCCTGGCTCCTGACCCGGGTTTCTCTCCCCAGCCCTGGCAGATGCCGCTCCAGTTCCAAGGACATCCCGGTGGGATCTCGCGTGCTCAGAGGAGCTGCCCACTGCCCGTTCCCCTCGCACCAGCCGGGAGTTCTGTCCATCCCGCAGGAGCTCGGGGATGGCAGGGCTGTCCCAGCCGTGCCCCAGCCCTGCTCCTGCAGGAGGGCAGAGCCTGGGGCTGATGTGTGGAGTGGAAGCGATGGAACCAGGTGGATTTCTGTTCACTTGTTCCGGGCAAAGGCTCGTATTTGCACAGCTGTGGCTCTTTGCTAAATATGAGCACTTTCTGAGGCGCTCAGCATTTTCACCTCACCCTTTTTTTTTCCAGGAAACCTAATGCCCAAATGGGAAAGATGAAATTATACCCGTAGTGGGGAATGGAAATGCATGAATCAAATCACTCCTTCCAAAAAAGGGGCTTTTGTACACGAAATGCCACAGCAGAGTTCTGTTATTCGGGTGTGTTTACATTAGAGATGAAAAAGCCTGTCTCATAATCAAATAGGAACCAGAACAGGGCTCTCTCGAAGGCTTGTCTAGACAGCCCAGCAGCAGCCAAACCGCAGCGGGGCCGTGGCAGCCACGGGGCTGTCACAGCACTCCCAGGCTGTGCCCAGCTCAGCCTTGGGGCTCACGGAATCACAGCAGCGGCAAGGGATCCCCAGGATCATTGACCCAGCTCCTGTTCCTGCCCTGACCCCCAACAACCCCACCCTGTCCATCCCTGGCAGCGCTGCCCAAACGCTCCTGGAGCTCTGGGGCCGTGCCCATTCCCTGGGGAGCCTGGGCAGTGCCCAGCACCTCTGGGGGAAGAACCTATCCCTGAAATCCAACCCAAATCCCCCTGGCACAGCTCCAGCCATCGGCTGCTGTGCTGAGGGGGGACAGGGGTGCCCTGGCTGTGAGGGGCTGCCTTTGCCCCTTTGCCCTGTGACCCCAGCAGTGCTGAGCTCACACTGTGCTCTGGGCTGGCAGCAGGACCTCCAAACCTTCTGCAAAGACCTCGAGCTTTGTTTTTCCGCTTCATTACGAGCCCTGCAAAGCTCAAGGGAGAGGCATGTGAAAGACACCCATCCTTGACTGACAGTAAAGATACCAGGTGTGAGGAAAGTCACTGGCTTCTCTGGGAGCACAGACATTTTGGGCAGGAGGGCTGGAGAAGCTGCCCCACGCTCAGGGCTCTCTGAGCACCCAGCACGGCACAAAGCCCATCCTGGTGCCTTCATTCCCGAGCTGCCTGCGAGGGGGGAGGCAGGAGCAGCCCTGGCACAGCCCGGAGCTGGCCCTGGCACAGCCCAGAGCACGGCACAGGCAGGTGCTGCTTCAGCCAGGCTCTGCCAGCCACCCTGCTCTCAGCCCTGCTTTTTCTTTTGCTTATCCATATGCCAAATACACTGACTCCTTCCACACCCTTTCCTGCATCCTCACCCTACCAAGCCCTGGGCAGGATTGTTACCAAGCACCAGCAGCAGCCTGTGTTGAATTACTGAGTCTGAAAGAGCCTGTTCAACTCAGTTGAGTCAAATCCACCCAAAAACTGCACATGCTGTTGGAGTGGGAGCCGTTTTCACCCTGCTTTTGCCTTAATTCTGCTGGATACCTTAATTTCAAAGTTCGTTGTGCTTATCTTGAACTCCCAACTCTTACACCAGAGCATTCCCATTCCTCAATCTCCACCTGGAGCTCAATGATTTTCTCATTATCTCCTGTCGGTAGCAGAACTGGGAGCTGAACCCGTGCAGAGCTGCTTCCATGGTTTAACACAGTTTGGAGGACATTAAGTGATAAATTTGTTAATGCCTCCTCTCATTCTGCTCCTGTTAAAATGTCTTTGTGCACCCTTTAAATGTGCAATAACAGGAATATGAGGTTAGGCACATCCACTTTCGGGGCCCTGAAAAGGGAAATAAAATCACAAAACTACCTCTAAAGAATCATCTTAAGGTAGTTCTAAGCAGATGAAGAGATCCAGGGCATTGTGCTCTGTGTCCTGCCACGGCTTCCCAGCTCGGATTGCAGAGGAGATCCCTTTGTTCCCCACAAGAACAGCACCAAAGCAAAAGTGAGGAATGAGGAGGATACACTGGGACTGGAACAACCAAAAACCTCCTCAGGCGTCATTCCCAGCGTACTCCATCACCTCCCTCCGCTCTGCACGGGCTGGGACTGAAGGAAGCCGAGGTGATGAGGGGTTCTTGGGCTCCCCAACAACCCAGACCTGCCTAAAACCAGGCTTGGCACAGGATTTGTGCAGGTCAGGTTTCCCCTGAGCCACTGAAAATACCCTTTCCCTGTTAAGAACACCTGGAAGTTGGGAAGCTGTGGGATGGAAAAACCCTACTCAACACCCCCACCCTCCCAAGGAGAAATCCCACCCCTGTATGCACAGCTGGGAATCTGTGTCACGATATGTCACAGCTACAGAGATTTGCCAGCCTCAGTCAGGTTTGGGTGATGCATTTTGGGCTGAATTCGGGAGCAGCTGGGGTGTACAGAGCACTCTGCCTTTTGCAGGGAGGCTGCAGGAACAGCCTGCGAAGAAAACATGAAAGTCAGACCCTGGAGATGGAGCTGTGAGGGAAGATTAAATTCCCTTTGTACTTAGTCATGTGCATAAGGAGGGAGGGATGCTCCCAAAGTTTCAGAAATATTAAAAGAACCTGGGTCCAGGCTCGGCAGGGACCTGCCATGGCTCGCCAGCAGGGTCACACGGGTCAGGAAGGATTTCTCTCTATCTCCCCGCCGTCACGATAACATGAAACAGCTTGTGGGGAGGATTCTGTTTTATTTAAGGGTGTCCCAGCTGCTCAGCAGCAGCAGAGCCGCATTCCTGCGAATCCTGCCTGTAAATGATGCAGCTCCTTGCGTGACCAGAAATTGTAAAGAAACCCATGTAAGGGCAGGCAGGCAGCACTGAATGCACAAAAGCAGCAACAGATTTTGTACCCTGCTCTAAGGCAGGAAAGAGCCTGTGCCTGGAAAGACTTTGTTTGCTCCTCCAGAGCTCTGATTCCAGCAGAGGACACAGGGATGGAGCTCGATCCCGGGCACAGCCCTGCAGGCAGCTCCCTGCCTGCCCCACTGCTGGAAGGTGCAGCCCTCGCTGCTGGGTTTGGGGTGAGAAGAGCCCTTTCCTCCCTGAGCCCATGGCTCTGCAGCTCCGGGGTCCCAGGCACACAGCACGGCGGGCAGGGCACACTGCGGGGTCCCTGGGGTGTCCCCCGGCAAACAAAGCCCACCAGCTCCAACTGGGAGACCAGCACAGTGGCAGCATTGGGGCAGTTTTGGTGTCAGGTGACAAATGGCTTCCAGAGCAGGCAGAGATCTGCTGTTCCATCGAAAAGCTCCGGCTTGAAGAATCATCCCTGCCTTTCCCCAAAGGCCCCAGTGTGACTTCTGCATATTTCCATGGGCAGGAGTGTTTATGACAGCTGCATAAATCAGAAATAACTGGAGATATTGCAACGCTGAAGCTGAGGAATGAGATATTTGCCCTGGGTTTGAATGCCAGCCATCACTTTTAGTAACTGCAGGGAGCCTCTTTATTCCCTGGGCTTTCCCAGCACCCATGGCAGCGTGATCCACCCAGTGTGGAGAAGGGGGATGGTTGTGTAGACTATCAAGCTGTGAGCCAGCAGATTAAATTATCAACCTCCAGTTTTGGCACCGGACCAGAAACGTGAATATTTGTTCCTTGTGCTGTCCCTGCCCTGGTTCCCAGCGCCGGGCCGGGGGCACGGCACGCACACAGCTGTCTGCATCTGCACAGAAACCCTCCCTGCTGGAGCGCAGGGACACTCCCAACAGGAAGATAAGGGGGCTGCCACATCCTCGAGCTGTGTTTCATGTTTCTGCACAGTCAAGAAACCATGAGGAACGAAATTGCGGCTCAGATCTGGCGAGCGGCAGCGCGGCTGCACCCATGCACAGCTGCCTATCGCTGCATCGCCAACCTCATTTCTTCAGCCTCCTGTTCTCATTGCGCTGCTGCACACACTATCAGTGTCATCAATATGTGGGACTGCTTTCTGTGGTTTGCAAACCCGAAATCAATCGGTTTTCTCAGCCTCCCTTACCAGCATCTTGTCCCCAAAGAGCAGTAACAGCATCCCCCTCACCGCCAGTAACGGCTGAAACATCCACAGAAACATGGCCCAGGAGCAAAACCCTTTTGGTAAACAGGGCTCAATGAGTCATTCCTACTAAAGCTCTAATTTAAAAGGAAAATAAATTAAACACCTCCTCAGAAATTAGGTTTGAGGCCCTAGCAACAACAAAGTGCACACATGTGTTTGGATGTGAAAACAATGTCGGGCTCCATCCTCACCCTTTCCCAGTTTTCCTGCTCCCAACTCCGCAGGTTTGGTGAGCACTGAGCTGGAATTTTTGTGAGATGATCTCATGTAGCCCTGAGATGGAAACACAGAATTGGTAAGGCTGGAAAAGACCTTGAAGATCATCGGGTCCAATGGTCAACTCAGCCCCAGCCTGTCCACCCTGGGGCTCTGCTCCTTCAGAGGAACGAGTCAGCCCAAATCCCACCTCTGCTCCCTCCAGCCTCCTCTGGCCCTGCAGCATAACTCCAGCCCAGCAATAAAATATAAACTCTGCAGATTTACACCTCTTCTCCCAATGTCATTCTGTTAATTGGACCTTACGTCACCACAGCTAAAATAGTTTTGTGACCGGGCAAATGCATTACTGCAAAAATAATTATAGAAATTACATAAATTTTCCCCCTGTTACATTTCTTACACCCCTGGTGATTTTAACTCCCTGGCAAAAGACACCTCTGAAACTTTACTGCGCTGGTTTGGCAATAGTTGCAGTCAGATATCAACCAATCAATCAATCAATCAATCAATCTCTTTCCTCACATTCCCGTTGGTTTTATTGGGCACGTTGTGCCCCTCTGTCCCAGCTCAGTGCCACCACAGTGCATGCCATTGTCCCCCCGACACCAGGACAGCGCTGCTCCCTTTCATCCTAACAACACACCACCAGTGACAGCAAGAGTGGGGTTTTTATGATTGGATTGTACAACCAAAAATTAATTTACATACATTATCCTCAGCCAAAAAGGAAAAATGAAGCAGGATGTCTTCTAGTCAGTTAACAAAGATGATTAATTAAGGAGCAATTGAAGAGCAGGGAAACATCCTTGTGCTAAATATTTTATTGCAGCTGAGATTTTAATCAAGGTTCTAAAGAACATCTCTCCTAAGGCTTCACAAGTTGCTAAAAAGATTTGCATAGGTAAAATCCACTGAAAATAGTTACTTTTACAAGTCGCTAATGTAAATATTTTCATTCATGGCTTTTTCTTTTTGTAAGGGTGAGTTTGTAAGACTGTTGTGCTGTGGTCTGAAAGTCAAGCAGACAAATCCCCCTCTAAAAACAGCAAAACAAAAAAAAATCTGTCCTGATAAAAACCCAAACAAACCAGCACAAACAATTCTGGAATCATCCTCAAGCACCAAGAAATTCCCAGGTCAGAAATCCTCCCATGCCACCTCTGAGCCACAGGAAAACCAGCCCTGCCCGAGCCAGGGCACACACTGTCTTTCAGAGAACTCACACAGCCTTCCATATTATTTTTGGGGCTATTTTTGCAGAAAAGTTTGAATTCCCCACAGGTTTTAGACATGAATGTGCAGAATTCCTTCCCCAGGATTGACTCATGAGCTTTTATAGATCCAGTGGCAACACTTTAAAAGAATGGCCAAACCATTATTCATCACCACGACATTTATTTTAATAACATTAATCATAACGAACTCATTTGGTATTAATGCAGGTGTCACAAGGCCTTTTATAGAATTCCTCAGGCATTCATTAGGCTGGGCCATAATTTTTATTATTTTTCTAAAAGTTAATTTAACGGTGCCTGAAAGGTGCTGGGCTGGCAGAGCCTGGTTGTGTTCTCTGTTTACCCAGGGAACAAATATAAATCATTTCCTAAAGCACAGGGGGTTTCTGGCTGGATTTTGGTGGGACACAGGGCCAAGAGTTGTTTCCCCTCCCGGTGTCCCATGTCCTGCTGTGCCCCAGCTCCGCTGTCACCTGCTGGTGGCCAGCACAGCTCCGGGCTCCCGAGCCCATCACTCTCACCAGAGCCTCTCTCTACATTAATCACCTTTTTTCCCAGGCAGGGCCACGTTGCCAAGGAGCTGAGAAATGGTGCCAAATGCTGCATCTCTGCAGGAAGCGGTAAAATCCCAGAATCCCAGGATCCCTGAGGCTGGAAAAGCCCTCCAGGACCATCGAGTCCCAGCTGTGCCCGATGCCCACCCTGTCCCCAGCCCAGGGCACTCAGTGCCACCTCCAGCCCTTCCTGGGACCCCTCCAGGGATGGGCACTCCAAACCTCCCTGGGCAGCCCCTGCCAATTCCTGATTTCCCCTGCCATGAAGAAATTCTTCCAGAAAAACGAGCCCCTCTTTCTCTGGGCTGCCCTTTAAGCGAGCCTGTCCTGTGGAGCCAAAGCTGGGACGGGGTCTCAGAGCACACCCCGGGCTCCTCAGGGTCTTTCTCTGAACCAGATAAGCAAAGCAGCTGATCCAGACTCTTCGTTCCCTAATCCAAACACTGCCTCGTCCATAAATATTTGTGTTTTAAAGCTGCTCGCTTTGCCAGGAGCTCAAAGGGAGAAGGAAAACACTCCAGACTTTCAAACTACAGAAATCCTGAGAGAGCAACCTGCTCCTCAGGGAAATCCTCCTTAAAGGAAAAATGTCCCATTTGGAGCTGGATCCCTAAAGAGGAGGGTGCAGCCAGCTAATGATGGAAAACTCAGAAACCCAACCGGGTAGAAGAGAGAAATCAGTGTAAAAGCCACACAGAAATCCCCCAGTACAGCTGAAATATCTTCAGCTAAATTCTAATTCAAGAGCCACATACCCTTTGGATGACAGCTCCTGTAGGGTGTAACAAGGAAATAATGTGAATTCTGCTGCTTTATGGCACATTTCAAGGGAGAGTTTATAACCACCCACATCTTTGAAATTCTTGGATTGTCATAATCTTGGAGAAAGTACCCAAACCTCCCAGCAGTAGCACATTAAATGACTGTTTTTCAACTAGAAAAGAATTAAATGTGCGGAGAAGGCAGCCTCCCGACCCCTCTGTGATGCGAATCTCAATTTTGGCAGCACCAAGAACACTGACATGGGAGCAGGAACGAGCTCAGCCCTTACTCCTGCTGCTGCAGTTGTGGAATTACTGTTGCACACCCAGGCCCTGCTTTTACAACAGGCTCTGTGTTATCTGAGGCAGTTTACAATCAGAATATTTTCAGTTTTATATTCCAAGCCTCTGCAGAAAGAACTTTCCAGTAATAACACGGTGAATAAAATGCCTACATAATCGTGGAATGAGTCACCCCGAGAGCAGCAGATGATGACACAGGAACCCCAAGTGCTCCGTGGTTAAACCACAGCCCCGCTCCACCTGCCCGAGGAGGAGGAGGATGCTCAGCAGCCAGACATGGCTGATGGCTATCAGGGAGTGGGGACAGCCCCGGCTCAGGGGTTTTCCTGCCACAGGAGAGCAGTCCTGGTCGCTGGCAGCACATGGGAAGAGCAGGGTGCTCAGGTCACGCAGGACCCACTTTGCAGGGCCAGCCTCTCCCAGCAGGGAGGCACATGGAGACCGGCGTGGGGCAGGATGTGGGGACAAGCTCCAGCTCTGGGAACGCTACAGAAATAAATTGAGAAAGAAACAGAGAGAAAGGGAAGAGCTGTGCCGTGCCTGCAGCTCGTCCGTGATCTGAAGCATCCTTTCAGCTGGGACTGCAGCACAGAGTGACAAATTTCCACTCGCTCTTTTCGTGCTGCAGGAGTCAGTTTAGCAGAATTCACCAGGCAGAGCCTAAACTGGGCCTGCAGGAGGGACCCCAGGATTCTCTCTCACGTGGCAGCTCTAAGATCCCCTGGGAGCTGGGGCTGAGCCCTGCCTGGGGCAGCAGCCCTGGCACGAGTCCAGCCCGTGGGCACCCCAAGGCAGGGGATGGAGCTGGGGGAGCTTCAAGGTCCGCTGCACCCCACAGCAGTCTGGGATTCCGGGATATCACACTCATTCAGCTGCCCCAAGATTAAATTCCTCAGTACTGGAGTTACTGTAATTGCTCCAGATTCATGTTTTCTTTCTGCTCTCCTACCAGCTTTCTGTTACTGGTAGCACAGCTCTACCAGCAGCCCTTGGATAAATAATCTCAGGTTTCAGCTTACAGAAGCCCTACTTCATGCTTTCCTCTCTGTGTTTTATTTACCAGTGAGAACCTTTGCCCAGACAAAGCAGACACTAATCTCTACAATCATACATGTTTAAATTCTGTCAAACAATGTATTTATATTAGATCCTATTAAATCTATTACCGCTTCCATGTCTACCTTTTGGGAAGAGTTCTGGGTGCCTGGGGAGTCCATGAGCACATTTCCACACACATGATGACCAAATATCCATCATAAATATGCCCAAATCACAAAACCGTGAAAATATAGCTCGATTAGTTAAGATCTAATGCATGAGAGTGTTTTACTAGACACATTTTAGACACTTTATTACCCAGCTGAGAAGACAAAATAGGAACATGAGAGTAACTTTTCAGGCATCCTCAAAAGGTTTCTGACAGGGGAGATGAAATTCCAAGAGGAGCAAGGTTTGAAATCTGCTCTCCCGTTCTGGCAGCAGCATTTCAAACCTGTATTTCCCATTTCTGGGAGGAACGGTGCCGCAGGCAGGGTGAGGCGGGGGCTGCACTGCCCTACCCCGCTCTGAGCAGAACATCTGCCCCCTGCTCTGGGCACAGGAGCTCGCTGCACACCCAGAGCAGCCTGGCCTTCATCAGGGCACAGCCTGGCACCTCAGGACTCCTGCTGGTGAGCCCACAACCTGGGGCTCCCACGGCCTCTAGCACACATCATCCAACAGGGATTTCTCTCTCTGGGGCAATGTAGGGCAGCAATCTGCCCTTCATCCCACCCCACCCCATCGGTGCTGCTCAACACCGTGACAAGGAAAGGAACCCCCGACCGTAAGGCACAGCACACCCAGGGTTTAGGCAGCAGAACAGGCTTTGACTTCTCACTCTTGGAATGAAGAGATGCAATACCAGCAGGAGGGAGGGAAGGAAGGAGGGAGGGAGGTCTGAACCGAGATTGCAGGAAAGGCAGCTTCATTTCCAGTGCCCAGCTCTGAGCTCTGACTTGGAGCTGATGTCTGTCACTCCTGTGAGAGGCTCAGACTGATCTAATATGTAATGGGATTTCAAAAATTCCAACCCCGTGTGCCCATGCAAACCCCTCAAAAATATCCATCAGGAACAACCTGTGGCACTATGGGGCTGTGCTGATGCAGATTATTAAAGCAGAGGGGCACACCTATAAAGCATTACCAGTTTTGAACCCTTCTTTGCTGTGGGAATAAACATACCATTTTTTTTTTAAATTACGGCAACCTGGCAGCAGAAGAAGTTGAGCCAAACCATCAGGCCATAATGAACCCGGCCATGTCATTTCCAAGGCTCGGCAGGAAAGCCAGAGATGCATTAGGTACATTTATGTCTTACATTACAGGAGCTTCAGTATTCTCTGGGTACAAGACTCCCAATACTTTTAAAAATTCTGTCCTTGAGAAGGTAATGGCTGTGTCAGACAATGAAGTTAAAATAAGAAATGTGAAAGTAATAAAACACTCTCCATACGGCGCAGCAGGTCCCAGCCCTTTCACCCGCTGACATGCCAAAATGTCTCTTTCCCCCAGAAGATAAGCTGAGAGAGATGACTATTCTGGAAATTACATTTTAGCTCCAATGAATCACATTTTCCAGCTTGAAGTCACTCACAGTGAAAGCACTATGTGCCCGAGGACTCTTGATTTCCAGAAATAATGCTTGGAGTGGCTGGGGAAAAAGCCCAGATTGCAGTGGCTGCAGGGATGCAGGGATGCTATTTAGATGTGCCTCAAAACTTCCTCCAAACACCACGATCATCCCTCTATTTTTAATCCTCCAGGGTCTTTAGCAAAGGACATTTGGGCTTATTCTTTTGCCATCATGGCCAGCAGAGGGTTATAAATACCTGGAGGTAACGCCAGCGCTGGGGAGAGAGCGAGAGTGCCTGGGCAGACTAACACAGACAAATTGTCTTTTCTTGGTGCTCTCACACAATTTACCTTCCCACTTTCTCGCCATACTTTGTTTTCTCTTTCTGCTGCCTTCACCATGTTCTGCTGGCAATGGTAATTATGGTTTTAAATGCAAGATGAAAGGGATGAGCTGGTTGCAGAAAATTACAGCGCTTTATGTACTCACCAAATTGAATGTTTTCCTTTTCTTGGATATTCACATGAGCTATTAATTTTGTTTTCTTTTAGGTATGGAAGTTGGAGCTTCAAAATAATCACTTGGCTTGTTTGTTTGCAAAAGATCCTCTGATTTAATTATTTATAAGAATTATGAATTAAGAGTGATGAATAAACATGCATGACAATTAATGGATTCTTTGTTGAATTCTCCTATGGAACCAGATGGTCTGACTGATGCATGTAAACAGATAATTTATTTCATTTGGAATTCTGAATATTGAATAAGAAATTAGATATTTGCAGTTGAAGACCTTACCAAATGTTTAAGATAATTCAGAAAACTATTGGGGAATGGGTTGTACGTAGAAATAAATCCAGGGGCCTCACCAGAATGACCATACTTTAACACATGAGCTCATCACAACTGCTCAGTGTGCATGGAAGGAAAACATTTTCTATCTGCACGTTTGAATCACCTCATTTCCCATCAGAAGTGTTTGCTTTGTCTCTCTCCAGCCAGGGGCTGCTGACCTACTACACAAACTGGGGGTGCTGGCTGCCCTGGGAGCGGCCAGGCTGGGGGCACTGGAGCAGCCCGGACCCTGGAAGGTGTCCCTGCCCGGGGCAGGGGTGGGGCTGCCGGGGCTTTAGGGTCCCTTCAGCCCGGCCCGTTCCGCGGCTCTCTGATGCCCCGGCTGCTGCAGGGCCGTGCCCCGGCAGGGCTGTGGGGAGAGCGGGGCCCGAGCAGCCCCAAGGTGCGTTCGCTCCGGGCCGGCATCGCCGCTCGGCTTGGCAGGACGGGAGCTCGAGGAAAGGAAAGCGCCCGGCGGGGAAGGGCGAGGACACTGCCGTGACACCGTGGTGCGGCGGGGACAGCGGAGGGGACAGCGG
>VZTX01000376.1:106-14277 GCA_013400915.1 Pardalotus punctatus
GGTGTCTGGATAAAGGATTTTAGGGGGTCTGGATAAAGGATTTTAGGGGGTCTGGATAAAGGATTTTGGGGCATCTCCCATCTCTTTCCATGGGAACCTGCAGCTCCCTGTGCCTTCCCTCTCCTCTTCCCAAACTCCCGAGCCCCAGCGCCCTTCCTGCTGCTTCTCCCCAATCCACGAGCCCTCCAGACTGGAACTCCAGGGCCCGGCTGCCTCTCGCTCTTGGAAAAATTGGATTTATCCCGGGAAAGCTCCTTGGGACGCTCCTTGGAAAGCTGCCGGGGCATTATCGCAGGGGAAGGTGGGAAGGGCGTTCCGGGGCCTGGATGTCACCGCTGCTCCGACAGAGTCGGGAAAAGTTTGGGAAAGCTGGAATGACTCGGAAAATGAAGGAGCAGCTGTCAATCACCCGTGCGCTGCTGGCTCTCCCGGGATTTGCTGGATTCGGGAATTGCGGGATGGGCTGGCACCGGCTCGGGTTTCAGGCTCCCACACAGGTCTCAGCAGCCAGAAATGAGGGATTTGGGTGCCACCGAACATTCCCAGCGTCCATTTCCACCTTCCCGCTGCTCCAGGATGAGGACATTGCACCGGCCAGGGGTGGGGGCTGAGACGCGACTGCTGCTTTCCATCAAGGTTTCTAAACACTCAATTAATTCCGATTTTAGCAGACATCTCTTTGTTTGTTAAATTAAAACCAGCTGGTTATTGAAAGAAACATATTTATTGGGAATTAGCAGCCATGTGCCGGATGGATATTTACCACCTCGTTGTCAGGGCTCAGACACAAAGCTGTGTTTAATAATCTTTTTTTTTTTTTCCCTTTCAATTATCGCAGGGGGGGGAAAAATCATCCCATTAATTCCGAATTAAATGCACACTTGGAAAATTTCAATTCCGAACACTGCTGACGCTGCCTGGTGTGTTACAGGCGGTGCTGGGGAAGATGTTCTGGGATTTTCCACTCCTTGCCCTTCTCCAGGATGATCCAGGGGGGCCTGGCACCCCCGGAACCTCAGCTCTGCCCTCTCCGAGCTGAGCCAGGCGTGGCCCCACCTGAGCGAACACCACCTGCTCCTCCCCTCCTTGAAACAAAAAGTTCCGGGAATCTCAATGTTTAGAAGAAAATGGGGATAATTGGGTCTTCCTGGAGCAGGCAGGGAGGGCCGTGAATGATTTAGAGGGAGCTGGATGGCGATCAGAGAGCTCTCCTGCGCTGCCTCTGCTCCTCAGCGTTGCTGAAACATTTATTGCAGCTTCCTCGAGTGCCCAGCGCCGGGCCAGCCTTTGTTTTCGCAGCTCTGAAGAAAAGCTGTTTATCCAGCCCGAATTCTGGGGAGGGGGGCAGCAATCCCTCCCCGCTGGAAGCCGGCGGCGGGGTCTGGGGTGCTGGTACCTCACCCCTGCATCCCGCGGGATGCTCTTGGTGCCGGGGGTGCTTTTGGGGTCGTGTCGGGGCCGGACGTGGCCTTGGCCGCTGTGCCCTTGGCCGGGTTATTCCCTTTTTTCCTCGTCCGCCCCAGGATCCCTGTCTGGTGCATGAGGGCTTTGTTCTCCGAGCTGAAGGGGCCCTTTGAACTGCGCCCTCCTGCCCCGGGGAGGGCAGTTCGTGCCCCGGGGAGGGCAGTTCGTTTCCCTCTGCCCCGGGGAGGGCAGTTCGTGCCCCCCTGCCCCGGGGAGGGCAGTTCGTGCCCCGGGGAGGGCAGTTCGTTTCCCTCTGCCCCGGGGAGGGCAGTTCGTGCCCCCCTGCCCCGGGGAGGGCAGTTCGTGCCCCGGGGAGGGCAGTTCGTTTCCCTCTGCCCCGGGGAGGGCAGTTCGTGCCCCCCTGCCCCGGGGAGGGCAGTTCGTGCTCCGGGGAAGGCAGTTCGTGCCCCGCTGCCCCGGGGAGGGCAGTTCGTGCCCCGGCGAGGGCAGTTCGTGCCCCGCTGCCCCGGGGAGGGCAGTTCGTGCCCCGGGGACGGCAGTTCGTGCCCCTCTGCCCCAGCTCCGCTCACTGGTGCCTTTTTTCCCTGCAATCCCAAGGTTCCTGCGCGCTCCGCCCGGCTCAGCGCCCGCGGCCAAGCCTGACCTTTGCCGCTCCCTCTCGGAGGAGGAGGGGGATTTTTGAGTGGAAAACAACTTGTGAAGAGCGGTGGGGAGAACAAAAACCCTCTGAGCGCTCGCTCCGGGCTCTGGCGAGCGGCGGCGTCCCGGGGCTGGGCGGGGCCGGGGCATCCCCGGGGCTGTCCCGGTCCGGCGAGCGGTGCCGGGCCGGGCCGGAGCCGCGGGGACATTCCGGGGGCACGGACAGAGGGGACCCCGCTGGGTGGCAGCGCTAATCTGTGCCCACACCCGGATTTTGGGAATGTGCGGAATCCCTGGATGCTGCCCCGGGCAGGACGCGGGTGGGTGGGGATGGGTGATGGCAGGCACGGGGCTCTTCCCGCTGCAGGACCCCTGCTCCGCTGAGGGAAGGAGCTGCTCCCTGCACCCAGATTTCCCCAGGATCAGGGAAAGGCGTTTTCCCGGCTCAGCCGGCAGTGGGATCGCGCCTGGCTCTGCACAGACTCCAGACCCCTGTGCCGGGTGTGAGCTCTGCCCTCCCACGCTTTCCTCCGGACAGGATCTGTGGGACCCTTCCTGAGCTGATCCCACTCCGTGTCCTCCCTCCAGGCCTTGGGGACACGGCTGAGAGGTGGCCTGGGCAGTAGTGGGTCAACAGCTGGACTCCATGGCCTTAAGGATCTTTTCCAACCTAAAAAACTCCATGATTTCCTCAGGGAATGGGGTTCCTGTGGCATTAATGCCCATGGGGTGGTTGCCTTCCCACCCTGGCACCACTGGGCACGAAATCCTTAACCAGGGCGAGCAATTCGATTTAAGAACAAACAGAGCTCAATAAACAGCCTGTGATGTTTGCTGGAGACATTCACGATCCGGATTATTCCCGCCAGCCAGGGAACAGGGCCGTGGACAGCAGCCCCGTGGATCGGGATCAAACCTGAGGCTGCAGCTTTTCCCAAAGCCCGGCTCTGCTCCCCGTTCCTTCACCCGCCCTGTGCTGCTACAGCCGGCTCTCCAAAGGAAAACACGAGCCCTGCCGTCAAATTTGAAGGGAAGACATTCCCAGCAGCCAGGGATTGATGGAAAAGCTGCCTTGGAAGGGGAGGGAGGGAAGGAGGAGAGTCCCAGCCCCCCCAGCCCGGTCCCTCTGGGCAGCCCAGGTTTTATGGCACAATCTGTGCCTTTAGATAAGGGACGAGATAGCGAGGGGTGTAAAGTTCAGAGCCTGCGGAGGAGCCTCGTTTTTCTCATTTCAGGCAAAGGCAAAGGATATAAAACGAAGAGCAAGCCACCAATAAAAGGAGAAAGTTGTATTTCTTCCAAAAAAACCCATCCGTGGCTGCCTGCTCCGGCTCCCGAGGCCTCAGCACCGGGATAATGAACTGCAAACCCCATTCCAGCAGCTCCCAAGTCCTGGGATGCTGCCGCCGTTCCTGGTCTCTCCCCAGCTCGGAAATCACGCCAGGTGCGAGAAATTCCAGCTATAAATCCGGGATAACAGCCCAGGGTTGTGGAGGGAGGGGAGGGAGAATGAGCCCGGTAAATCGGGGATGCTCCGGTGGCCGGGAGGCTCCGCCTGAGCTGTCCCGGTGCCACCATTCCGGTCCCGGCTGGGGACACCGCTCCTGGCTGAAGGAACAAAATAATCCCTCCCTGCTTGGCTCTCGAAGCCATGGACGGGTCTGGGATGATCCAGGAGCACAAAGCACCTCCGGTGGACATTTTCTTCCCTTTTCCCTTTGGTTTACAAATAAAACAGACGCAGAAATAGAAAAAACGACCCTTTTTTTTTGTTAATTCCAGCCTGTGCCTCGGCTCAGGCTGATTTAGCAGTCACACGGACATCCCTTTGTTTACAAATCAATATTTTGCCGAGGAACAGCAGGACCTGCCATAAATATCCTCATAAATATCCTCATAAATATCTTCATAAATACCTTCATAAACATCTTCATAAACACCTTCATAAACACCTTCGCAGTGCCCTGAACCTGATCCACAGATTCCTGTGGCACGGATCCCATAAGGAGCCTCACCATGGCTGTGTCAGGGGGGTATTTTCGGGATCCAGGTGACCTGTATGTGGTTAAAATGTTAAAAAAATGGAGCAGGGAAAGCACAGCCCTGTAGATAATTCCTGTTTCGGAGCGTGGGAATCGCCTCCAAGCGCCCCTGCTT
Source organism: Pardalotus punctatus (assembly GCA_013400915.1). Classification (NCBI taxonomy): domain Eukaryota; kingdom Metazoa; phylum Chordata; class Aves; order Passeriformes; family Pardalotidae; genus Pardalotus; species Pardalotus punctatus. The sequence goes on from VZTX01000376.1 coordinate 4,328, forward strand.
GTTCTCGAGGCCGGAATCAAGTGGGTTTGGGAAACACGGGGAATTTATTTGCACTTGCAGTGGATAATCGGATATAGAAATTTACAGCTGAACAGAAGCGCTCTGGGGCTCTTGAGGAGAATGGAGGTGGCGCTGAAGTGAGCAGGGGCTGCCAGCCCGGGGGAGCTCCATGGCTCCGGCACTTCCAGGAATCCTCTTTAATTTGGGAATGTGCTGGGTCTGGCCCAGCTCCCTGCTCCTGCTGGGAATTCCTCGGGGTTTGGATGCTTTTAACCCCTGGAAGTGCCCAGGGCCAGGCTGGGCAGGGTTTGGAGCAAGCTGGGATGGTGGGAGGTGTCCTTGGGGGTGGCACTGGATGGGATTTAAAATCCCTTCCCACAAAAACCATCGTGGGATGATTCTGTGCTTGGAGTTAAACGGCTCAAATCTGATCCCAATTCTTTATCCCTGCCCTGCCTGGGCTTTGGGACCTTTCCTTGGGATGGAGAGGCCCCAAATGTCCCCACTCAGGTGGCAGCAGCCCCTCCGTGTCCTGCCCGGGCCCCTCCTGGCACGGGGAAACCCAAACCCAAACAGAGCCTGGCGAGGAAGGGAGCAGCACTCCCATGGCAGCAAAACATCCCCATCACACAATTATTGCTAAACATGTTATTTTATGATCCTTCAGAAAAAAAAAAACAAAACCAACAGCCCTGCAGAATAGGAGAGGAGGAGGCAAAGTGAGCAATCAGGGAATCATTCTCCGCTCAAATTGCCCTCAGGAAAGGAATGTGTCAGAGCAGATTGAGGGATGGCGTTATCCCAGGGGAGGCGAGGAGAGACGGAAACAAATCCAGACAGGGAAGCTGCTGGAAGATGGGGGAGACCCCGTGGATGCTGCTCTGCTCCCCCCTCCCTCTGCCCTTTATTAACAAGAAAGTCCTAAACTGCACGAGGAGGGTGATTAAATGACAAGGGGGTGTTTAATGAGGGGGAATTAATTGCTGGAGAGCCCCATCACTCTGTAAAAGCGCTGCTGGGCTGTTCCCGGGGCTGGGTTTGGGTTTGTCACCGCACACGGAGGGGTGGCAGCTCCTGTCCCCTCCCTGTGCCCCACGCTGCCCATCCCAGCCCCAACGTGTCTGGGAAAAGGAGATTTTCCCTATAAATCATTGATGGATGAGCCAGCCCCGAAATCAGCACTGAGCTCCTGCTCCAGAGCTGGGATTCCCCTTTCCAAAAGGCTTCCCTTTCCCAATGCCAACAGGAATATCCCAACTTTCCTCCCTGTCCCCGAAATTCCGCAGAGCCCGGGCAGCCGCGCCTTTCCCTGGATCAGCACAAAAACCCCATTCTGAAGGAGCAGCCCTGGATTTCTCCCATCCCTGGTGACTCTGCTTGAAGAGCTGCCCCATGTCGTGAACCCACCACACATCCCAAATTTCCCATTTCCTGCTCCAGGACGGAACCCCAGCCCTTCTCCGTGGCTTCACACAATCAGCACCTTCCCTTCCCTCCTCCTCAATGAGCGCTGCCATTTTCCACCAAATAAATATGAATTAAAGGGAAAATGCGTCCCTTTCCGCCCTTTTCCCGTGCCAGGAGCGCTGGGGGAGCACGGCCATCAAATCCCTGCCTGTGCTCCGGGAGTTGCGGGGCGGGGATGATTTAGGGTTTGTTGGATGCATCCCGTGTGGAGGGCATGATTTAGGATTTTTTGGGCACACCCCATGAGGAGGGGATGATTTAGGATTTTTTGGGCACACCGCTCTTTGTTGAGCACACCCCATGTGGAGGGGAGGGTTTAGGATTTTTTGGGCACATCCCATGTGGAGGGGATGATTTAGGATTTTTTGGACACACCCCATGAGCAGGGAAGGGTTTAGGATGTGTTGGACACATCCCGTGCTCAGTTCCAGCTGTCTGATCTCCCTGCAGCCCGGGGGGATAATCCAGGGCAGCAGGAGCGTGCCAGGACCATGGAGAGGGAAAAGGTGGAGCTCCGTGGTGAAACAAGCGCTGCGGCAGCAGCTCCAGGCGAAAATAAATGCATTTGCTCTTTTTTCCCTCTTTCCTTGCTTTTTAACCACCTCAGTGCCGGCCGGAGGAGGCAGAGAAGGGATGCGGGGATGGGTGATGCGGTTCGGACAGGGATGGGATAAATCCCCTGGTGCTGCCGCCCCCAAATCCTCCGGGATGAGGTTCTGGATCCTTCCTGCTCTTTGCCTTTCAAAACCAGCGGGGTTTTTCTCCTTGGGCTGGAGAGCTCCAGGAGAGCCAGAGCTGCCGGATGGAGCGGGTTTGGGGCTGGGATCTGGGGTCCCATCCCTCAGCTCCCTGGGGTACCCCGGCACAGCCCCGGGACCCCCCTGCAGGGCAGAATTCCGAGAGGAGCGGGGCAATTCCACGGGGGATTTCGCTGGAGCTGTGGGATGAGCTCTGCCCGAGCTGAGCGGGCCGGGGGGCTCCGTTTCCTGGAAAAGTGGGATTCACCTGGAACCCCTGGAGCAGGGAATGAGGGTCAGAGCCCCCAGGCCCCATCCCAGCTCCGTCCCGCACCTCCCACCTCTCCCTGCTCGGAGGGAGCAGAGCCTGGGCTCTGACAAAGGAGATTTAATGATTTCCCGCAGGGCAATGCTCAGGCAAACAGGTTTGTCATTTATTTTTACAGATTTCGGGGAGTATTATTAATTTCCCAGGATAAACTCCATTAGGAGAAGGCATTAATTTCGGGGATATAACTTATTCACGGCTCTGCAGACAGGGATTCCACTGGTTAAGAATTACTCAAATATTGATCTGGACATTTCTAATTAACTTTGCGCATGTGTTAATATGCATACGCCCCCAAATTGATTTTGGACGGCCCAATAATGAGATTTAATACCTGAGGTAACGTATATTTATGTGTTTAATTATTAGATTCATTAGCAATTTTAATAAATGCTCTCGGCTCGGGAATGAAGCACCACACTTGACACTTGTTGACTTTCCCTGTCGCTGTCTCAGCAGAGGAAGGAGAGACAAAAGCCCTGCCTGGGAAGCAATTAACACCTTGTGTAATTATTAATGCATTCCCCGTGCCTGCAGCGTGGCTGGGTTTGAAACCGAGGCCATCTGTGAGAAACACAAAAATATCCGACGAGTTCCTGGCACGGGGGAAGGGGGGCAGGGAGTGTGAAATCCGTGTGGGAAGCAGCAGGAGGAGCCACGGAGAAGGACAGGGAGCGACGGAGCTCCAGGGGTGAATCCTGGGCTCTGCTGGATCCCAAATTCCCATTGCGTTTCCGAGGTGGAGATGATGGGATGGGGCGACCCCGATGTGGGGATGGGGGTCCAGGAGCTGCTGCTCCCGGGTGGGCTGGGGTGGAAATGTTCTGCTCCAATCTCTCCTTCCCAAATGTCCAGGTTTTCCTGCAGCATCAGCCCCGGAGCGCCCCTATCCTCATCCAGATCCCGTCCTGGAGCGGTTTGGGTTGGAGGAACCTCAAATCCCATCTCAGGGTGGGATTTCCCACAGGCAGGGGCAGCTTCACCATCCCAGGCTGCTCCCAACCTGGATTTGAGCAACCCCCGGGATGGGGCATCCCCAAGAAGGGTGGAATTGGGCACTCCTGGAGCTCCACAAAAACCCCTGGATCCCCTCCCGGCCGTCCCAGAGCCCATCCTGGGGCAGGGCCCCTTTTCCAGGCTGGAATTGCTGAGCTGAATTAAAACGACCTCTCAGCTCGATCCTTTGCCCTGATTTATTTTGGGATCCATTCCTATTTTGGCATCCCGGAGCCACAAATACCCTGCAAAAATAACCCCTGTCGCAGCCTTCCAGGGAGATTCGCTGTTTTATCCCGAATCCATCACAGAAATGTGCTCATCTTTCCCCCCTGATGGCTCCAGGCCCGAGATGTGGCCGGTAATAACCTAAAAACCCATTTCTGAAGGGTTTGTGTCCAGCTGCCGCCACCTCATCCCAACATCCCCCCTCCCTCCCTGCCCACGGACGCCTGGGCAGCCTCGCGGCGTTTCCGAGCACTCAGTTATAATTTGGTGCTGGGACCATTGGGAAATTGCCGACAATTTGGATGAAAATGGTCGGAAAATTGCAGTGTTTAGGCCCATTTTGCGGGGCTGCGTGCGCAGAAATTGCAGAGGAAACACTGGAAGAGGCCAGGTTGGAAACAGGCCCCGGAGTCCCGCGGGTGCCAGGATCCCCCCCAGCCGCTCCGGATTTGTAAATAAATGTGTAAATCTGGCAAAGGGACCATCCCTGAGGGATGCAGAGAGCAGGGAAAAACCGGGAAAAGGGAAATGGGAGGGGGAGCCCTGGGGGCTGTGTCTGATCCCAAAACATTCCCGGCCAGAGCTCAGCTTGCCCAACACTTGGAGCTGATCCGGCGTCTTTTTGGGAATAAAACATCCAAGAGGTTGTTCAGGTGTTTGCTCACTGCCAGTCCGCACATTTTTCCTGGAATTTATCCCAAATTTTGCCTGTTGGGATTATCCATGCACCTCGGGGAGGACAAGAAAGTCTTGGGGTGTTTCCCACCCATTTTTAATGATCCCACGTTTCTCTGAAATGTCTTTTCCAGCCCAAATGATTCCACAATACTATGAAAGGTCTTTTCCAACCCAAGAATTCCATGGTTTTATGAAAGGTCTTTTCCCACCCAAACAATTCCATGATGCTGTGACAGCATCACCGCCCTAAGAAACTGGACAGGAAATGCAAATTTATGCAAAGCTGTCGCTCACCTCTTCCCTAAACTCACTTTTTCCCCTTTTCCCAGATCCCTCTTTCCCACTTTCCAAGCCCAGGAGCCCCAGGATGTCCATGGGAGTTTCTGTTCCACCCCAAAACCTTGCCAAGGCCCCGAGAAGTGGGATAGGAATGTGGGAAAGAGCGGAATTAGAATCCAATCATGAATGGAATTAGAGGAATTCTCCCAGCCCGGTTTCCATGGCCGGAATGCGCTGCTAATTAACGAGCAGACAAACAGCAGCCACGCTCTCATTTGCATAAATCTGCATTGTCAGCTTGGGAGGGAAACAATGGCAGCATGAAGAGGATTCATTCCTCATTCCCCATTCCCAGCGAGGCTGTTCTGTGGGAATTACGGCCCCAGCAATTGGAGTTTGGAGTTTTTCCCGAATTTCTCTTCCTGTCTCCAAGCCCATCCACAATCGGCTGCGAGGCCCCGGCACAAACCTCGGCACGAAGGAGCCTCTTCCCTCCGTGTTCCTTGCCAAGGGGCACGTGGGGACTGGGAATAATGGGAATTCGGGGTTTTAATGGGTGATGTAAACACGGCGATTCATTATAATCCTTAATTACGGCTAATTGGAAATGTCGAGTGTTGGGAGTGCTGGAAGATGGAGCCAGGGATGTCCATGGGATGTTCCAAAGGTAATTAAACACTCTGGAGCTAATGAATCGCTTGGAGCTTCCTTCTGTTCCCTGCAGGTGATGGGAATGAGCAGGACCCTCCTGGGGAGGGGGATTTGGATGCTGGGGCCACCCAGGGAGGTCTGGAGTCGCCACCCTGGAGGTGCCCAAGGAATTCCCGGAGGTGGCACCCGGAGCCCTGGGCTGGGGACAAGGTGGGGATCGGGCACAGCTCAGACCCAGTGATCCCAGAGAGCTTTTCCAGGGATTCTGGGATCCTCCCCAAACCCGATTTCATTTGATCTCAGCCGTGCCCTGCAAAGGAACATCCCAGTGAGGAGCTTCCCCTGAGGTCAGCGGGATCGGGAAGGGCAGCAGGGGAACGATGGATGAGCGCTTCCAGAGCTGTTTTGTGGGATCAATTCCCGAGCCCGGGCAGAGCTGGGCAGGGCGGGGCTCAGGGTTTGCAGTCGGGGCAGTCACAGGAGCCATAAATCAGCCCCAAACCCTCGTGTCCAGCCCCCGCCATCCGCTGCCCTTTCCCCGTCTGCAGAGAAGGTTCAGAGCACGAGGTGTGACATTGAAAAACTGCAAGGGCTTTGCTGAACTGGAGGGAAAGGGGCAGCAGCTCCCTGGCAGGATTCCAGGATGTATGGAATGCCGCATTCCCATCCCTGGTGAGCTCTGTGACCCCGGGCTGGCCTCGGCCACCGAGGAGCTTCCAGGGGATGAGGAGTCGGGATCAGCCGGCTCCAGACAGCCCCTCCGAGGGCTCTGCCGAGTCAGGGCTTTCCAGGAGCTCTTTCCCAGCCTCATGGCCGTTATTTCAATTTTCCGGTGCTGATTATTCTGTGCAGACTCCAGGCTTTTTTTAAAAAAAATTCTTTCCCCCAAGAACCTCACTATTACTGTGGATATTTCCCCCCTTAATACTGCAAGGATTAAACGGAAATAATTCTCCTTTTGGGTTTCATCCCTGTCTGGACGCCGAGCTGTCCAGGGATGGTGCTGAGCTCAGCTGGCCTCAGCTGCTCCTTTCCAGGGCAGGAAAAGGGAATCAATCCCATTTCTCCATCCTTCCATGATGGTCCTTCATTCCTGCCCCGGGAGGGGGCTGGGGATGGGAAATCCGCAATCATCTGCCCCAAAATCTGCATCAAAGCATCTCCCACATCGCTGTTGATCCATCCCCTGGCAGAGGTGGGACCTGCCTGGATCCAGGGATTCGTTCCAGGCGGCGCCGGGAGCTCCCGGGCTTGGCAGTGCTGGAGAGATCGAATTTCTCAGGGTTTTGCGGCAATTCCGGGGTAAACGGACCCAAAGAAAGCCCGGAAAGACCAGACGGAATCTTCCCGTGTGGGATGAGCTGATGGCCCCATCCCCTGGGAAATCCGCTGCCAAAGCAAAGAGGGAATCTCCGCCGAGCTCGGATCCCAAGGAGTTAAGGAGGAGAGTGATTAAAAGCCGTGAATCGCACCTTCATCGCACTCCTTGAAGGACTTCCAAAGGGAAGGAGGGAAGCGCTGGATGCGCTCCCGGCAGGTTCTGATCCCCCTCCTTCCCCCGGCGAGGATTTGGGATGTGAGGGACGGGAGATGGAATCAGCCTGCTGGGCCCCGCTCCGAGCTCTCGGAATGTTTTTTGAAAGGAGACGGAGGGGGGGAACAGAAAGAGGGGGATCCATGGAATTAAAATGTTCATTAGCTCCCGATCTGTATTTAATAGGGCCTTGTTACAGCTGGGGAATGCATTCCCTGTCTTTTCCCCTTTCTTCTGCCTTGCCCTGGGCTGGGAAAGGCTGAAAAGGGCTGGGAATACCTGGGGAGGGCACGGAGAGCTGGGAGCCAGGAGCGTCCGTCCCTAAATCCATCAAATTCTGGCTTTTCCGGGACTATTTCACCCCGTCCCGCTGGAGGTGCCGGGCTGGAATTGCTGAGCTGCTCCTGTGGGGTTTGGGGTGCTCCAGGTGGATTTTGGGAGCAGAGGGAATGTTGGGGTGGTCAGACAGAGGTCAGTGAGTGCTCAGCTTCCCATTTGATCTGTATTCCCATTTTCCCCTCGGGATTCCTCAGCTTTGCCCACAAAAAGCAAATTCCGCCATCCCTGGGCTCCGAGGAGGAGCAGCACGAGGGCCGTTAAACACGAACGTGCGGCAACATCGGGAAAATCCAACAGAATTCCACATGGGAAGCGCTGATTAACGGCTGGAGCAGATTATTGGGGAAGGAAATGGAAAATAACCCCAGGAATGCCTGGCAGGGATGGATCCCAGGCTCCCATGGCCCGGGAAGCGCTGATGAGGTTCCTGCCGCTCCTCTCCCTCAGCTCGGTGGAAACCCCTGGGTCGGGAGAGAGCTCCAAACAGGATGAAGCCGTATTTACTGATTTGGGAGGATTAGTGGGAATGGAATTATTGAGATCCCTATCGCCAGCCGGGGGGAGCTTTGTGGCCGTTCCCGCTGGATCCCCATCCAGGGAATCTGCAGAACAGCCTGGAACGCCCTGCGTTGATCCAGCCTGGACTCAGGGATACCAAGGTGCTTCAGACCCCCCCCAACATCCCCCAAATTTTACTCAAAGTCAAAAAAAACCACGGGAAAACTCCCCGAGAAGAAGCAGAAGGGGATAACGCGCTTCCTTGCCTCTGCTCCGAGGTTTTGTGGCCGTGAGGGATGCAGATGCTCCGGCCTTGGGAAGGTGGCAGAGCCCAGGGACCCCCAGGACACCTCTGGTTCTCCAGGGCTCCGCTCCCACTCGGAGTTTGTCCCCCCCTGCCATTTTTTCCTGGAGCGATCAGGCTGGAAAAACGTCTTACATGGAGATCTTTATGGAATGGGAGAATGAAAACGTTGAGTGGGCGGATTCCGGGGGAAATAAAGGGGTTTATTCTCGGTGCCAGTTAATGAAATTAGAAAATGGAGACGAGCTCGGCTGATGTTGTACAGGGAAAGATAAAATACATCGGGGAAAAAAAAAAAAAAAAAAAACCAAACCAAAAAACCACAATGCTTAAGCTCCTTGGAAATGTCAAAATATTGCATTTCCCGGGATGATAAAGATGGAAGAAATAGCTGGGTTTCAGTTTCAAGTGCCACATCATCGCTCTTCCCCTCTGTAATTTTTATTAAAATGGGGATGTGCCAGGAAGTCATTCCGGAGCCTTTATGGTGCTGGCAGAGGGAATCGAAGGTTTATCCCGGGAAAGGGCGTGGGAACGAGGGCTGCGAGTGCCACCCGGGGGTGACGCTGCTGCTGCCGCCACCCTGTCCCCTCCGGGCCTCCGTGGGGTTGGGGGGAATATCCGGTGCATTTTCCAGTTTGGATCCGCTTTTCCCAGTGTGTATCCATGTGTTTTTCCAGTTTGGATCCGTTTTTCCCAGTGTGTATCCATGTGTTTTCCCAGTGTATATCCAAGTGTTTTTCCAGTTTGGATCCATTTTCCCAGTGTGTATCCAGTGCATTTTCCGATTTGGATCCACTTTTCCCAGTGTGTATCCACGTGTTTTTCCAGTTTGTATCCATGTGTTTTTCCAGTGTGTATCCACGTGTTTTCCCAGTGTATATCCATGTGTTTTTCCAGTGTGTATCCATGTTTTCTTCCAGTGTATATAAACATTTTCCTGGTGTGTATCTGTGTGTTTTTCCAGTGTATATTGACATTTTCCTGTGTATATCCACGTGTTTCCCAGTGTATATCCACTTTTTCCCAGTGTGTATCCATGTGTTTTTCCAGTGTNCTGTGTATACCCATGTGTTTTCTCAGTGTATATCCATTTTTTCCCAGGGTGTATCCATGTGTTTTTTCAGTGTGTATCCATGTGTTTTTCCGGTGTATATCCACTTTTTCCCAGTGTGTATCCATGTGTTTTCCCAGTGTGTATCCATGTGTTTTCCCAGTGTGTATCCATGTGTTTTCCCAGTGTGTATCCATGTGTTTTCCCAGTGTGTATCCATGTGTTTTCCCAGTGTGTATCCATGTGTTTTCCCAGTGTGTATCCATGTGTTTTCCCAGTGTGTATCCACGTGTTTTTCCAGTGTATATCCATGTGTTTTTCCAGCGTGTACCCATGTTTTCTTCCAGTGTATATAAACATTTTTCCCAGTGTGTATCTGTGTGTTTTTCCTGTGTATATTGACTTTTTCCTGTGTATATCCATGTGTTTTTCCAGTGTATATCACATGTTTTCCCAGGGTGTATCCATGTTTTTTTCCAGTGTATATAAACTTTTTCCTGGTGTGTATCCATGTGTTTTTCCAGTGTATATCCGTGTGTTTTTCCAGTGTATATCCATTTTTTCCCAGTGTATATCCACTTTTTCCCAGTGTGTATCCACGTGTTTTCCCAGTGTTTATCCATGTGTTTTCCCAGTGTATATCCATGTGTTTTCCCAGTGTATATCCATGTGTTTTCCCAGTGTATATCCATGTGTTTTCCCAGTGTGTATCCATGTGTTTTCCCAGTGTATATCCACTTTTTCCCAGTGTATCCAACGCTCCCAGCAACTCGCTCCACCCCCAGTCCCCCTCTCCCTGCTTTCAACCCCAATTCCCTCCTCCCCGTGTGTTTCCACCCCATTCCCCATGGAATCCC
>VZTX01000377.1:275-23000 GCA_013400915.1 Pardalotus punctatus
CCGACGGCACCGAATGGTGAGGAGGTTCGGGGGCTCTCGGTCAACCCCTCCCTCCCTCAGCCAGGATGGGCATTGCTTTTCCCGGTGCCGCCCCAGCCTTCCCCGAATCCCCCACGGCAGCCGCGTGTTCCGGCTCCTACGGGGAGAGTCCCATCGGTTCGTGGGGGACACGTGAGGCTGGATAAATCCCCGCGAGAAATGAGAAATTCGGGGTAAAAAGCGGAGGGAAGGAGCGTCTGGTGCTTGGGGTGAAGTGCTGAGTGAAAGCAAGTGGGAAGTTCTCGGGCACAATATGTAGTTTTCTCCCCTGAAATGAAGTGGCAGTGTCTTACTGTGCTTCCTCCCTGATTTCATTTATTTAGAGGAAAATTTGTAGGAAGAATTCTCATGGCTACTCTCTCTCCTCTTGCCAGTCCCGGCTTTGCTGGGTTCATTATGGGCATATGAGCTACCACCAGATCCACACCTGGCTGAGGATCCAGGTGTTTGCCCGTGTTTCCCCAGTACAGGAAGCTGCAGGAACTACTCCTAAAGCTGCTAGTTGGTGTGAGGGCAGCGTGGGGCTGCTTGGTCCTGCAGCTCTGTGAACTTCAGACCCTCTGTGAGTACCAGTAATGCGCTGGTTTGTTTTCCCATCTGGGTAGCCAGCAAACAGCTGAATTCGGTAAGGATTAATCTTGGTCACTGTAGCTATTCTCTCAGTGTGTGGTTCATAATCCTGTGGCTGGTCTGAAGAGCATGTCCCATTCAGGCTGTCCACGTTGAATTTTTGCTGGTAAGGGTTCATGAGCCATTTTGTCAAACACTTCACCACTTCTTGGAGTGGGACACCAGTTGTACAGGTGACAAACCAGTGACCAGAGGTGTTTCCTTTTTTCTGTGTGTGAAACCCTGGGCTCTGGTTCTTGGGGTAGAAGAGGTAGAATTGGTACTTGTGTTCCAGAGATACACTCAGTGTGTGTGTGCTGAACTGGCTGGCAATGTCTGAGCTGGTCCTTCCCAGTGACCCCTGAAGGGAACTGATGGTGCAGGGACGTTCCTGGAGCACCGAGTTTAATCTCAAAGGCGATTAACACGTGTGTAAGCGGCTAAATGCAGGCCTGGCTCTGGCATCCCTTTGCACAGAGCTGGGATGTGTTAAGGAGCCAGGCTGGGATGAGGGAGAGCAGAGTGACCCTGATTTATAGTGCTGGTGGGCTTACTCAGCCCTCCCATAGTTGGGGTATGGCTCTAACTTCACTTACTTGGGGGCTGTTGCTCGTACCTTTGCAGAGGCTGGAGGAGGCCCCAAGCTGCAGATGTGGGTTCTGCACTACCCAACATACTTGCCTTGTCCCTGCTGTCAGAGGCAGTGTTGCAGCCATCAGTGTGGACATGATTTAGTTGAGTTATCCCAAGAAACAAGCAGATGGTAGAAGCTGAACTTGCTGCAGATTGCTTCTGAGCCTGATAGGAGAGAAATGTGTGTTTTGCACACAGCTGAGCGGTCCATTTTCTTGCATTCCAGCACTCTGTATCCTGCTCTCTGTCTTGTCTTGGTTTGTTTTTTTCCTTTTCATCATGTCCAGTTGCACTTTTGCTCTTCTGTGAGGCTTGTAGAAAGTCATGAGCAAATGTTTGTGCTTAATGCTCTGGCTCTGTGTGTGCGTTGGTGAAGTCAGCCAGAGTGTGCAGATTGTAAGACAGATATTTTGGGTGTAAAGGAGCTTTTTGTCACTTTGTACTTGGGTTTTAGGAGCCTCCGAGTGAGGTGGGTGTACAGGGCTCTGAAGAAATACTTAGTCCAGAGAGGTTGCTTTGGGAGTAAGGAAATGATTGGGAGAGATGAGGGATCCGAAGCATAAGGATACACAAAAACCCTTGTTTGATACTAGATGCAACAAAGAAAAGGGCTGAAGTCAGTTTTATGGTCTGGAGGAGTGTTCTGGGATACAGCGGGAGGCGCAGGATGTGGTTGGATGGGGCCTCTCCAAACTCTTTGCTCCTGTTTTGACCATATCCCCACAGTGAGACACCAACAGCACTATTTGTAGCTTCATTCCTCTCCCAGGTTCAGAACAAAAGCCCTTGCTTCAAAAACTGCCAGAGTTTGGTTCAAAATATGGGGATTTGTTAAATTAACTCTCAGGTTAGTTTATTAATCTGCTGATTCAGCTGAGCTGGATGTTTGATGTTTCATTCATGCTGTTTTTCACCACAGTTACAGTAACCACTCAGGTGACTGGGGGGAGTGGGGAATCCCAGAAGGCTGGATAGCAGGGAGTGGACTTTTGGAACTTCTGTGAACTCTTGCAGCGCACAAGATCACAGTCACTGCAGCTCACCGACCAGGGCTGGGGGCTGGGCTGGAGGCTGGTAACTGGCAGCACATGGTGGTCTTGCTGCTCTGCTTGTGGCATTGGCAATGCCAGGACCTGGCTTTGCCCTGTGTGCAGAACCACCAGCACTTGTGCTTGGCGCAGGGCAGAGCGAGCCCCGTGCACAGTGTGGGAGCTGAGCCCTTCTTCCTGCCTATGCCAGCCGTGCCCATTTCCCCCTCAGGGTATGGGCTCAGTGAAGGGACAAATGAGGACAGGCTCCACTGGGGGCTTGGAAGGGGCAGCACAGACCATTTTTGGTGCTAGTGCTGGGTTTCCTCCCTAGCAGCATTTGCATCTCTTTTAATTACGCTGCTGTTTGGCCACTTGGGACTTATCCCAGTTACTGTGTTGGTGGTTCACTGTCTTGATAGCTTCTGTGAATGCTTAGAAGAGTGAGCATTAAAATGCTGCTTCTTGGTTTATCCCTGTTTTCATCTGGTCTCTCCAGTGAGGGCTGGGGAAATTTCCTGCATTGCCATTCAGTCATAACTCATTTTGAGCTCAGATGGTCACTTGCCTGTTCAGAAGCTCTTTTCATCCCAGTGCCAGCAGTTCCATTGCAATGAGTGCTGCATAAATCCAGAACCTCTCTGTTCCTGTTTTCCTGAGCAAGGAATAAAGTTCTCTTTTTACAAGACACGGGGACTCTGGAGAATGAAGAGACCTCATCCAAGGAGTCATGCATAAAAAAACAGTAGAGCTCAGTGGTTGCTGGGCTGTGATCTAGATCTCTGTGTATGTAAATTTTGGAATATTGCTTGTAGCATGGACACATCCAGATATCTGAGCCAGCTGTCTTGGAATAAGGACAGTGTTTTGGGGCAGCTGTAGCACATTTAAGGTGATGAACCACAGTGAAGATCACACTGTTGAACATACCACAAGATACATGTTCTTCCTGAACACAAGCACGTGGGATGTGTCAGGTGGTGAGGTGGCGGGTGAGGGCTGGACTTGAAGGAATGTCAGAAGGTTAGCTGGGCAGGGGAAGGGCTTGGAAGAAAGGTTCAGCATGCCTGGCTGTTCCAGGTTCTGTGTTGCAATAGCCAAAGTGGGTTTTCTTACCCATAAGGGAAGAAGTTCAGGCATTTGGCTGTAAAATCAGGGGGGTGCCTTCCTCAAAGCTGTCTGTTCTACAGAGACCTTGTGGAGAGAAGAGCTGTGCAGTGTACGTGGCTTATGTGTTGACTTTTGTGCTTTGTCCAGAGATGGGAATAGAACTGGGGAAGGGTCTGGAGCATGAGTCTGATGAGAAGTGATGGAGGGAGTTGGGGAGGGTTCAGCCTGGATAAAAGGAGGCTCGGGGGGCCTTCTCACTCTCTACAGCTCCTTGACAGGTGAGTGCAGGCAGGTGGGGGTTGCACTTGTCTCCCAGTGAACAACAGACAGGATGAGGAAACAGCCTCAAGCTGCACCAGGGGAGGTTCAAGTGAGCAATTTTTGTGAGCAATTTCTTCATGGAAATGTATGTCCAGCCCTGGCACCAGCTAGCCAGGGTGGAGTGCTCATCCCTAGAGGGATTTAAAAGCTGTGTGGATGTGGCACTTGGGGGCATGGAACAGCACTTTGGGTTGGCAGTGCTGGAGGAATGGTTGGACTTGGTGGTCTCAGAGGGCTTTTCCAAACCAAACAAATCTGTGGTTCTCTGGTTTTCTGTGGGTCTAATGCAATCCCCGTCATTCCGGACCTTTGTTCTCTCTTGCAGGATGCCCACAACTGCATTCCCGAGCTGGACAGTGAAACAGCCATGTTCTCTGTCTACGATGGACATGGAGGTAACTGCATCCACTTTGCTATGTCCTGTCCTTCAGTGTGACCCCTCTGGGCTGTCTGCGGCTGCTGGGGTATCCATCTATTGTTAGGAATTCTGCTCTTTGATGGGAAGCACTTTTTTTGATAGATACTGTGACTGGAGGTTCTGAACCTCTTAGGGGTTCTAGAAGGAAGGTCAGGGTTTGATCTGAAATTGAAATCAGATTTGCATTTCATCTTTTATACCTTTTGAGAATGGCGGTTTTTGTGGTGGATAAACTGGGCAGGAGAGTCACTGAAGAAAAAGCGGTAAGAAAAATCACCTGAAATTGACTCTAGGCAGTGTGTTCTGGTGGTTGCCCAAGGAAGGAGTGAAAATCAGATCAGGCAGATCCATTCCCCAGGTAAGGGTTCCCTAAACTGGAGATTGCAGTCATTCCATCCTGGAGACGTGCTGGAGCCTTCTGGATGAACTAACTCTTTGTGAGTTTATGTAAGTGCAATTTAAGCACGTTTCTGTATTTGATGATTGTTTGCACTATGCATTTTGCAGAGAATCATTCTTTGAAAAAAATATGGTTAATTCTTCTGCCTGATAATTACACTGCAGTATCCATAACACGTACAAGGAATGAGTGAATAATCACTCAGATAGTGCTTTTCACTTTTACCATTTTGGACTCCATGTCCTTTTTTCCAGTCAGAGGAGCCCTAAGCTTGTCTCTGCTTGTATGGCTGAATATTGCTATTAAATATTATTGCTAATATTATTACAGAATTTCCTCTGCCAATATCATGTAAGAGGTCAAGGTTATTAAATCTTGCAAATTATTTTAATTTTGATCATCCTCAGTGATCCATCATGTTTTACTGACCTCTTTTCCTGCTAATTTATGTAGATCTTGAACACTATAGCTTTTCAAGGAGCTCTCCCAGTGTCCATCCTCCATTCTGAAAACTGTTCCTATGCAACCTCCTTGCTTTTCTTGTGGAAGCTTAGTATCGAAAACATTTGATTTATTTGAAAGCTTTTCGAAGATCTCTGTGGAGTAAATGAACTAAACTGCCTGTTTCCTCCTGTTCGTTGGCTCTATAACACAGTGGCCAGTTTGTGACTGTCACTGCCACGTATGTAGCAAGTAGCTCTTCCAAAATGTCATCTATGTATTTCATGTTCTGAAATTATTTTTTTTCCTGAACTTCATCTTAGAGTGTGCAGAGACCCATGCAGAGCCATCACTGATATCCTCAAGGGTATCTTTGAGAACATGGGGATGATGGGTTGGTGCTGAGAGGCAGAGAATGACAAGGAAATAGGATGTAGGGAACAGGAGCTACTCACCTCAGTGCAAAAACTCAGAAACTGTGTGTGTCAGGAAAAAAAAAAACAAAAAAAACAAAACAAAAAAATGAGCATCTACCAAAAATGGGTCAAGAATGAATAGTATCAAACCATCTGTTCTCCTCTGAGCTCAGTATGTTGGTTTCTCAGCTGCCAAGGTCTTACTCCATGTGTTGGGTTTTAGAGAGACTTAGGACACTCATGACATTCCTGTTAGTGTATGACATGAAGTATTGTGTTTGGGGTTCTTAAATACAATAGGGAAGATTCAAGATGGACATTAGGGAAAGGCATGGAATAGCAAAGCACTGGCATGAGTTTCTAACTCTTATTTTAGATTTCTAGTGATTGAATCTCTACAGCTCTTCCTAGACAAACCATATCAGGAATGATATGGCTATAGTTGAACCTGACTTAGAAGAACAACTTTTGCCCATCCCTACTATTGTGTGATTTTATTGATGCATTAGTTCTATCGTTTGAAGCAATATCTCAGGTCTCTCCCATGCAAGAGTAAGTTTTTGGGTGGGAATCTTGCTAAGCTTTATTAGCTGCCAGTGCAAAAACTGAACTTAGCTTCTCTTATATACCTCGCTCATTTCTCAGCCTGAAACTCTCCAGTAAGTTTCCTGCTCCAGATAGGTTGGGAAAAATTTTTATTACTGTGTTATTTGGAAAAGGGTGAGTTTGGGGGTGGTTTTTCATTCTAACTTTTCCCATTTCACTCATCAGTTATTTTCTTATGTTTCCCCCATGGTGGACAAGCCTTCCAGTGTTTGAAAGATGCTGCTGGGCCAATTCTTTGCCATCCCCCAGCTTCCTTTTTATGTGCTCTGGCCTCCCTGCCCCCAGATTCTGGAAACTTATATTTGGGCACCCTGCCCTTTCAGTGGGGGGGGGGGGGGGTTTGATCAGTGTCTGTTGCTGTCTACTTGTACTTTAGCCTTTTTTTTAATAACTGTCTTAAATGACACATATCTTCCATTGCTTGTCTGTTTTGAGGTTTATTTCTCTTTGCTATTTGCTTCTCATTATTTTTTAAATTATTATTACTGTTACTGTTTTAAACTCTTGACTCAAGGGTTTCCTCCTTTTTACTCTTCCAAGCCATTCCCCCATCCCATGAGAGGTAGGCAAGTGGCTGGGCAGTGCTTAGTTGCCGTCTGGAAATAAAGCACAACAGTCCTTTCTTGATACCCACAACGGGACTGGAAGGGTTGGAACTAGTAATGGATAGACCAGAGCACGTTAGAGGGGATTTGTATCTGTTAACAGCTGCAGGTCATAATGGTGGTTTAGGTGTTCCCAAGATCAGTTTAGCTGACCCACACCATGCTCTTTTTTATGCTGTACCTGTTAAAGGCTGGTCTTGGGTCCTGCTGTTTACTGGGCTCTGCAGTGTTTAGTGGTATTTGACTGACAGATCTGTTAGTCAGACGCTAATGTCAAACCTCATCTGGCACTTGGACTCTGCACTGAGGCCACTGCTGTCCTTCAGGTTCCATCTCATGGACACAACTAACAATTTTTCACCTTCCTGCAAGAGGTTTTTGTTGAGAAAACACAGAATGACCAGGGCCTCATGACCCTCACAGGCAAGACTTTCTTTGTAATATCCCATCTAGCACTGCCCTCTGACAGTGTGGAGCCATTTCCCCTTGTCTTGTCACTCCAGACCCTTGTCACAGGTCCTCTCCAGTGTTCCCAGGTCAGAGCCAGTCTCTTTGTTCCCTGGATCTGTGCCACGGAATGCTTTGCAGCACTGTGTAGCAGCAGCCATTTTACTGTTTTTGTTCTGTCAATGGCCACCCGATCCCTTCTCTGCAGGTACATTGGAAAAGTTCCTTGTCACTTGCTCGCTCTCTTCCTTCCTTCCTTCCCCCAAATCTCCCCACTTCTCTGCTTCCCACTGCATTCCCTTTGCCTCTCCCCTTGCTGAACTGATGGCTGGCTGCTTCTTTCTCCTCACTTCCCCTGCTACCCATTCCTTCACAGAGCTTTGCTCCTCCCTGCACAACTTGTCATGCTTGGCTGCCTGCACAGCCTCTGTTGGTCTTGGAGAAGGGCAGGGAAGTTGGGATGTGCAGCAGGAAGATCAGGAGTTGTGTGGATGGTCCATCCTGTGAAGAACCCTCCTGTGTGAAAAGGGTTCCTTTGCTCCAGGCTAAAGGACCGATGTGGTTCTGGTTGTACCTACAGCCACAGGAAAGCCCCAGGTGCCCGCAGGCTCTGGAGTCCTGTGCCCAGCCACCCACACTGCTCCTTCTTTTTGCTGTGACAGGACATGGCTGGTCCAGCACAGCCACAAGATGTTCCTGGACCCTGCAGTGGGACCCTCCACCTCCCTGCAGCCTGCCCTGCTTCTCTCCCTCTTTCTGTGCAGTCATTTCATTTGTTTCTCAGTTTCTGGCTCTAATTTTTCATAAGGTGTGATCCAGGTTCCTGGGTCCTGCACTGTTCTTTGCCCATATAAAAACCTCAATGGCTGATCTCTTACGCCTCACACTACTCTTTTTGGCCCTGTTCAAGATAAACTACAGGAATTCATCATCCTTCACTGTTTACTCTTCCTCCTCTCTTAATAGCACCTTCAGGATCACAACAAATGCCTCCCATGCCCTATTCCATACCTGACACCATTACTTACCAAGCTGGGGGAGGTTCTGGCTTTTAAAAATCTCTCAGCTGCTCTAGGATGGGCACCTGACTTGAGTTGTTTCTCAGTCCTGGTTATCCCCTATGCTCTCAGCACGGTGTTCTGGCTGCTGTTTATCTTGCTGTGCTCTTTCCTGTACCAAGGTGACTGCCCTGTTTCCTGAAAGGTTCATCTCAATCTCTGGGATCCCACTGACATTGGTCTGGAACACACACTAGAACACAGAACACTTTTTATGTGCTCACTGCACATTGGTAATGCTCCAAGAGAGCCGGCAGTGAGCAAAAGCTTTCCTTTCCTTCTGCTTGGACTGACATGTGAAATTAGAGATTTCCAGGTAGACTGGATCTAGAGAGTCAGCCTAAATGTCACCATGGGCCTAAGCTCCCTCTTGGGAAACTCACAGCATTGGCCAAACCTGGTGGTTTGGAGCTCTTTGAGGTTTGCCAGGGCCATCCTCACATGCTATTGGGAAGGTGTGAGCAGGATCCCCAAACTCAGCTGCTGTGTTACCATTCTGTGTCTGGAGCAGCTCTGGTTTGTGTCCCAGGATTTACTTCAGAAATTCAGTTGCTCAAGAGCATGTTCTGTCTGGGAGGATCAGCCTCTCTGAATGGTTTCTGCTTTTTTTCAGGAGAAGAAGTTGCCCTGTACTGTGCCAAGTACCTCCCTGAGATCATCAAAGACCAGAAGGCCTACAAGGAAGGCAAATTGCAAAAGGTAAGGGGCCAACTCTGCCCCAGACTGAGTAAGTGCCAACACGGAGGAAAGCTCTTGTGTCAGTACCCAGCTGGGTGTGGGTGGTCCAGGGAGCTGATGGAGTCTCCATCCTTGGAGCTGTTCAGACCCTGTCTGGGCATAGTCCTGGGCAACTGACTCTGGGTGTCCCTGCTGAAGCAGGGGGTTGGATCAGGAGAACCCTGGAGGTCCCTGCCGGCTGCAGCTGTGCTCTGATTAGTTATCGGGTGTGTGCTGGAAGAGACTGGATTGTACAGTATGGAAGCAGGCATCCCATAGAGAAGGGGCAGCTGCCCACTCATGTCTGTGTTCACACATAGGCCCTGGAAGATGCATTCTTGGCCATAGATGCCAAGCTCACCACAGAGGAGGTGATTAAGGAGCTCTCTCAAATGGCTGGGCGGCCACAGGATGACGAAGATGAGAAGGAGAAAGTTGCTGATGAAGATGATGGTAAGTCAGATGCCACTGAGCAGACAAGGCTGTAGCTCCAGGACAGGGATGCAGAGCAGCAGGGTCAGGTCTCTTTGGGCACGCACATTTTCTGTCCCAATTTCTCAGTTAAATTTTGGCTGAGTTGAGCTACTGCCCCTCAGCATTGTCCATGGCTTTGGGGTGGTGCTAGGGGAAGCCTTATCCATTTGGGAGCTTAATGCTGTGGATAGCAAACCAGTCTGTCACTGTTTTCTATAGGGCTTCCTCAATGGGGTGCAGGTTTCCAGGATGTGTCAGGAACTCTGAGCTGGGCTCAGTTGTGGAAGGGGAATGATGTGGTGGCAGCCACCAGCTGTAGGTGGGATTGAAGCAGATTCTGGTCTCTTCAGCAATTCTTCTTCCCACAAAGAAGCAATTGTTCTGCCAGCAAGTGATTGCCAGCCCAGGAGGTGTTTCCTGGGGTGGAATCCTGTGCTGCTGTCGTTGAGTACCTTGTGACCATCCTTGAGACATATGCAAGACAATCCTGTCACTTTGAACAATGTATCAGTCTGGAAATGCTGAATTTGTTGGTTCTTTTTCTCCAGCTGATAGGGATGGAGTGGGTGGTTGGTTGGGTTTTCTTTCTTTTTGTTCTGTATTTTCAGGAGCATTTGGGATATCTGTATTTGTTTTCCTTTTGGGATTAAATAGCAAAGCAAACTATATGCAAGAGGATGTCAGTAGGGAAGCAGGGGTCATTGGGGAAAGTCATCCCACTTTCTGTCTAGTCCCACTTGAGAGATGTGCAGGCACAGCCCAAAGCTGTGCTCTCTCAGCTGTTGTACCTGTCCAAGTGGCGGTATTTCAAGCCCATGGAGCAGCTGCTCTCTTCTTGTTCCCAGCTGTAACATTAATGACCAAACCCGCACATGAAAGTGCTGACTATGCTTGGGAAAGTGAGGCTCTACCCCCCCAGCCACACACCTGATGTGAG
This sequence comes from Pardalotus punctatus, assembly GCA_013400915.1. Lineage (NCBI taxonomy): Eukaryota > Metazoa > Chordata > Aves > Passeriformes > Pardalotidae > Pardalotus > Pardalotus punctatus. The sequence continues at coordinate 10,535 of VZTX01000377.1, forward strand.
CACTGTGCTACCCCCAGCACTTACACCTGATGTAGATGCTCTGTGGTGCTGTCAGTTGGCCAGGGAGCACTGGGTCTGGGGCACTGGGGGCTCTGGCAGGCTGTGCCATGGTCAGAGCCATGACTTTGCTGTTCCCATCCTGCTCACCTGCAGCAGCTGGGAGCTGTGGGAGGGAGCAGGCCTGGCCACATGCTCAGAGTCAGCCTGGAGAGCACTGCTGGAATTCTGCCAGCTGCAGCTGGGGCAGCTCACCACAGGACCCAGTGTGGTGGGTATTCTGTTCTCTGACCCTCTCTGTCCTTGCCCCCTCCCTTTTCCGTTTGCAGTGGATAATGAGGAAGCTGCTCTTCTGCACGAAGAAGCCACAATGACCATCGAGGAGCTTCTCACGCGTTATGGACAAAACTGCACCAAGAGCCTCAAAGCCAAGTCTGTAGCTGCAGCTGGGGATAACGCTGTGGAGGGGACAGGCAAGCAGCATGATGGGGAGTCAAATATGAATGGAGAGGCTGACCCAGGGGAGCTTCCCGACCACAAGGAGAGGAAGAACGGGAAGCCAGACGAAGAAATCACGGGTATTTCCTCCACCTCAGACAAAGCCAGCGCTGGAGGCAACAGCCCTGCTCTGCAGAAGCCTGAACTAGGCAAAGGTGACGAGGCCGTCACCTCTTCTACTGGGGAGGCCGGGCCCTCCTGCTCCTCCACGGGAAAGCCCCAGCGCACAACCAAATCCAAATTTTTTGAGGACAGTGAGGATGAGTCAGATGAGGTTGAGGAAGAGGAGGAAGACAGTGAGGTAGGAAACAGCACTGGGACAGAGTGGCCTTCTGGCTGGGCAGAATGCATTGCTTATGGTGGTACTTGAGACAAGCCTCTGGCTCATCCTAGGTGTGTCCTAGGAGCAGGTGTTTCAGACTGATCCTTTGAGGCCATCCCATGGGAATGTTTGGGGTTGTTGAGCTAACCCCGAAGGACACACCCTCATCCTGCAGCAGCCATAGCTGATACCCCTGGGTCCTGCTGCATGCACCATTCCTTCATCCACTGCTGTAGTGATACCAGCTGCTCTGGTTGTAGCCATCAAGTGTGGGGGACACGTGCCAGGTCACCTCACACCTCTGGGGGAGCTGACCATTGGTTCCCAGGATGGAGGGACCAGCAGGGGGACAATACCAAGTGTCCTGTGTGACTCCTGTGGTATCTCTTTCTTGTAGGAATGCAGTGAGGATGAGGACGGTTACAGCAGTGAAGAGGCAGAGAATGAAGATGATGAAGATGACACTGAAGAAGCAGAGGAGGATGAGGATGAGGATGAGGAAATGCTGTTACCGGGCATGGAGGGGAAAGAGGAGGTGCACATGCTGTTTTTGTTTCTGCAGCTTAACATGGAGCCAGGAGCACTTGGGAGACACAGCTAGGGATTGTTCCTGTTCAGGTGGGGATAGGACACCCTGTGCGCTCTCCTGGGGCTGAGGGAGCTGCTGACAGCCTGGGTTTGTGCAGAAGCTGAGGGATGGACCTGGATCTGGACAGCAGGTTAAGACTGAAGAGGCTGATCCTGCTGCTGGGTGTGGGGTGCTTGGAAAGCAGTGTGGGGGGAGAGCATAGGGCAGGAACAGGTGGGCTCTGCTGGCACCACTGCTCCAGAGCACAGCATCACTCCTCATCAGGCCAGGGCTGTGGCTGTTCAGCCCATGGCAGCATGATCAGGCAGGCCAGGAACCCAGGAGGTCAGGTTCAGCTGGGATATGGCTTCCAAGGTGCCAATTTCTCCCTTTGGGGTGATGTCCTGGCTTGCAGTGGGGATGTGCTCAAGCTGGGCTGGGGCTGCAATTAGCACGTTAGAGTGGAGGGTACAGACGTGGAACAGCAGAGAATCCTGACCCACTGAGCTGCATGAGGTGTTGCCTGACCCACCCCTCAGTGAACACACTCCTGGTGTTTCCCACTTCCCTCGGGCTTTGTCCATTGTTCCGTGTGTGCTTATAGGGTGAGGTGCAGCACCCTGAGATCTGGGACACTGCTGGGGCTGTGGCAGCTGGTGCTGGTTGTCTTAGTGAGGTGACACAGACACAGAGAAAGGAATCTCACCAAAATTCTGTCTCTTGCAGCCTGGCTCAGACAGCGGGACTACCGCTGTCGTGGCCCTCATCCGGGGCAAGCAGCTGATAGTGGCCAATGCCGGGGACTCGCGCTGTGTCGTGTCGGAGGGTGGCAAGGCCGTTGACATGTCATACGACCACAAGCCAGAGGATGAGGTGGAGCTGGCCAGGATAAAGAATGCTGGCGGCAAGGTCACCATGGACGGAAGGGTGAACGGTGGCCTCAACCTCTCCAGGGCCATCGGTAAGCAGGAGGGGGGATGCTGGCAGGCCTGGCCTTGGAGCGCTGGCCTTGGGACAGCCACGCTTGCAGCACTGCCAGCCACTGAGGTTTATAAAACAATTTGCAATGAGATGAGTAAAACCTCTTCAACATTTGATGGAAGATTTCAGTCTAATTGGAGAAAATGGCCATGAAACAGTTAAACATCAGTGGAAAGCAGCTTCAGCTGCCTTTGGAACAGGGTTTTTCCTGCTTACTGGCTTATTGAGGACCCTTGGTGTGTTGCTTCCTGGGGACCTGGCTTCATGGCAGTCTGAGGGTTTTGTTCATCTGTACGTGTGCAGAAGGACTCAAACCACTGAAATCAAGAAATCATTATCTTAGTGTAAAGATATAAAAACAGCTCTAGGATGGAAATGAGGAGTTTATCTAGGGAGACTCTGGCATTCCCACCTGCTATTTTGTGGTAGCCCTGGAAGTCTCTTCAAATGATGTGATTCCTGAGAAGCTGCTAGCCAGAGCTGAGGGCCAGTTTTCTCAAGTGAGCTTTGAATCATAAAATGAACCCTGGAGTGGTTTGGGTGGGCAGGGACCTTAAAGCTCAACCAATTCCAGCCCCTGCCATGAGCAGGTACACCTTCACTAGACCAGATTGCTCCAGGCCCCATCCAGCCTGGCCTTGAACACTTAGAGGGATGAGGCAGCCACAGCCTCTTCAGAGGTGATAGATACTGTGTGCTGTTGGCCTGGTGTTGCCTCAGAAGGTGGGGAAGGGGCAATTGGTTTGGAGTGAAGAGGCTGAGCTGGCCAAGGCCCCTCTTCCCAGGGCTCACCAGAGCTTCCACCTGGAAGCTGCAATGGTTCCTCTGCCTCATGGTCCACAGCCTTATCCCTGGTTGTCAGAGCACTCGCTGATCCCACTGGGAACGCCCTTTGGTAGGGCAGTGCTGCTCACTGTGTCCAGGGCAGGCAGCGCTGCCTGTGCCCAGACATCTTCCTCCCCACCACAGGGGATCACTTCTACAAGCGGAACAAGAACCTTCCCCCAGAAGAGCAGATGATCTCTGCCTTGCCTGACATCAAAGTGCTGACAATAAACGATGACCACGACTTCATGGTCATTGCCTGTGATGGAATCTGGTGAGTGGTGAGGGAGCCGTTGTGCCTCTGTGGCATCACTGCTCTGGCTTTTCTCCAGAACTGGGCCTGAGGAAGGCCTGTTGGACACTATGGCATGTGTGCTCCCTTTGCCTGCTCTTCTGACCTCTCTGCTCTGCAGGAATGTGATGAGCAGTCAGGAAGTGGTGGATTTCATCCAGTCGAAGATCACCCAAAAGGATGAGAATGGAGTCCTGCGACCACTCTCCTCCATTGTAGAAGAGGTAAGATCTGGTGCTCTGCAGTCCCTCCAGCAACGTGGTCTTTCTGTGGCCCAGCTGTGCCTGGCTCTGCCCTCCCACTCCCTCAGATGGGTTCCCTGGGCACTCCAGCCAGTATCTGAGCTCAGGGGTGCTGTCCAGCCTAAGGAGGTTCTGCCCACATTCAGAAACCTAGGGTTGCCGAGGCCATCTCTATCCCTTGTGTGGTGGGACCAGCATTTGACTCATCCTGTACAGGTCTGGCCTGGCAGCCCCTGAGCCACTGTCAGGTGCTGGAGAGGGCCCACTGCCTCAGGGCAGTCCCAGTGTATGTCTGTGCTCTTTCCTGACGTGCCCTGTCCCTCCCCAGCTGCTGGATCAGTGCTTGGCTCCAGACACCTCAGGAGATGGTACCGGCTGTGATAACATGACCTGCATCATCATCAGCTTCAAACCCCGCAACACACACCCGCCTGCCGAGAGCGGGAAGCGGAAACTGGGGGAGACGGCACCAGCAGAGGAGAACGGTGGGGACAGCACCAAGAAAGCCAAACTGGAGTAGCAGGGCCCAGCCGGGGACTGGGCTATGCTCACCAGACTCTCGTTTCTTACCCATGCTGAACTCAAGACTCCAAGTCTTGTCCTTTTTTTAGCCTTAGCAGAGGCCTTGTTTGTCCGTGTCCTGGTCGGGGGGTGGGGGCGGGTCTGGTTAGCGAGGGCATGTCGCACTGTTCATCCGTAACCATTCCAAAGAGGGAGCGAGGACGGAGCTGCGCCTGGGAGCGCTGCAGTGCAGAGCCTGTGGTGAGGAGGCAGAGGATGTCCCCCCATTGTCTCCATGTGGTTGTTGCCATTTCTGTGCCTGTGAATTTCCGTTTGGAGGGAAGAACTTTTTCACTGTTGAGGTTTTTTTAATCTGCACCCGATTATTTAAGGCCCTTTCTGTTTTTATTTGTGAAACAATCTGGCAGTGGTGCTGCAGCCACGCCATGTTCGGTTGTACACTTTCAATCAATACTTTTTTCAAACTAAAAGACCAGAAAATACAGTTGTAGTCTTGGTCCTCGGTTCTTTCCTGGAGGGGGGAGGTCAAGGAAGGTGGGGTGGGGAGAACATTTGTCCCTGGGGTCTTGGAGCACTGCTGGGCTTTGGCCTGTAGCTCCCAGATCCGCCAGGATGGCTCTTCTGAGGAGTCTCACAGAGAGTAGACTAAGAGAGTCTGGAAACAGTCTGTGTAGAAGAAATGGGTGGGGGTACCAGTCATGCTCCTGAGCTCACCTATCCACAGCAGACAGTGCCCATCGAGCTGCACCTTCTGTCAAGGTGTGGCGAGAGGCAGCTCCTCCCTGATGCACAGCTCTTACAAGGTATGTCAACACCTGTGGCTGCTCCGGTAGGAGTGAAGTCCCTGAGCTGTTAAACGCTGATGGAAGGGTGGGCTGTACAAGTGGGCTCTCCCTGTGCAGCAGAAAGCCCATACACATGACAAACCACTGGAAAAGAAGAGCACTATGTGGTGATCCATTACTTCTTTTCTTTTTTACATACAACTGGCCCCTTTTATGTCCATTTCCCATGTTTGTTCTTTTCCCCAGTCCTTCCCCCCATACCCTGGAGTGGTCCTACCTGCCCCAGGATTCTATGGGAGCCACAAGCTCTGTGGGCAACAGACCCCATTGCTGCCAGAGAGGTCTCCCAATGGCCCCCCTCGACATCAGGCACCCCTGGCTCTGACCATCCTGGGGCCTGGGCCCCTGTGGCAGCCAGGCCAGAGCCTCCATTGGCTCTGCAGAGGGGACCAGGATGTCTTCCTGCACAGCCTCCAGGATCCTGTGCTCCTCTATGTTCCTGGTGAGCTGCCATCACCGAACCTGCCAGACAGCCATAGCAGAACCCCTGCATGTGTTCCCTGAGCAGCTGCAGCAAAGTAAGGCAAACACCTGCAGCTCTAAGGGCATTTGATGTGGCACAGGACCCACCGCAGAGCATTTTGAAAAATCAGCATGATAAAACATCAGCAGAGCACGCAGAAAATGGTCTAAACGCAGTTATTGCTCAATACAAGTTACTAATGGGAGGTCACCACTAATCAGAGCCATTTGGGGAATTCCACAAAGAGTTAGGGGAACTCCTGCATCAAAAACCTTAATGACCAGGAACAAAGTTTAAAACCAAACCCTCTGGAGGTGGATGCCTGGCAGCAGGAATGGGATGACAGCACATGGCAATTGACACCATCTGTTTTTAATGCCACCGAGCAAAGCTGCCTCAGCTCAGGCTCCCAGGGACTGCAGAAATAACTAATGTTTTAGGACTGCTTCTCCCTATGACTATTCATTCTGTTTATTCAAAATTTGGAGTCCACTTGGCCAGGACACTCATAGCAGGGAGGAAGCATGAGGTACTGAGCAACCCCTTTCCAGAATGATCCTGAGATAAACTCGCCTGGCAGCAAGTAGAAGATGCCCTAAGAAAAAACCCACTTTTGCAAAGGAAATAAATCTTGGGAGGTCTCCTCAGGCAGCCCCATTGCAGGGGAGTACACCAACTTGATCCAGAGTTCCTAAGCATAGAAACCAACTGCAGCACCAGGGGTATTTGTGGCTCTGAAGCACCACACCCACAGAGGGCTCCAGGAGCCCAGCCTGGACAATCCAGAGACCAAAGCAGTTCAGGACTGGGCAGCTCACTGCAGAGCCACCAGACAGGGTGGAGCACCAAAGCTTGGGGCCACCAGCAAAGGGGGTCAAAAGTAAGAGAGGCACCACCTGGGCTGGTGAGGCACAGACAGAACTGCAGAAGCCGAGAAAGTAGCCCAGGAGCAGAAGGGTGGAGTTCATCTTTGGAAAAGGAAGATCTGCAGTGCAAGGCACTAGCAAAGGCACAAACAAATCCCATGGGAAGCCCAGAGCAGCTGGAGGAAGCTGTGCAGGTAAGGCAATCACAAACCTCATCTCCTCGGGAGACAGCCTGGATAAGGCTCCAGGGACACTTCAGAGTCACTTCCAGTGCCTCAAGGGGCTCGAGGAAAGCTGGAGGGACTTTGGACAAGGGCACAGAGGGACAGGACAAGGGGGAATGGCTTCCCACTGCCAGACAGTAAGGTTAGATGGGATATTGGGAAGGAATTCTTCCCTGTGAGGGTGCTGAGGCCCTGGCACAAGGTGCCCAGAGCAGCTGTGGCTGCCTCATCCCTGCAAGTGTTCAAGGCCAGGCTGGACAAGGCCTGGAGCACCCTGGTCTAGTGGAAGTTGTCCCTGCCCACAGCAAGGAACAGAGATGAGCTTTTAGCTCCCTTCCAACCGAAACCCTTCTGTCATTCTGTGACTGCCCAACCCTGAGCAGCAAAACATCCAGAAGCATCCTTTTTTTCCACAGGATACTGCAGTGGAGTCAGAGCAGCCAGGATCCCACTGCCTGAGACTACACAACACATCTGGCAATGGGTCCCCATCCCCAGCCCATGGCATTATCCCGTGGTTCCTCCACATTGGCCTGGCTGCAGGATGGATCCCTTTGCGATCAGCACCACAGATTGGAGCTGGGGGGCTGCTGCCCTCCCTCAGCCCTGCAGCCTGCTCTCAGGGCAGATCAGCTGGCACAGGCAGGGCAGAGGCCATGACCACCCGTGCATCGCCTGGGGGGCCTTGTCCTCATACAGGTGCAGATACGGTACCTGTCATCCATGCCACAGGCCTGCGCTATCCAGGGGAGTTTTGCCACAGTAGACAGAGAGACCCTCAGAAAGCAGCTTTATTTCCTAGCAGTGCCTCTGGGAAAGGGGCGGACAGGGCTGGTGCAGGGTGCAGCAGCGTTGGGTGAAGGTGGCACGCACCCAGGACCCGGCTCCTGGGGCTGGGCATGCTGACAGAGCGGGACTGGCTCTGCCACGGGAGGGCATGGCACCTGTGTGTGGATCAAAACTCTCCCCCTCAGACCCTCATCACTCCACAGGGACACCCACGGAGCTGCCCCTGTCACTGGTGGCTCCCAGGGAGTCCCCAGAGAGACTCTGCCCAGACAGGGCACTGCTGAGGCTCTGCTGCCGGGCAGGACGTGGCACCACTTCGACAGACACCTCCACCTCGATGGCAACACCCTCCCTGCAGACAAACACTGGCCTGAGGGCAGCAGCCCAAAGCAGGACATCACCAGTCCCTGCCCAGCACAGCAGGGGAGGCTGTTTGGAAGGGATGTGCCACTCCCTCAGCCACCCCCAGCACAGCCACCCTGCTTACCTGTCAGAGCCCTCCTGGCCTTCACTCAGCATACTCCCTGCCAGGGCCACTGTGCTGGCTGACTGGCTGTCCCCCTCCAGCCACACTGGCCCTGGGCGTGGGCTGCGGCTGCTGCTCGGGAGGGAGGCAGCAGAGTCTGGAGCTCCGTCCTCACCTCGTCTGGGCAGCGCTGTCCACAGCTCATTCACTGGGGAGAGAGAGCACCCTGCTCCCAGGGACCGCTCCTCTCTGGAGCAGGGAGGGCACAGGCCAGAGCCCACCAGCTGTGTGGGACTCACATTTGGCCAGGTTCTCCAGTTCCACCACACCAAGGTCTCCAGGTGTGCGGCTGCCCCTGCAGCCCCAGCGGCTCCGGCACAGAGACAGCACCACAGTCCCGTACACATAGGTGAGCATCAGGGGCACGCCAACACCTGTGGGTGGACAAGTGGTCACTGCCCAGCGCCTGCCCTGGTGCCTCTAATCCCAGACATCCCCCAGAGCCACTCCACAGCCACAGCCCTGCTTCCCAAGATGGGCAGTGCCCTCAGCACTCACCCACTGTGAGAGCTGTTATGATGGGGGACACAAAGAGAGAGAGGAGGACACTGCTGGTGACAGAGAGGCACTGCTGGCACCCCGACAGGCTGCTTCGTCGGCTCTGGCCCAGCACCTCAAGGAAAAGACAGAAAGGTAAAGGGTTCTTGAAGGGCCCTACAGCGACTGCAGCACAGCCCTGGGGGACACGGCCTCTTCCCAGCCTATCAGAGCTTCAGCCACAGCCACCCAGACACCCTTCCCTTTCCTCAGGGACAGGCAGCCACAACAGCACTGCCAGCACACCACAGGTGTTCCTGGACAGACCCCGCAGAATCCTTCCTCCTTTTGCCCACCCTGACCCCACTCCCCAGGCTGAGCACACCCATGCTGGCAGGGGCTGCTGGGGAGCAGCAGAAGGTCCCAGCAAGGAGGGACTGCGGGCCGTCAGGGGTGGTACAGGGATTGCTGAGGGTGGTCAGGGGTGGCACAGGGATATGCTGTGGGCAGCAGGGAGCACTGCGAGTCGGTCCAGGCCAAGGGCCATGGGCTGCCAGGCTCACTGGGGAGCAGGACCACAGGGACTCCAGGACCTCCTGCCAGTACCTTCCTACCCATGTAGATAGGGATCCCAATGGTAATAACAGGGACAGCAACACCCGCAGCAAGTGAGATGACCATGGGCGCTCCCAGCACCATGCCCAGCTGCCACAGGATCCTCCGGGTCCGTGACCACGGCCTCTTCCCCCAGAAGGTGCAGCCAGAGGGGCTGTGGGGACAGAGCGGGGCTGAGCCAAGGCTCCTGCAAGGGGCAGGCAGGCAGAGACCAGCACAGCCTGGCCCCATGCCAGATGACACCCATGGGCCCACCAGAAAGCAGGCAGACAGGTTTCCCCAACCCTGAGCTCCAGCTGCCTCCTATGGGGTGCCAACAGCTGGCCCCAGCCCTGCCAGACCCAGTGGTACAGATCACCCTGCTGACCCTGGCCATCCCCAAACCTGGGGGAGGACCTGGCTGCCCCCATCCTAGCCCCTCACCTCCTGTCAAGGCCCCCAGCCCTGGCCCAGGAGAGCCCCCAACCGCCATGGCCCTGCACTGACCTCAGAAAGTGCACATCGGAGATCTCCCGCAGGCAGAGCCAGCAGAAGAGGCACCCACAGACCGTGCAGTTCATGCGGTTGCAGCTCCCATCATTGATCTTCATGATGAAGGCGCTGCAGCGAGGACAGACCTTGATGTCCTCGGCCTCAGCTGGAGGGAGATGAGACGGGATGGGGGAGCAGGACAGAACAGTGTGCATCCAGCCCCACATCCTGTCCCAGGTTCCTCCCATCCCACAGGTGTCACAGGGGGAGCTGAGATCCCTCTACACACCCCAGTCCAACTGGCACAGGGACTACAAGCCTGCAGCAGAGGCAGCGGGAACTCTGGGTCCTGGCTGCAGCAGCCCCGCAGGCAGGACGTACAGAGGCACATGACTGTGCCAAACCCTGGCCCTGCTGCTCCCACCCTGGGCCAGGGCCTCACCGTGGGCCAACTCCTCCGGTTGAGCCAGCTGTGCTGTGGGGGTGGCCAGGCTGGGGGCCGGTGGCACTGGTCCGCAGGGGCCATCAGGGTGCCAGGGCTGCCGGCAGTGGTAGCAGAACTCGGTGCCACAGCCCTCACGCCCACAGGTGAGGCGGGGACATTCGGCACAGCCATGGGCAAAGACAGCGTAGCTGTGGGGAGAAGGCGGTTGGAGCTGGGGTACAAAAGGGTGCCCCCTCCCTGGCACAGCCACGCTGGGCTGTGGCAGTCCCAGTCCTGCACTGAGCTAGAGGCACAGCCCTGGCTCAGGAGAGCTGAGACACATCTTCACCAGCCCACCCTGTCCAGTACCCACCACCCTGGGGCTCACAGACTAGGCTAGCACAGCCAAGGCCACCAGCCCTAGCAGACAGAACTGCACAGGCTCTGCAGCCAGACCAGGACTGTGCATCTTTCTGGGCAGGCCCAGCCCAACATGGGACCAACTGATGAGGGACCCAGGCTGGGAATGGCTCACAGGACACAGGCACACACTGCTGCTGTGGGGAGGGGGGCCCATGCCAATCCCCTCTGTGCCAGGGCCGGTGGTACCTGCAGTCAGGTGCAGGGCACCAGCGGGTGCCAGGATCAGCCACTAGCAGCCGTCGCAGCAGGAACTCCTCATACTTGTCACGGAGGGCGGGCTCGGGCAGGAGCCGGTGGACATCGGCAGGCTGGAGCACAGCAGGGCAGTGCGGGCAGGACACCGGCACGCGGCTCTCACTAACAGCAAGGCGCAGGTACTGCTCCAGGCAGGCCCAGCACGAGCGGTGGGTGCAGGAGGCCAAGGTGGGAAAGGCCTCAGGGGGCTGAGGCAGCAGGCACAGGGGACACTCCTCCAGTGCCTGGCCCTCAGCCAGGGGCAGTACCACACGTGTCTCCTCAGGTTCCTCTGGCTCTGGCTCCGGTGGTGAATCCCCCCTGAAGGCCTGTGACTTCCGCCTGAAGCAGCCCAGGAGCCATCGGGGCCCAGGCACATGTGTGGACCGGTCCATGGTGGCCCATCAAGGTACCCACTGGGGGCTGTCGGGCTACGAAGGGCAGCAGGGAGGTGCCAGCCCTGGTGCAGCCCCCATGGCCTGGCTCCTACCTGGGCCTCCACACAGGTAATGGCAGAACCATCCCCAGCTGCAGTCGGTACCACTCAGCCTGCAGAGGAACCACTCTTGAGAGCAAGCCCGTGCCCTGGGAAGAGGCCCTTGGCACCCACAGAAGCCTGAGAGCACCCTGCCAGCAGGCACCAACCCTGTCCTACCCCATCCTGTCTTCAGCTCAGCATGAAAAGCCCAGGATCACAGAACTCCCAAACCCCCAGCGTGGGGAAGACGGCAGCAACACCGTGACAATCGGCCCATGCACAGGGCAGTGTGACACTCACACCCATCTCCATCCCAGGGCTTCAGGGTTCTCCCCAGTGTGAAACATGGCTAAAGCACTTTTCACGGGAGTTCAACTGCCAAGGCACCCGAGACCCAGTTCATTCGGTGACCAGGAGCCAGGTGATTCCAGCAATGAGGTAAATGTGTTTTCCTTACTTAAAGCTCATGAATCCATGGCCACACCACATTCCCTCCTTGTGGTTCTTCCCTCTCTACATCCCAAAGCTGCCTCCTGCCCTCCCTACCCCAACAGCACTGCCACATCCCACAGCTTCCACAGTGTTCCTATGTCAGCTCTGCCAAAGGCAGAAGTGCTGGCACGGGAAGAGGCAGGAACCAGTGACACTCAGGTGAGAGGGAGCAGCCTGATCACACCTGCTCTGCTGGGCCAAGCACTGGGCGGCTCTGCATCCCCCCAGGGGATACGGCACTTCCCAGGGGATACAGCGCTTCCCAGGGAGAGGGCAACTGCAGAGCTCAGGGAAACCGGGCAGAGACGGGATTTATGTGGTGGATGGAGAGAGACGGCCAGCGTACCTGTCAGCGGGGAATCATCGCTGGCAGCACGGCACGGCCACGGCTCCCCCAGGACGGCCACAGCCCGACACATCCAGCGCCCTTGGGATCTGCAAAGGGACAGCAGCGATCCGTGAAGTGGCCGAGACGCGGCTCACACAGCCAGGGCCGCCTGGACGCGGACCGGAGCCACCGGGAGAGCACAGAGAGTGATGCGGGTGAGGATCGGACACAGCCCCGGGATACGGCCTGGCTGCAACCCCGTACCGACCGCCCTCGGGACCGGCTAGAGCACGGCGTGACCGGGCAACCAGCGGCCCTTCGGCCCAGCGGGCGGGACGCAAAGCCCTGGATGTACCCGGTCTGACCGCGCGGAGGCACCGGCAAGGGAGTCACCGGGCTCTGCCCGCAGGGCCGGGCCCGGCGGGCACCGGGGGAGAAGCCGCAGCCTCCCCTAAAGGGGCACAGAGACGGTCTGCGTCGGGTACCGGCGCCGGTGCCGGTGACGGTCCCGGTCCCCCCCGGTGCCACGGCCTCCCACCGGCCGGAAGGGGCGGAACCGCTGCT
>VZTX01000378.1:0-43022 GCA_013400915.1 Pardalotus punctatus
GAGCGAGACGCGGGGCAGCGCCAAGCCCTGGTCCAAGGGGGATGTGGGGCAGTGTCACCTCCTGGCTTGAGATGGACGGGGGCAGTGTCACCTCGTGGTCCAAGGTGGACGGGGGGCAGTGTCACCTCCTGGCTGGAGATGGACGCGGATCAGTGTCCCTTGTGGTCCGAGGTGGGTCAGTGTCCCCTGGCCGAAGAGGGGCAGCTGTGGGTGGCTGTCAGCACCTGGTTTAAGGTGGATGTGGGTCACTGTCAGCTCATGATCCAAGATGGACATGGGTCACTGTCACCTCCTGGTTTGAGATGGGTCACTGTCCCCTGGATGAGGTGGGGAGCTCTCAGCTCATGGTCCAAGAAGGACGTGGGTCAGTGTCACACCGTGGTCCAAGGTGGACTTGGGTCAGTTGTCCCCTGCGGTCCAAGGTGGGTCAGTGTCCCCTGACCAAGGAGGGGCAGGTATGGGTGGTTGTCAGCTCCTGGTTTGAGTTGGATGTGGGTCAGTATCACCTCGTGGTCCAAGGTGGACGTGGTTCAGTGTCACCTCATGGTTTAAGGTGGACATGGATCAGTGTCACCTCCTGGTTTGAGGTGGATCAGTGTAATCTCCTGGTTTAAGGTGGGTCAGTGTCACCTCGTGGTTTGATGTGGGTCAGCATCCCCTGGACCAGGTGGGGCAGATGGGGGTCAGTGTCATCTCGATGGGCTGAGGTGGGTCATTGTCCCCTAGCTGAGGTGGACCAGATGGCCATTACTGTTACCTCATGGCAGACGTGGGGCAGCATCAGCTTATGGCTTGAGGTGGATTGCTGTCCCCTGGCTAAGGTGGGACAGATGGGGCTCAGTGTCACCTCATGGTTTGAGGTGGACATGGGTCACGGTCCCTGGCTGAGGTGGGGCAGATGGAGGTTGTTGTCAGCATGTGGTCTGAGATGGACATAGGTCAGTGTCACCTCATGGTCTGAGGTGGTTGTGGTCAGTGTGGTGCCCACCATGTGGAGAAGGAGGGAGATTTGGGGGTTTTTCCAACTTTGGGTGAGGAGAGACCCAAAGGGAGGAGAGATTCCCACAAAATGAACCTGGGGTGCTGAGGTGGGGCACCTTGGGGGTCATTGTCACCTCATGGGCTGAGGTGGACCTTTGCCAGTGCTCCCCATGGTGGAGGAGGTGTCAAGGCCACCTTTGTATGGAGGGGACATTTGAGGGGAAGAGAAGTTCCCCCAAAATGTCTCTGTGGGCTGAGGTGGGAGGAGTGGGGTTGGTTGGTCCAAGTGGGACATGGGATGGTGCTCCCTACGTGGAGATTTGGGGTGACCCCTTCTTCTCTAAGAGGAGCCCCAAAGGGAACAGAGATGCCCCCCCAAATGAGCATGTGGGGCTGGGGAGAGGGGAATGGGGCTTCTGTCACCTCGCAGCTTGGCTTGGACACAGCTCTGTGCACCCCATGGCATGGATGGAGGGGATTCTTGCTCCGTGGGAATGCCGATGGGGCCTCTCAGGGATGGGGTGGGCTCTCACTGCTCCGCAGACATGGGGCAGGATGGGCAAGGGGGTCACGGAGCTGCTCTTCCCGACAGGACAGGCTGGGGGTGACCCTCGGAGCACTGCAGAGGGAGGTCCTGTACTCACCCCACCGCCCCCCTCCTGGAGCCGGGAGCAGCCAGGAAAAGCCCCCGTGGAATGCAGGGGCTGCTCCGGAGAGGGTCTGCAGGGGGATGGACCCGTGGCTGCCAAGCGTTGGGACGTGCTGATTGCACAGGGTTGATGTCTTCCTGGCACGGATCCCATACGGCTGAGGGGGTGAGGGTCTCATCCATCCCTGAGAGCCTCTCCCCAGCTGGCGGAGCAGGAGCAGGAGCCGCCGGATCCCTGACTCCCCCCGAGCCGAAGGAGCGGATGGTGGGAGTGGAAAAACGCAGCGTGATGCCTCGGCTGTGGCTTTGGAGAAAGGAGAAACCTCCTCGGTGGGGACGGCGGCGGTGGGGCTGCCAGTGTGAGGCTGAAGGTCAGGGATAAGGGACTGTTCCCTGCCGGAGGGAGAGGTCCCGGGGTGGAGGAGACACGGGCCGGAGGATGGGTCTGGGAAGTGACCTCGGGCTCGGCAGGAATAAAAAAGCATCCTCCAGCGCAAGCTGGAAATTACGTTATCCTCCCCAAAAAGAGAGGTGGGAGGAGGCAGGGAGGGATTCTCCAGGATGAAAGCCTGTGGATGCAAACACTGCCACAGAGATGTCGGGCTTACGGAAAGAGGTGGTGTAAGGACAGCTGTAAAGACCTGGCGTGGCCCAGCATCCTCTGAGCTGGGGCGCGGGTTGGTAACGTGGAATGGCTGTGAGATTTGGGGTGGGGGCAGAGGGATAACTCTGGATCGTGTCACGGGATGGTGAATGCACCTTTTCCACCCCGTGGATGGGTCAGGCTGTAGGGAAGAGGCTCCAGATGGGGGTCGGTTGGGGTTTGTGCCTTTTAAAACAATCCTTAGGGATCAAAGATTTTTATTTTCCCAATTTTTTTTGAAGAAGCCGCGGGGGTGGAGGGGAGGGGATCTGCGTGGGCAGGGTGCGTGAGATGTGTACGTAGGAAATAAGCCCATGCAATCGTGCAGTGCAACAGCAAATACATATTTCTTATGCATCTTCAATGTCATTTGTGCAGCGTTCAAAGCACATTTGTTCTCAACTTCTGCTTGGGGGTTTATTCTATTTTTATGGGTTTTTTATGGCCGAGATTTGGGCTGGGGGGTGGCGGGAGGGGGATGTCTGCGGGTGGTGCGTGCGAAGATGATGAATTGGTCCGCGACCCTTTCTGCTGCTTCCCGTAGTACTCCCAAGTGCTGATCCCATCAGCAAAAGCAGTTGTCAATGCAGATGCTCCTCTGGCAAGTTGGATTTTTCCTTTCTTGGAGTCAGGCAAAAGAAATGATTATGTTTAAGCTGTGCACAAACACCTCATGCCATGACACGCTCACTCGAGCGTGTGGGGAGGGGGATGCTGAAGTGATGCCAGCAGGGACAGAGGGGGTGTGTGGGGGGGGCTGATTTTTGGGTAATAGGAAGAAGCAAAGCTCAAGTTACCCAGACTTTTCCCTGCTATGTTAATGCAGAGAAAAAACGTTTGCTTCGGAGATTGTGCAGGGCTGGGAATGCCAAGGGGGACTGACAAGCGCTGCAGCCCGGATCATGTTAGGTGAAATCAGGGAGCTTTCTCTCCTGTTGATCTCTAATCCCTCTAGCTCCCAGCTCCTGCTGTTTAAGGCGCGCTGGACAGCGTGGAGCCGACTCCCAATATCTGACCGGAGCCAGAATTAACTTCCTGGGATCTGTGGAGCAGCCTCCACGAGGGTGTCTTTTTGCATTCTCACTACAGCTATTGCCAACGCCATTAAAATTAATCTCGGATGCGGTGATGGGACTAATACTGGAACGCGCTGGTTTGGTCGCCTTTGCCTGCAGCCAAATCTCTGCGTGCTGGGGAGAAGTTTAGACGTGGGGACGGAGGAGGCAAACCTAGGACAGCGTAAGTTCAGTGCGTAATGCTCCGAGCCTGGTTTCCTGCGGGATCACAGATCCGCGCTGCCGCTGCATGGAGCGTAATCGGGATCGTACCTTACGTAGGGGATGTCGTGGGTGTTGCTCGGCAGCTGGGAGCGAAATCGTGGAGAATTAGAGGGGGCAGGTTGGAGTAGTACAGGAATTCTCATCCTGAATACGTTAGGTAAATCTGCGTTTGGATTTTGAGGGATGACACAATTCCTGTGGCGGCTTCTTCTCGTAAATACTGGGAAGACTCGCCAATAAGATGGTGAATAAATAGCATTTTATAGCAGAAGTATAAATATACATCGGGATCTTATTTTAGCAAGGCTGTCTGTTCATTTTGTCAGGATTGTGGGAGAAAGAGCTTGTTTTGGAGCAGTCTGGATGGGGGCTTTGTCTGCTGTTTGTGTTGTATTCAGAGGGTGGATCGTGACCAGGCAGGAGGGCTGAGGGGGCAGTATGAGTACTGATGGGGGGCTTAGTGATATTCCTGGGATTTTTGTAGTTTTTTTTAGTTCTTCTTGGATCTGAAGGATGTGTTAATACTGTCTGTCTATAGTGGCTGTTGGAAAAATAGTAAAAACATATGTGTGTGGTGTGTATATATATATATGTATATATATATATATATATATACATGTATAATTTGAATTCTTCCTGGAAGTAGTCTGATCTCAAACAGATACAGTAGTCTGATCTCCAGTGCCATTCCTACCAATAAAGCTACACTCCTGGAGTTTTTACCTTAATAAACCTACAATATTCACCTTGGGGAGGGATGCTGTGGTTTTGCTTGAAACAGGATGAAGACAGGGCTGTTGCCTGTGCTGGAGCCGTTCAGCCACGTAAATTCAGGAGAAGTAGAAGTTTTGGTATCTTGAGTAGTTGCACAGGTTGTATGAATGACAGGAGGGAACTTGCCTGTCTGATGTACCTTTCCTTAACCTCTGCTGGAAGTGGGTTACTGGGTCATGGATGCTGCCCTGGAATACGGGGTTTAGAGTGGAAAGTCCGATCCCTTGCGTTGCGCCGTGCTATTAAAGCAGACATTATTGGATTCCATTGGATTAACGGGATGTGGAGCTTGAGCTAAAATGAATGCTGACCAGCTGGAAATCTCTCTGTCTGTTAAACTGTCAGTGTGGTGAGTTTTGGGACTTGAACGCGCTGTATTTGTGAGGTTTGTTACTGAAACAGATTTGCATACATATCTAGGAGGAAAACATTCTGTAAAAGAAACCCAAGCAAACCACAACAGCCCTTGTCACTGTTGTGACATTAAAAATTGTGTTGTATATGTACACGATGAGAAATTCCTAATATTTAGGCAGAGAGTTGGCATCTTTTTTATTAGTAGAAAGACAATATCTGTGAGCTGTTCATCTTCGGAGGTGGATGGATGAATCAATGGGTTTAAATGGAATATGTGGCATTTAATGACTTTGTGTTGAGTGGGTTCAGGCTCTCCTAAAATACTTTGTCTGGGATGAGCTGTGAGTTAGAGACACCTTATTTTGGATAGTTTAGAAATACAGGCAGCTATAACTCTGAAATTCTTTGCCCAAATCCCTCAAAGTGGGAGCCATCTGCTTGTCAAACAGCAGATGAACAAGAAGCTGCTGACCTAATGCTGCCTCCTTGTCTCGGTTTGGGATGTTCAGCTCTGTGGAGCCTTTCTGTGAATTTACTGCCTTCCCTGGCACGTTGGAATATTTTTTTCAGCTTTTTCTGGTTAGCTTGTCTGGCAGCTGAGTTTTTCCTTTTAGCCAAGTTTTAACAGCTTGCTTTTATAGTATGGAGTTTTGTCAGCTTTTGACAAGTTGGCAGAGGGAAGACATTCTGGGATAGATGATAAATATGTTCTCCCTACGAAATCAGGTCTGGGGTATAACTTTTTATATTTTTTTCCAGCGAGGTTGTTCTCCCTTCCAAAAAACTTATCCATTCTGCCACCATTGGTACAGGATCTCCAGAAGGAAGTGCTGGGCTGTGGGTGTAGAGGTCCAATGACACGTAGGTTGTGAGAGAGTGGAAATAATAATAATAACCATAATAATAATAATGGAAAAAAGGCTTTATCCCTTGAGTGGGGTCTCCATTGGTGGTGGGTGATGGTGATGCTCTGTGTCTTGTTGAGTGGTTCCCACTAGAGGGGGTCCAACCACAGATGTTGGAGCAGATCTGCTGGGCCAGCCTGGGGAGGGCAGAGGTTTCTCCAAACCTTTCTTTGGGAGAAATAATATCCTGCCCTGACCTGCTTGGAACTCTGCTTCCCACGCCACCCGGCATTTCTGCAGAGACAACATGGCTTGGGCAGGTGGAGGAGTGGGATCTGGAGCAGAAACTGCAGTTTGGTTTCCTCTTGGATGCTGTTGAGCAAGGGCCATGTGGTGTCCTGTGGCTGTGCTGCACCAGCAGCTCAAAATTTCCCTGCCCTGGTGTTTGGGGAGGAGGAAGGGGAAGCAAAACTGCTTTGGTGACCTGACTTGGTTCTTACTGGAACCAGCATAAAATTGCCATGACCTTCAAGGTGAAGACACTGTTGCAAGGTATTTTTGGGACAGCATCTCCAGGAGTCCAAAAACTGGAAGGGAACCCAGCTGCTTTGAAGTTGGGTTGCAGGCTGCTTTCCTAAATGCTCACACCCACGTGGTCCTTGACCACAACATCCCTTTTCAGTTATTCGAGCTGAACTCCAGGAAAACCAGCTGTTTCTTATTTTTTTCCTACTCTCCCTATGGATTTATCTCTAATGCCAGTGGCAGCCTGGCAGTGCCTTTCCTGGTGGAGGGGAGGCAGGGTGCCAAGGGAAGGAGGAAAGATGGCTCACCATTTTTTATGTGTTAAAATTCCAGGCTCTGTATTTTCCACCTTTCCAGACACTTCCATTTTGCTTTCAGCTGCACTGAGCCAGCTTTATTCCTTGCAGTGGTTCTCCTCTCCGAACAAATGTAGGTTATTCAGGGAGCATTTCTTTTAATGAAAAGGATGGAGGGAGAACTGATGGTGATAAAGCATCTCTTTGGAGGAGAGCTGCTTGCGCTGCCTTGAGACTGCAAGGAGCAGAAATGGGACGTCAAACATGTAATTTTCCTTGGGGAATGAAGGTGAGCCTGTGGAGAAGTCTGGATCCCTCACACAACTTCACTGTGTGCTCATTTTGCTTTATTTGCCTTGAATCCTGACTTGATTTTTAGCACCTGACTGTAGTGAAAATCAGCAATAGTACAAGGCAGTGTTTTAACACCTGGAAGCTTTTAGGCAGGAGGAATTGTGAGTCAGAGTAAAGCTTTGCTAGAGAGAAAATTAAATTGTAATTAAAGGTGTAAGCAAAGAACATGTGCCAAATGTTGTCACTTCATTGACCCACCTTCTTCTGATGTGCTGGGATTCAGAATGATGGCCAAGTCTACTATGATGCTTTAGGGCACTGAGATGCTTTTCCAAGCAGGATCCCAAGAAAATGGGGAAAGAGCTTTCCAGGGGAGGAGGATCTTTAGAAAATCCTCGAACATAGCAGCAGTGTGAGGGAGGGAGGAACACCTTGTGTTTTTAACACTGTGGAGCAGAATTGCTTGATCTTTGCAGGGCAGAACATCAGGCACATCCCATATCCTTGGGCTGCAGTGTCAAGGATGCTCCCAAAATCTGCTGGATTGTGGGACTGAGCATTTGGCTGTGTCCCAGAATAGCCAGGAACTGCTCAGTGCATCTCTCCATGGACAGATTTTTTTTTTTTTTTNCTTGATCTTTGCAGGGCAGAACATCAGGCACATCCCATATCCTTGGGCTGCAGTGTCAAGGATGCTCCCAAAATCTGCTGGATTGTGGGACTGAGCATTTGGCTGTGTCCCAGAATAGCCAGGAACTGCTCAGTGCATCTCTCCATGGACAGATTTTTTTTTTTTTTTTGCCACTCTCACCACTTGGGGTTTGTATTTCCCACCACCCTGTATTCCAGTTTCAGCCTGTGTTTGGTTCTATGGAGCTGCTGTAGCAGAGGAGCCACGTTTGCAGTGCTCAGGAAGAGTCTCAGGAGTTGCTGTTTGTCCATCCCTGGACAAATTTCACTGATGGACTTCTGTTATTTCAGTATAAATGGGTGTTTTATTCCTTACTTCCATGTCTTGAACCAGGAACAAAATCAAATCTTGGCCAAGAGACAAAAAAAATGAGCAAAAGGCCATCTCAAATGTATCCCCAAAACGATAATGGGTCCTGAAGACTGTGCTGCTCCTCACGTCTCCTTTCTTCGGAAATCTGTGAGAGCTCAGGTTCACCTATGAAATATTCACAGTCTGTCCTTAAGTGACTTCAGCTGCACAGAAGATTTTTTGCAGAATTGGCAGCTTTGCTGAAACCTTTTGTGTTCAAGCCCAGAGCCTTTATCGTGACCTCCTCTTCCTCTGCTCTGATTTGGTTTACCTGCAGCAGGATTTTTGCATCCCAAAGAAACATCCCTGAATGAATCATGTTTGGGTTGGAAGGGACATTAAATTTGTCTTGTTTCCCCCCCTGCCATGGGCAGGGACACCTTCCACTATCCCAGGGTGCTCCAAGCCCTGTCCAGCCTGGCCTTGGACACTTCCAGGGGTGCAGGGGCAGCCACAGCTTCTCTGGGCACCCTGTGCCAGGGCCTCCCCACCCTCCCAGGGAACAATTCCTTCCCAATACCTAACCTGAATCTCTTGGTTTCAAACCAGTCCTGCTTGTCCAATCACTATCTGTCCACATAAAAAATCACTCTCCCTCTTTTTTATACAACTCCTTTAAAGTACCCCTTTTGTACTGGGTGGTTTGAGGGAATAGGCATCTTCTCCCTGTCCCAAAAACCCATGGGAAATAGGACTAAGACAGGAATCTATCCTAAATTCTGCCTCAGTGTCCTGTAGATGGTCTGTGAATGGGCACTAGGTGAACCAAGCCTGTTATGATCAGGTTTGAATGGACACTGCAGAGGTCTCAGCTCACGCTGGAAATCTCTGTCAGCTGCTGAGCTGCATCACGTCTTGTGCCTTTGCAGGTCTGCTGGATGAGGGAGAAGTTTCCTGGAAACCCCCACCACTCTGGCAGAACTCTTATTAAAAGCTCTTCAGGAGCCACGGTGCAAAAGGCTCTGGCAGCTGGAGCTGCCTGTATCGCTTTTCTAATTAAACCTGTGGGATAAACCCAAACCCGAGTGCGGGAGGATCGTGTCCAGCTGCCAGAGCCTCCCTCAGCTCATGGGGCTCTGTGGGTTTTTCTGTAGGGGCATGGAGCAGTATCATGTTTTGCTCCTGTGATGGATGCTGGACTTCACAATTGTCCACAAAAATCCAGGAGAGATGGGCTCCTCCATCTTTCACCGGGGTGGCTCAGTATCATCTGCTAAAGCAGGGGCATGTCAAGTGTCCCTGTGAATTTAAAGAGTTCCAGTGTCTGGGAAAATCACCATTCTCCCATTTTCTCCTTAAAAAAAGATCAGTTTAACTCCTCATGCTTGGATCCCCCACACAGGCAGCCCTGGATGACAGGACTGGCAGGAATACGTTGCCTGATCTACCAAACACAGAAGACAGCAGTAAAGCACCAGGAGTGGTTTTGAGTTTGGGATTGGAATTCATCCCAGTTATGTCTAAGCGAGGGAAAAAAGAGCAACGGAGGCCGATGTTGTTGAAGTAAAAATTATAAAGAGTGGTATAAGCAGAAGGCATTTAAATAATGTAAACAGTCTGGCATGGGAGGAAGGATGGGAGGCATTCCAGAAACAAAGGGAAAATAGTTTTAAAACATGGCTAAAAATACAGCAACTCTTGAATTCCAGAGATTATCTCAATTAGCGCTTTTTCAATATATCTTTACAACAGAATTGTAGGAGTTCAAAAAAGATAATGGAGGCTATGAGATACGGAGAAGTGATATTAATTTGTTTAATTAAAAGGATAAAGGGCTCCCTAAAATAAGATTCACTTATCTTCTGTCGCAGGGAAGAGCGAGGTTATATTCGGAAAACTGCAGCTTGTGGCACCATGGTGTGGAGAAAGCATGGAGAGAGCCAGGGCTGGGAGGAAGAGCCCCTTCTTCAGCCTCAGCAGTTCCTTGCTCAGTGACTTTCAACAGCAAATCCCTTCCCATGGGATTTATGTGCTATCAGAGCAAAATGGGGTGATTTTACATTTCCAAGAGGATTTTGTTTGATGTTCAGAGAGCAGGAATTGGACGTTTTCCTTGAACAGAAAATCAAATATTCAGGCATCAGAGCTTTGAGGGGCAGGCAAACATGGTTTGAACTGGGAATCTGAGTGCGTGGAGCTGTCCATGCATGTGCTTGATGTCCTCTGGCTCCGGAGGTGTGGGGCACATGGCAGAATTTATGTCCACCCTCAGCTCTGTGTGTCCATCCCATGGAAAAGGGGAGAGAAGCATGCATAGATATCCAGCTGGATATGGTAGGAAGTGTAGGGACAGGCTGTAGGGGCCAGGGATGAGAGAAGACCCTCATGCAGATCTAAATTAAATTAACCCCCCTGGATGAATATTAATATGTTAAGTAGCACTAAGCTCTGTATCCCAGCTCAGCAATATTTCAAGGCACTTTATTGCTTTAATGGAGGGATAAAATAGAACCTGCAATTATAGTAATTTTTTCTAATTGAATATTTTGCTTTATTCTTTCCCTTTCAAAGCATGACTGTAAGTACCAGCCTTCATAAAGCTTTGGAAATATTTATACTTTCCCTCTCTGGCAATGGGTGTAAATACGCTTTTTCTTGGGCAGGCTGTTTGGGTCCCTCATGGATGAGCAGCAGAACAGCTCTGGAGAGCGGTGGGCAATGCACCTTCCTCTGCTCCTTTTAATCACAGAATTCTGGGATGGTTTGAGTTGGAAGGGACATTAAAGATTGTCTTGTTCCACCCCCTGCCGTGGGCAGGGACACCTTGCACTGTCCCAGGTTGCTCCAGCCTGGCCTTGGACACTTCCAGGGATGCAGGGGCAGCCACAGCTTCTCTGGGCACCCCGTGCCAGGGCCTCACCATGCTGATTTCTTCCTAATATCCAATCTAACCCTACTCTCTTTCAGTTTAAAGCTGGGAAACGCTCATTTCCCATCAGGTGGAGAGGGGGGAACGTGATGTTACAGTCTCAGTGTTTTCTGTCATCCTACATGGGCAATGTCAGGTGTCTTTTGATTCATTTCTTGTCCATGCAAGAGTAGTGGACAAGTGGACAGCAGCTGCAGCCAGTCTGTTATTCCCAGGCCATGTGCCCAGGCAGATGAGATCCTTGTTTTCTGCCACCAGAACTGAGTTTGGGGAGGTCAAGCTCCTTCAGGATCCTGCTGGAGCAAGATGCAGGTGGCAGGTAAAGGCAGAAGCTGAAGGGCAAAGTCCTTGCCCAGAACCAGCCAGGTGAGGCAGCAGTGCTGACAACAGGGACTCCAGGGGATTAAACTCGAAACGCTGATGGTATAATTGGGTGTCGATTGAGTTTTTTGAAGTAGCCGTTTTCAGTGGCAGCTCTTAAAACCCAAGTTCCTCCCTCCAGCTCAAGCCTCAAGCAGGCAGCAAAATGCAGCTAAATTAACATAATAATTGCACTGTGCATTCCGGGTGCTGAATCTCGGGTTTAAAGAGGGAGATTTGCTGATACTCCCTCCATGTGATGGGATGCTATCAGTTGGAGGCTGTTGCAGTAGCTGTCTCCTCATCTAAAGGGGACTTTTGATCCAATAAACTGCTTATCTTGTGTAGTTGTCCTTTCATCTAGCGTGGGTGGCGTGTGACAGCTGATGGAAGGCGCAGTATTGTGGCTCGTTTATGAATATTAATTAGAAATGGAAATAATTTGGAACAGTGTGCACCGACGACTCTCCGAGCACCACCGGCTGCAGAAATCCATCACTTCCTCCCTCGTGGAAGACTAAACAAATGCAGGGAAGACGCTCATGTTGGGGTGTGAAGTCACCCCATCGAGTCTGTCACGTCGATGATGCTGTGGGAGGTCGTCTCTGGGCTTTCTTTCCCAGCGTTTGTTACGGCTGGGCTGGGGAAAGGAATGGTTTCCTTGGGAAAAGCTGCAGCAGCGCCTTGCCAAGTCATGTGCATCCAACCCCGAGCTGGAGGTTGAGGCTGTGCCTGGGCACGTGGCTGTGCCGAAAGGCAGCGCGATAAGGCTTCGGCGCCCTTGTTTTAGTGAAGGACGTGCTTTGCTCCTGAATGCTTAATCTTACCTTAGTCCTTGTCACTCCGGGCCCGTTGTCACACGCTGACGTAAATGCACTGTGCCACTGACGCCGGGAAAGGCTCCAGCCCCAATGTGATGCAGCTCGCTTTGGGATGATAGCAGAGCCCTTCAGAGAATCGCAGAATGGTTTGGGCTGGAAGGGACTTTAAAGATCATCTCGTTCCAGCCCCTTGCCATGGGCAGGGACACCTTTCCCCTTTCGTTGTTTTCCTTTGCTTCACGTTGCTTCATTGAATAAGAGACTCACAAAATCTGACCACGTGCTCTGATCAAGAATAGAGCCCTCTTCATCTCACTTGCCAGGAACTCATCCTCAGTGGCCACATCTCCTCTTGGGAGCTCAGTAGTGGCAGGATTTGTCCTCTTGCCCTGAGATGGGCTGGCGTAGCGTGGCTATTTCTGCCATTTTAAGCTTTCTTGGCTTTTGGGAGAGGGTGGCTGCCTCCAGGGTGCCAGCTGGGAATGGTTCTGGTGGTACTGCTTGAGGTGAGGGCTGGTAGGTCCCAGGGATGATCCTGTGGTGGTTGAGCTTTGAAGGCAACAGCCTCCCTGCTTAATGGACAAGGAGGAGCCCGGAAGGATGCAACACATCACAAGGAATGTATTCCCATTACTTATGTTAATTTCTATTAGGACGGTATGGGCTTGTTTTTCCAAGCTGATGCAGGTGCATCCAGCCTATCAGAGTCTCCAGCAAAATCCACTTCTAGCTTTTGGACATGGCCATCAGGTTTACCTGTTTGGGTCTACATTTCTTTTGTGACTCACGTGTGCACCGGTAGTGGAGCTCAGATCCCTTCGTTGCATTAAATTGTCATTATCACCTTTGGGAGACTTGTGTTCTGTGGGCCACTTTGGAACTGATGCTTAAAGATGAATCCCAGGTGAAAAGAATGGAGAAATGCCAAGACACCTCATTAAATCATGTAATCACAGAGTGGTTTGGGTTGGAAGGGACCTTAAAGCTCATCCAGTTCCAGTCCCCTTCCCCTGGACCAGGTTGCTCCAAGCCCATCCAGCCTGGGCTTGAACACTTCAGGGAATTCAGCTGAGACCCAACCACTCATGTCCTTGTGGACTCATCCTGCTCAGATGCCGATGGAGGAGGACGTGGTTCGTGCTCCTGCAGTTTCTCAGAGAGTTTTACTCTGCAGGGAGGGTCCAGTGGGGTTAAACTGGGATCATCCTTGGGAGCTCAGGATGTGCAGAGAGCCAAAAACGTGCACTTCTGGGGTCACCCATCATCACCCAGCCCCATCCAGACTCTAATTTGTGGGTTAATTTATTTTTAAAGCCAGCCAAGTAATTAACTGCTTTCCTTTAAAACTCCTCGGAGCCCTTCAAACCAGTGCTTTAAAAATGGGTTGATTATTCCGCTTTCTTCAAAGCACGGGGTATTAGGAAAAGTCAGCTCCTGCAGGCACGATCCTCTGGCAGCCCAAGGCACTCCAGGGGTGCTGTGCCGTGTCACACACGCTCAGTGTCACAAATCACTCTCCTGCAAGTGCCACTTGCTCTAAGTGGGGCATGATGGCTGTCACAGGGCCGGCACCGCCATCCCCACCTTCCCTTTGGAATTTGTTCCCTTCCCCCGGCGTGGCTGGGCTCAGGTTCTTTGAACCAGCACAGGCTTTGCTTTTCAATTGTGAGCTTTAGATCTGGGATAATAAAACATCAAAGTAAACCAGATTGTTGTGGATACAGAAAAAAAAAAAAAGAAAAAGAAAAAATCAGGACACTCAGTAGGACTTCGGGGAGTAATAAATTTGTTCTATATTTAATCTCGTATTTATCGCAGTGTCAGTATGAGACCACTTCATTTTACTACTTTAACTGTAGCTAAGAATAACTGAATCCTTGAAATATTGAGAAAGTGGCTAATACCTGGTGGTAGCTGATGGGATCCAGCTTTAATAGTTATTGATTAGCTTCAAAAAGCTCCCAGTAATATCACATCTGAGCTACTGTATGTTGGGAGCTCAAAACTTATCAGTTATTTAAGATTAGAAGTAATTGTAGATTTGCAGCTTAATCATCCCTCAGTAGGTGAAGCTAGCCAGGACTTCAGGTGTCATTTATAATTTTGCAAAAAATTTATGGTTGTTCTGCCCTGGTTTTATTGTGTAAAAATCTTGGCATCCCTAAATTCAAATATTCTCCAGTATTTCCTCAGCTTGCTCTAAAATTGGTGTGGCTTCTCCAATGGGGATGCAAAGCCCAGTTTGAAATCTGTTTGTCACACAGTGAACACGAGGGACAAATTGACCCCTGTAGGGTTGATCTTAGTGCTTGATCCTTTCTCATAGTGCTCCATGTCTCAGAAGGGGCTGAAAAAACCCACAAATCCTCATAGGAAAATAAAACTTATCCCTAAGTAAGGGGAATATCTTCCATGCAGAAATTCAGGAGAGCGAAAAATCAGATTAAACACTGCTTTGTGGTACTACATCTCTGCCTGGGTAACCTGACATTTACCTGTGCTTCAGCAGTGCTTCAAAACAGCACCTTTAATGATGCTTTATTACCATTTGTGCTCTTAGTCTTTGTTTTACTGCTCTGGAGTTTAATAATTCTATTTATCAAAACATTTGGGGTTTTGCTGGTTTTTTTCCTCCTGGTATGGCTTGTTGCACAATTAGAGCTTTGTTACAGGCTCTCATTATTTTTCTTGGTTGTGACCAAGCTCTGCCTGCAATGAACCACTGAATTTTCTGTTTGAACACACAGATCTCCCTGTAATTCCCTGCTGCTGCTTTCACCTGGAACCGGCTCTTTGCGATTCCTGGGAAGTGAACAATTTTTTAGCAGCGAGGGCAAATTATTTCTAACTCTTGTAGTTTCCTTGTTGATATTTAAGTGTGTTCTCAGAGGGAAAAAATGACGATTTTTTGAATTTTCTGCAATTGTTGGGAGCCGCGTAACTGCAGCGGGGAGTTTGAATTCAGGGGTTAAAGTGAATTTCTGGTGGCTTTGCCAACTTTTTTGCCTGGGACTGGATTATTTCCCCCTTTTTTCCAGGGGATTAGGGGATTTGTTTGTGAAGCAGCGCTCCTAACAAAGGTGTCTGAAACACTGGGAGGGTCACATCTCCTCCGTTTGCTTTGAGTGAATTGCTTTTGCCATCCTGAAGCTGCATTTTGGGGGAAATGGTGAGAAAATCACAGTTTTATTTTGGAATATTTATTTTGTAATAATTCTGCTGAAGAATTTGAAGTAGGCGTTGATGAAGGAGGATGCACTAATTGAAAAACCATTATTTAGAGACGATTCCCACGTGGAATATGGGTGTCACTTGGGCAGAAAGCTGTTTTAGGGATTGTGATAGCTGGAGAAGCCGGGCTGGGACTGGGGGGTTGTGCCTGGTTGGGACCTGGTGCTGGGTCCCTGTGTGCTGCTGTGAAGTAACTGCTTGTAAAGGACCACAGCCCTAATGAAGAATGAAAATACACATATTTATGATCTCTGAGTTCCCTTCCAACCCATCCCATTCTGTGATTCCATGATATTAGCCAGGATATTTTGTCTAGCACTGATCCTTACGGTCAGTGAAAGGGTTCTTGCCTTGCTCCCGCTTTCCACTGGGTATGGTATTAATTGGTTGTGTGAATTAACTGAGGACTAAGCTTCATTAGGCTGCCACTAGCAGTGCTTTTGGAATCTTCTTGTCAAAAATCCTCAGTGAAAACATCTGTTAGTCACTCAAAATCGGAGTCTGCATTCTTAGGAGCAATTTCACCATCATAAAATGGGAGATTTTTACCGATCAGACACCTTTCATGATACTTATTTTTCTTCCAGTCCCTTTTCCAAGAGGAAACTTTTCAGTAGGACACTAAATCTGTGTTAACTCTAACTGCAAGTTTGTTTTCACGTTTGTGAAGCAGGTGGAACTCCCCAGGTTCTCTCAAGAGCTCTTGAGATGAGGGCTGCCCTGTCCTCCTGCCTTGGCATTGCCCCTTGTCCGTTTTCTGCCCTTTACCCATTTTCCTTCTGTGGGAGTGTGTTCAACTTTTCATAGAATTCTTGAATTTTAGAATCATTCAGCTTGGAAAAGACCTTCAAGACCATCGAGTCCAACCTGTGACCAATCCCCACCTTGTCACCAGCCCAGAGCACTGAGTGCCACATCCAGTCCTTCCTTGGACACCTCCAGGGGTGGGGACTCCAAACCTCCCTGGGCAGCCACTTCCAATGCCTGACCGCCCTNAGGAGCTGTGCAGAGCCACAAGGTTCCCCCTGAGCCTCCTTTTCTCCAGGCTGAGCCCCCCCAGCTCCCTCAGCTCCTCCTGGTGCTCCAGATCCTTCCTCAGGTTGGGAGGTATTTTCTTCAGTATTGTTGAAGTTGTTGAAGTGTTTAACTTGGGCTTTTCCGTGTCCCCGAAACTGGAGATTCTGTGTAATCAGTGCCTTCAGTTGCTGTGGTCTTTGCTGTTTTTTAAACCGAGTGTCCAGGGTTGGGGTACTTCTTGTGTTTCTGGAACTGCAACATTTTGTTCATCACAGAATCACAGAACTTGGAAAAGCTCTCTAAGATCTTTGAGTCTGATAGTTCCCCCAGAACTGCCAAGGCCACCACTGCCCCATGTCCCCAAGTGCCACATCCACAGGGATTTTAAGTAGCACCAGGTATGGCACTTCCAATGTCTGACCACCCTTTTGATGAAGAAATTCTTCCTGATTCCAGTGTAAACCTCTCCTGGCACGACTTGAGGCCATTTCCTCTCATCCTGTCACTTGTTACCTGGGAGAAGAAACCAACCCCCACCAGGCTACAACCTCCCTTCAGGTAGTTCAGCTTTCAGAGTATCCTTTGGTCCATGTCAATTTTCTTGGATCACCTAAAAAATGTGATACCTGTCCCAGGCTGACTCTCCCTGCCCTTCAAGCATCATCTGCTGGGGTTATCTCAGAAAGTTTCAGGTTTTTTGAACTTTGGTACCTTTGCATTTTTAATAAAAGACAAGGTTCATAGTAGAAATGCAACTTAAAAGCCTGACAAACTAAGGCTGGTTTTTCTGAAAGTGCTGTTATTGGATTTCAGAAAAGCTTCTTCACAGGAGCAGGGAATGACCATGAAAATTCACCTAAAATTTGCTCTCACATCCTTTGACTGATGCTTCCAATGATAACACTGAAATTATTTGCCCATTACAAAATATCTGTTACTCTTCCTAATCATAGGAATAGAAGTAGTAAAAGAAATTCCTGCTTTAAATGAGACTGTTTATCCAGTTCTGTGGTGTAGCCATTATTTTCTTCAATGCACTTCCCCATCCAGCCACAGCAGTGAAGAGCCAGACACATCTAAAACCTCTGGATTCAGTCAGCAAAGTCAGCTTTTGTCAGTTTGTGATCTTGCACTCTTTTTTCCCCCCACAGGAGTTCTGTTCCCTGATAAGGTTGTATCTCTTTGGGTCAAACCAGTGGGATTATCTAAATGAGGCTGTTTGCTGTGCTGTCCTTCCCGACCTGGCTCTGCTCTGCCTTTGATGGGGGCCCTTCCTGGGGTGTCCTGCAGTTCTTCCACCGTACCTTCGGTGAATTAAAGAAGTAACTCCGTGTCCTGAACGGTTCAGGGTGACAGGGATAACCAGCTTTTGTGCACAGCTCCCTGTGATCCGTAATAGCTGCTGGAATTAAAGGAAGGAACCACAAAGCAGCCGCGATGTTTGGTGTTTTTAAAGTAGTTCTGATTTAAGCATAAAATACCTTTTTTTTTTTATTTTTGAACTCTACCAGCTACTGAAAACAGTTCAATGCTTGAAAGAGCCTTTCTGGCAGTACAGGAAAGTACCTTCAGAGCTCTCAGGCCAAAGCACCGTGCAGCTCATTATCGTCTTTCTGATGGCGAGCAGAAAAGAGCACAGGTGGCCCAGGAAAAGGTGTTGGATCCGGGCAGGAACGTCCTGATTTTCCTCCAGGTTCAGTGCCATCATCTGGCACTTGTGGCTTTGAAAGTTCCCAGGCAGGAGGTGGTGTGTGTTTAATAGCCCACAATGGATGTTTTAGTCCTTTGAGGGGTTTTCGGAGCTTGACAAAATTTTCTTCAGTGCTTTTTTTTTTGAAAATTTTGCTGTTTGGTGTCTCTTTGCTGTTTTCATTAGGGAGATTCCCACATAAGGATCTCCTAGTGGGAGGTTCCCTCCTTAGGGCAGGGGTTGGACCTCAGTGATTTTCAAGATCCCTTTCAACCCCAACCATTCTGTGAATTTTGCAGGCTTGAAACTGTTTTCCTGCAAATACTGAGAACAGGACAATTACAGCTGTTTTATTTGGGCTTTTTTTTTGGGGTTTATTTTGTTTTCGTGCAAATTCCTCTGTGGAATAGGGATTACTTGAGCTTGACACACAAGTTAGTTACCCTGAAGAGCTGAAACCAGTGGGGTGAGTTTCTGCCCCTTGCAGAGAGATAAAATACCCCTGCAATAAAAATCTTGCCGTAGATTAGTTGTGGACACTCTTATTTTTAAGTGAAGCAAGTTTCTGAATATTCCAGATTTTCCAGCTTCAGTGTGGTGTAAGTGTTGACAGTTGGATTCAGTGATATTTTTATTGGGTAATTATGTTCTGTGTGTATTGGACTTTGGGAATGTGTATAGAGAAAATACCCTTGTGCTGTCAGAATTTTTAGTGTGAATGTGTTATTTACTCTGCAGTCGAAGTGTGTTTTAGTGAGAAGGATTTTATAGAATTGTAAAATTCTGGGATGGTTTAGGTTGGAATGGATCTTAAAGCTCCTCTATTTCCAGCTCCCCGCCATGGGCAGGGACACCTTATCGAGAAGGTAAAATTGCATTTTAAAAGTGCCTGTGCTCTCTACAGCTGGTGTACAGATTAAACCCCATCTTCCACACGGAATGCCCATGCTGATGAACAGGATACCTGGGGTGATTTTACCAGGAACAGCTTCAGCACAAAGCTCCTCTCTGAGATGACTCATTAGCTGTGGTTTCTCTCCTTTTTCTCATCTTTTACCACTTGGAGTAACTTGCTGTGGGCTCTGGGGAGAATTGGGTCCCCACAGATTTCTCTGCAGCAGGTTGTGATCGCAGCTCTGAGATTTGAAATAAAATCCTGGAAGGGGCAAGCGCTGAGAAAGGAACGTGGGCGTTGCAAGGAGATACGTTGGCTAAATATTTCCTGGGAGGCTACAAAGTGGTGTAATAATGACTGATCTCAGAGGTGATGGTTTAAAAGGAGCAGCTCGTGTCTGATTTCAGCCTCTGGATAACGTGGTTTGGCTCACGCCTTGGAGCTGGCAGTGCAGGAGTGGCTCAGGGAGAAGGTGAAGAGCTGGTGGATGAGTTGAGGAATATCAGTGCTTCAATAAGAGGCAGTGTGAAATCTTGTGTGAAGTTCTTCTGAGTTTGTAAGAGTGGGAAACAAAGGGGAAAAGCAGTTGAATTCAGGATCACGAGAGTTTTCTGTGATTCTGCATTGTGGGAAGGAAAATTCCAAGTAGCTGCAGCCTATTCATGTTATGCAGTTAACGGCATTTTCCCATTTAATTAATTTATTTTCTCAAATCACAAATGGATCTTTAGGATTGTTCACCAAGGTTACTCAGTGTATAAAATGATGATGTCTCTTGGTACAATCATGGAATGGTTTGGGTTGGAAGGGACCTTAAATATCATCTCATTTCAGCCCCTGCCATGGGCAGGGACACCTTCCACTGTCCCAAGTTGCTCCAAGCCCTGTCCAGCCTGGCCTTGGACACTTCCAGGGATCCAGGGGCAGCCACAGCTTCTCTGGGCACCCTGTGCCAGGGCCTCCCCACCCCCACAGGGGAAAATTCTTTCCTGCCATCTAACTTAAAATCTCCCCTCTTCTAGCTTAAAACCATTCTCATATCTCCCCTGAAATGGGAAAACATGAGCTGCAGATGCTTCCCAGCCCTTTGGAGCACACAGAGCCCAACTCTGTGCTTCTAATCCACCTGCTCTGCCTGAGCACTGAGCAGATCCCTGGGAGACTTTTCATCTCCAGCAGGATTGCAGGCCACAGACCTCGTGTTCTGCGGGATGTGAGCAGAGTGTAATATTGATTGGAATGCTTACTGTAGTTATTTATTGCCTTCATTAGCAGGGAAGAGATGAGAGACTATCACAGTGTATTAAGTTGTCCCAGAGACACCTGGATAGTAAATTATAAATAAACAGTCAACAGTGGAGTAGAGCTGGTGGAAAGCTGGGATGGTCAATGTAAGGATCTACCAGCCAGGCTTTTTAGATCTCTAATGTGCAGATTCAGCGTGGGTATTGCTTCCTGTGGCTGGTAATGATGTTTTAAGGGACTTAAATGGCTGGAGGGGTGGTTTGACTGAGCTAATTGAGGTCCATCTTGAGATGTCTGCTCTCTTTTGCACAGCACTGAGACTTTGGATAGGTGTCTCTACAGGATTTCATCAGAGATAAACCCCCCAAAAGCTGCTATTCTGCTGTAAACATACCCTTCTAGAGAAGGAAGGATTGAGCTCAATTGATAATGTACCTGATAATGTACCTTGGTGTTTGGTTGGAAAACCTTGATAAAAACTTGAGTAGAATGAGGGTAGTTCCTTGTGCTGCTCATTTCATTTCCTTCCAGTTTACCACCAAATAAACATTTGTTATCCTGAGGGAGATGAATTGTGTGCGTGCAGGCATGGAATTGTAGCATTTTCTAACTTCACTGGTTATCATGGCTGTCCTGGTTAACTGTTGGAATCAATGATCTTACAGATCTTTTCCAGCCTTAATGGTTCTATGATTCACCCAGCACTCAGCTTTTACTAGAGCCTTTTGAACCCAGAACCTGCCCAGAGCCCAGTACTGCAGCTGTGGGGCCTTATTTTATAAGTAAAATAAAACTTTCTTGGCCAAAGGTGCCTCAGAAAAAGCTCAGCGACAGAAGAACCGGTTGAAAACAGTGGAATTGAAAGCGGCCAAACTTTTTTGGTGGCTTTTATCTGTATTAGCCATAAAAAAACCCCAACAAACCTACAGTTCTGCTTTATTTGAAGCTGCCGTGACTTGTAAATAAACCATTCAGCTCTGTGCTCGCTGCCTAAACCACTGGAGATGTATTTAAAGCCATAAACCCTGTTGCTGCACTTGTATTTTTGTTTTAAATCCTGTTTGTGCAAGGCTGTTAATTTACACAGGGCTTTACAAACACAGATAAGACACTTTCCCTGCCTACATAACTCATTCTTAGAGGTTTGGGCTTCCTGAATTAATGCTTTGTCCAGGTGCTAGGGCATCCCTTCCCTTCCTTGTGTATCCCTGTGAGCAATCCTTGAGCCAGAACATTTTTGTGGACAGACATTCTTTCACCCAAGGGAGTTCTCATTCCCACTTGGGCACTGGGCTCTGTTTTTTGGGAGTAATTTTGGGGTGTTCAGTGCAACACCCAGGGTTGTAGGAGCAAGTCCAGGCTTATATTAATCCCCAATTTCATGTGTTTGTGCATAAATAATATCTGAGTGTTGACAAACACTGGTTAACACATTGTGCATTTAATAATGACATTTCTTGGCATTTTCTCCTCGATTTGGGAAGGATTCTCTTTATGTTGGAGGCACGGGGAGTTCAGAGCATCATAGGTTTCATCTCCATCCCACTGGATGGGGGATGGAGCTGAGGATTTCTTCTTGCTGGAGATTGCTGGTGGCGTGAAGCACTTCAGGCAGCCTGAAAAGCCTGAGTGTTTCCTGCAGGAGAGTGTTGTGTTCTCCTGGTGCCAAATGGGTCAGAATCTCTGCCGTGGTGGTGGCAAACTGTGGAGCTGGCAAGGGGAGGAATAAATCAGGGAACGTTCTGGGGAGATGATCGTTAACCAGCATTCATGTGTAAAACGGCGTCTAGACATTCAAACACTGCTAATAGCCTTTGATTAACCATTTTTGTTTTGTTCTTGCTCAGTGTGTTAATCACTGTGATTAAAATGCTTAGCCACCATGGAGCTAGGCGTTGGATAAATTAGGAAGTAAGCAAATCCAAACAGATGGGGCAGGGAAAATTAGTGTCTCTGGCAGGGCCAGCATTAGACAAGGCAGGGCCAAGGAAGATTTAGGGGGAGACCCTAAATAATCTAAGAAAAGCAAATTTGCCTTTGCAGAGGGCCTGCCAGATCGCCCCACCCTCCTGCTCCTGTAAAGCTTTGCCTCCTCAAGCCTTTTTCCTCTGGGTCCCAGGATGTCACAGCCAGGTTTGGAATCCACTCTTTCCTTTGCACAGGGACATCCCAACGTCCTTTGGTGTGGGTCCTGCATCCCCTGCTGCAAATCCCTGTGGACAGGACCTGGGGAGAAGGATCAGCCGCTTAATTCTGGCTCAAGACTAGCCCAGTTTCTGATTATTTGGGATTTTTTTTCTTTTTTGTAGCAATAGCAAAGGAATGTTGGTGATGTTTAACCCCTCCACCACCAAACATGTATGCATACCATCCTTCAGTGGGACAATGATGAATTTAAACTGCTGTGACTGGAGCTAAATCCTGCAGATTTTCAAGGAGGAATGAGGACTGGAAAGGGTGGGAAAGGCACCTTGCACTCCTTGTAAGATCAGGAGCTTTGTTAGGTGTTGAGGCACATCAAAATCAGCACCCAGTCATGTCATCTCTAAAGAGAAATCCCAGATAAAATAGGTGAGCACAGGGGTTTCTCCGTGGTAGATTTGGACAAAGCTGGAATTACCTGAAGCAGAGATCATCTGTGGAGGTGATGGGGAAACCACACTCAAAGCCCTCTCTGTTCTTCCTTCCCCTTAATCTTGTTTTCTGTGTAACTCATTTTCTGGTAGAGCTGTGGAAAAAAAAAAAAAAAAGAAAAAAAGAAGAAGCAAAAAAAAAGGATAGTTTTGGTGACAGCAGGTTTTGGCCTATTATGTGCTAAGATCTGTAGCTGGGATTTCCAATTTCCTTTCTAATCAAAAGGCTTCCTAAACCTTTCAGAAGTGCTCTCCTGGGATGACTGCACTCACAGAAAGGCAAGTGCTTTGTTTCTGCTGCTGTCAGTCTCTTCAAAGGTCCCTGAAACACAGCACAGCCACCAGCCCTGAGGACGTGATGATCCTGGGATATTCCAGTGTGAAAAGGTGGAAAGTCTTGGCGTTTCCTCACTTGTAAGAAATGCCGAGTTTAATTTGAACCGGTGTTCAAATTAACCTGTGTGGTGCTTTTCATGTTAAGATGAATTTTGTTCTTGTATTTTTGTTGTGCTAGATGGATTTTTTACTGATAATCACGAAATCACAAAATGGACAGAGTTCCAGGCAGCAATCACACATTTACTGATCTCTGAGGGTAAATTCCTGGTTCCTGGTACTCTTTTAAGACCCCAGGCAATACTAAAACCCCTTTAAAAGTCAGTTCTTCTTTGCCTGTTTGTTCGATTTTGAGCTTTTCTTTGGTTTGTTTAGATTTTTTTGTTTGTTTCTAGTTTTGTTTTAACTTCCTCGATTGAGTGCTTTCCCTCCTGTCCTTATATGATCATCCAAGGGAGGTTTAGGTTGGATAGAAGGAAAAAGTTCTTCCCCCAGAGGGGCAGCAGGCTCCCCAGGGAATGGTCACAGCTCGAGAAGTGTTCGGACAACGCTCTCAGGGGGGGATTCTTGGGGTGTCTGTGCAGAGCCAAGAGTTGGACTCTGTGATCCTTGGGGTCCCTTCCAACTCAGCATATTTTATTATTCTACCTCTTTTTTGATATTTCTGGTTTCTTCCTTGACTAATCACAACAGTTTTCAAGCCTCATAAAAAATTTCATTGCCTGTGCCTCCTTCCTTACACCGGTCTTACTTTCTTGCTTTCATCTCCTTTTTCCCCCTCGGGTCATATGCCTATATGCAGGAAAGCACTGATAGAGCTAAATAAAAATGTCTTCTATAGCTGAAATATATAAGAAGCCCTCAGACTCAACACTGTGTCTAAACATACCTAAAAAAGTTGGGCTTATTCAGCGCTCCACTAAGGCGATTGAGACGTGAGTCTCCAGCTGAGTGTGTTAAGCTCTGCAGTGACCACAGCTCCAAATATTTTATTTGCAGCGTGTTAAGGTTTTTCAGCAAGTGCTCTATTGTTATTGCCAGGAAAATGCTGACATATATTTTATGTAGCACATCAGATGTGATCCAGACTCGCTTTGCAGAGCTGAGTAGCATTGCTACGGCCAATTGTTCGACACAGCATTTTGCTGCGTTTCCTGACATGCTTAATAAAGATATTTTCATGATTCTGGAGGCAGCCTGAATGCCATTAACTGCTGGCTTTCTGAAGAAGCACAAACACAGCTCCTAATGCCAGGCTCTGCAGGTTTGGCTCAGCAGCCATCAGGTACCACTCCAGAGCACAGGAAAATTGAAATAAAAAGCACCTGCGCTGTTTGGTGTCACCCGAGGCGCCGCTTTCTGTCCTGCAGATTGACCTCATCCATGGATTAGGGTAAGGCAGAGCTGGGGGTGTTTGCTCACAGTTGGGGATGGAGATGGTTGAATGTTTTGGCACACAGGAGACCTGGCAGAGGCTCTAAGGAAAACTCTCTGTCAGCCTGTGTCAGGGTCGCTGTGATATCCATGTGTTGTCTTGGCAGAGGCCAGAGCCTGTGGATGTGCTGACCTCGCAGCCAGAACAGGAATGTGTTATTCCAGTAGGGCTGGAGTCGTCACTGGTTTGTCTTGGATTTAGTGTTTTTTTCATTTATAATCCACAGTGGGTATGTGGGGTGGGAGGAAAGCAGGAAACCTGTGGTGGAGTTGTACCTAAAGCTAAATCCTAAAGGGGATGGAGCACCTCTGCCATGAGGGAGGGATGAGAGGATTGGGATTGTTCATCCTGGAGAAGAGAAGGCTCTGGGGTGACCTAATTGCAGCTTTCCAGTACCTGAAGGGACCCCACAAGAACGAGGGACAGGACAGGCAGAAATGGTTTCAAAATGAAAGGGAATAGGTTTAGAATGGATATTAGGAAGAAATTCTTCCCTCTGAGGGTGGGGAGGCCCTGGCACAGGGTGCCCAGAGAAGCTGTGGCTGCCCCTGGATCCCTGGAAGTGTCCAAGGCCAGGCTGGACAGGGCTTGGAGCAACCTGGGATAGTGGAAGATGTCCCTGCCCATAGCAGTGGCTGGAATGAAAGGATCTAGAAAGGTCCTTTCCAATCCAAACCCTTCTATAATTCCATGATTAATTCCATGGTACCTGATTTTCCCTGTGGTTTTGACACACTGGGGGAAAATAGTCTGATGGTTGTGTTTGAAGGGATGGCGTTGATTGACACAGGGTGACTCAGGATATCTCTGATCACTTAGGACAGTGCTGCATCCCTGAACATCCCTGTGGGAAGGGAGCAGGCTCACAGCACATCCCTTCCCACAGAGGGAGTATCTGTTCCTCAGGCACAACCGTTTTTTCCACCTTTTGTGTTTTTCTGCTCTGCGTGTACAGCGGGGGAATTTCCACTAGAAAGAAACAAAAATGTTCGTGTTTAGCTTTTGCCACCCTGAAGACTGCAGGAGAGGAAAGAAGACTCTTCTTTCGTGACAGAGATGTCCTTTTTGGCAGTGTGAGATTTAAAGAAAGCCAGAAGTGCAGGAGGAGGATGGAGGCCAAGAGGAGGAGGTGGCATCTTCAGTGCTCTCTTCACAGATCCCAAGGATGTCCCAGTTTGGTGGAGAAACTGAAGCAGGGGGTGGCAGAGAGTTGATCTGCTGTTCTGTGTGGATCCAAACAGCTTCTGAGTTGCTTAAAATAAGCACTTGGAAGGTACCGTGTTCCTGAGGAGGTAAACAGTGAAGGAATCACAAGTTGGAGTGTGGGGAAGGATACGTGACAGAGCTGAGCCCAGGATTTAGGGCAGAGAGGGAGGTGGAATGGGAAAGTCCTGGAAGTGTCTGTGCTGTGGGAGAGAGGCCAGAAGATGAGGGTGTTGTGGTCAAGGGAAATAAAAAGATGTCAAAAGTGTAAGTGCCAGTTTTATTGGGTTTTCCTCAAATTCTGCACACTGTGGGGGGTGGGGGGGTTAAGAAGAAACAGTGGTTGTATTTATGCTACTCCTTAAAAAACTTCCAAGAAAACATGATTAGTGTTTTCCATACTGATCTTTAACTTCTTTTCATGATGTCCTGAATTATGAAATCAGAGCATCTGAATCATGAAAAAGCACGAGATAAAGCACTGGATAATTAGGCTGTTTTGAATTTTAGATGGAATATTAGGAAGAAATTCTTCCCTTTGGGGGTGGGGAAACACTGGCACAGGGTGCCCAGAGAAGCTGTGGCTGCCCCTGGATCCCTGGAAGTGTCCAAGGCCAGGTTGGACAGGGCTTGGAGCAACCTGGGATAGTGGAACCCGTGGCAGGGGTTGGAATGACCTTTTAGGTTGCTTCCAACGCAAGGATTTGTAATTTCTGTGAAATTACTTGATACTTATTGTAGTGTTTTATGTGTGTGTAGGAGACACAGAGCCTGTCCCTGTGGTAATTTTTGAATCTGACCCATTTCAACCAGAGTTTTCAGTGCAGATTTTTCAGATAACAAATGGTTGCAGAGTCCTAAAAACAGAGGGGAGAGAAAAAACCTAGTACAGGTCCCGTGAAATAAAAGCTGCTCCACGTTTGTGAGAATCCACCAGCTAGTTCACCAGGACACACTGATTATTCCAGATGACAAGGTGGGAGCAGTCACAGGTTGGACCTTGTTATCTCGGGGTTTTCCAACCTAAATGACTTTGTGATTATTTTTCACCGAGTTTCATCACCCCTCTGCTCATATTTTTGTCCATCTCCGAGGTCATTCCTCTTTTGCAAGTAAATCTTTGGGAGAAGTGATGCCATGATCTGAGTGCAGGGCTCAGGTTTTCCTCCTGCAGCTGCCGATCCCAGCTCAGACTCCCGGTGTTACAGAAGGGGGTGTGAGAGATCTCCACGTGTTCCCTGGATCTATGGGAGCTCCGTGTGTTGGCCTGGTTACGGAGATTTTGTTCGATTGTGTTGGTTTAACTCAGTGGGAGGTTATTTGAGAAGGAAATGAAAGGCTCAATGAACAGTGAATGCTTGAAGAGGTGTTAAGAGGAAATTCCAGGCATCTAAGCTTTAGGTTCTTTTGTTTTAGGGTTGTTTTTTTTTTTTTGGCTGTCTTTTCAGGCAGCGAGTTTTGAGCAGTGCACAGAGGAAGGGATAACTCCTGGAGGAGTGAGAGAATCCCAGGGAAGAGGAGTTTGTGCAGAGAGCACCTGGGAGTCAGAAGAGTTATGGATGGAACGAGAATAGATAAAAGGACAGCATTTTTTATGATAAGTGTGGTGAAACACCGGCACCATGGATGCCCCATCCCTTTAAAAATTCAAGGTGAGATTGAATGGAGCCCTGAGCAAGTTTATGTGCTTGACCATGGCAGGGTTGCTGGACCATGTGAGCTTTAAAGTTCCCTTCCAGCCCAGCTTATTCCATGATTCTGTGGAGAGTTTTACCTGCCTCAGTTGCTGCAGAGGATGATTTAGGTCTGAAATGTTTGGTAGCAGGACAGGACTTTACAACAGGCAGCTTCATTCTCACCACGGGAAGAAGTTAATCTGTAAATCAGTTTTATCACCAAGAAGGGTTTGTGGAGGCCACAATTCAGCAGGACAGGTCACAGCCTGGGCTGTCACATCGCTAACCTGTGCTCCAGAGGAGAGGGCTGGGGGCAGGTGGGGACAGCCAGGTGTGAATGAGAGCATTCAGAGGGACACATAATGCTCTGTGTCCTGATGGTGGGGACAAGCTCTTGCACAGACAGAAATAATTAAGAAGCCTGGTCATCTTAAGTGAAAAAGGAAGAGGTTTTGTCGCTTTAGAAACTATTTTTTTATGTCTTTCTCACTATTTATAATCATAATTACCTGACCATTGGAACTATTTTGAATGTATTTTCCTAGAAAAAAATATTTATGTGGAAAAATTCTGGTTGTATAAATGGATGAGACTAAACAGAAAAAGAGGATGAGATTGGCTGTTCTGAAATCCAGACTTTCCTGTTGAAACTGATCATGTCAATTATATCAGAAGCCTGATAGCAGTGAAGTAATGAGAGGGAGATTCGATTGCTGAAACAAATGTAATTTTCACAGCATTAAGATCTGGCCGAAACTTCATTCTGAGGCAGTGAATTGCATTCTTATTAGACAACTGTGGCCTTCCCCATTTTGCTATAGACAAACAGACTTGTTACTATTTAGGCCAAGTAGGTGCAAGAATATCTCACCTACTTCTCACTGATGTGTAATTTCTGTCCGAGATACAACAAAGCAGCTGCTTCCAAAACCCATAATAATTATGGCTGCTGATTTTTGCATGCTTGGGATCTGTATACTGGAAGTAGTGTGAGACTGGAGAGCTCCACTTTGCTTTAAAAGAACTGATCTACACAGTGTTGAAGAGGCTGAAAGTGGAAGGCTTTGTTGGAGGAGGTGTTAAAACGAAGTGTTGACATCTTTCTCCACATTTCATGTGATTTGCTTCTCAAAAATGGTCCCTTCTTAATTATCCCTTGGATTTATTCATCTCTCCCAAAGTTTTTTCACATGATCGGTGGAAGGTGGTTCGTGTGCCTGTCTTCTGTTCTAAGCAGGGTGCTGGATTGCCCTTCCACTGAGCATCCTTCTGTATCCCTCATATAATTCTCCAGGTCTTGAGCATTCCCTGCTTAACATTTCTGCCTGGGTACGTGTGGGTTTGTACAATTAATATCACAGCTGAAGTATACTAGGAGATCAGATGATTTATAAAAAGGAGGATAAAAGTCTCATTTCATGAAAATAAGTCTTGTGAAACCCCATCTATAATCTTTAAAGTGAACAGGAGAGTTTCTGGAGAGATGGATTCTGTGCAGTTACACTGCTAAGAGACAGAGGGGAGTCTCTCTCTCTTGACTCCAAGGCACTAAAACTCAGCCCCTGGTCTTGCCACCATTTAAGAGAGAACCTGATGGCTCAAGAGCCAGCAAATCATTCCAAGCCTGTGGTGGGACCATGGAGTTGAGCTGGTTTTAATACAGGGTTGGTTTACCAGGGACTGAAGTGTGCACTCAGATGGACCCCGAGGGTGGACATTGGTCCAATGTCTTGTGACAGCCCTGAAGTGGTGACTTAGAACCCAAGGAAAACAGCCAGACCATCTCCAGAGGAAAAAGCAGACCCTGGTTCAGCTCTTGCAGTGCTGTTCACACTGCAGAGTCTCCAGAGCTGCTTTGGCACAGGAGCAGCATCGCCAGCCTTCCTTTATTCAATCTTGGTGTGTCCCATCCGTGCCAGCTCCTGCCTCAGGTCCTGCCCCCAAAGTTCCCAATTTGAGCCAAGCAGTGGTGAATGAGGTCAGGGTACACTGGTGCTGCTCTGTCAGCAGAGCAGATTCGGGTGAGGTTCAGCTCCAGCGGCTGTTCCAAGGCAGAGCAGGTGGGAAATGCCAAACCTTGCATTGCTGGAGGAGAGATGTTCTCACTCTGCTCACCCAGGAGTTTATCAAGAGGAATCACGGAATGTCCTGAGCTGGAAACCCACCAGGACCATCAAATCCAACTCCTGGCCCTGCACAGACACCCCAACAATCCCGCTCGGTGCCTGAGAGCGTTGTCCAAACACTCCTTGAGCTCTGGCAGCCTCAGGACTTTGAAGTTGCAGAGGAAAAGTCTCAGTGTGATTTGATGATTCCAAATGGATTAAAAAGGCTTTGTGCCTTAGCACAGGAGGCACTCAGGAACAAATTTCTCCAGCTCCTCTTCCAGGCTGCAGGGCAGTTTCTGGTAATTGCCTTCCACAGAGGGAAGTGGAAAGAGTGGCGTAGGGTGAGTGGTCCCTTTGTCATCTCCTGAAGAGTTTTGGTCCCTTATGAAGGCAGCAGATCTGGTTTGGGTGGGAAGGGACCTTAAACACCATCCCATTCCACCCCCTGCCATGGGCAGGGACACCTTTCACTGTCCCAGGCTGCTCCAAGCCCTGTCCAGCCTGGCCTTGGACACTTCCAGGGATCCAGGGGCAGCCACAGCTTCTCTGGACACCTGGTGCCAGGGCCTCACCTCCCTCACATGGAAGAATTTCTTCCTAAAATATCTAATCTAAACCTTCCCCCTTTCAATTTGTTTATCTGACATGGATTAATGCCCCAGAGAAAAGCATCAATGAGATGGAAAAGCTCCCATATCGCCTCCTTGCTGATGTCACTTAGGTGAAGAGTTGATGGTGACAATAATAGGAGGAGGTTTTAGGCCAAAATATTAAAAAAACATCATTTGGAGTGAGATTGGGGAAAAAATTTGCAGGAATTTCAGTAAATAGTTCTGTGAAGGGAAAGACTAGTAGAGCTTTCTATTGTCGTGTGTTGGTGCATTTTCCAGTATTCCAGTAAAGTTCCTAGCTCAACCCAGCTCACCAGCTGATGTCCAGGTCCTGCTGTTCGTCTTGGCTGGGGGATTCACAGCTGCATTTCTCCTCAGGAGACAGAAACCAAAGCAAGGCTGCTCTGTGCTGGTGACAGCATGAATGTGCTCATTGAAAGCTTCATTTAATGTTTGTAAACATCAGGGATGACAGAAATGTTGTAACTTCAGCATTTAGTGATTTTTATTTTTTTAGAAAAAAATGCAGTTAAGGCACTTTGAGGCTGCTGAAACAGCGAAGCAAACATTTGTAAGTTTGTAGAAAATCTGTGTCACACTTCTCAAGTCTATAGCTGTGGGTAGGAGGAGAAATGTCAACTTATCTCCAGGAACTAAAACATCCTGATTGTATCACATAGAATCAACCTCTCAAATTCATTCCTGCGCAGAGAAACCCAGTCAAATAAAATCGGCCAGTTTTGAAGAAGGACTTTGAAGCTTTGTGACCACTGGCATTTGTGTCAAGCCAGGGTTATTTACAGGCTGCTGTGAAGGGGTTTAACTAATCACTGGCAGCATTATCCAGTTTTTCATGCTTGGAGAGAAGAACTATCAAAGCCCTGAGTTTTGAGCGGGGTCAAAGAGGTTTTTTACTTTGAGGCATCATGTTATGACCTGTGCTAGAGGCAGAACAAGGCAGTGGGTTCGTTTTGGGTTCAATGTGCGAGAAAAGCAGTATTCAGGAGGTTGAAGCAGAGTCTGGCTAACAAGGGTGGAGGTTAAAACATCATCCTGGCATGTTGGGTTTGTGTTAGGAAAGGCAGAACTCACCTACAGTTAATTATTCCAAGGGGATGTCAAGAAGAGCGGGATGTTTTTAGAAGTTGTGTGGATGTGGCACTTGGGGACATGGTTTAGTGGTGGCTTTGGTAGTGCTGGGGGGCGGTTGGACTTTATGATCTCAGAGGGCTTCTCCAGCCTAAATGATTCCAT
Source organism: Pardalotus punctatus (assembly GCA_013400915.1). Lineage (NCBI taxonomy): Eukaryota > Metazoa > Chordata > Aves > Passeriformes > Pardalotidae > Pardalotus > Pardalotus punctatus. The sequence goes on from VZTX01000378.1 coordinate 31,071, forward strand.
GATCCTCTGCTGGTGTGCTTTGCCCTCTGCTGTGAGCAAAGGGGTTTGAGAAACAGAGGAACCTGAGCCGGGGATAAAAATTGAGTTTTGGGATTGCAGGGATTACCTGCAAATCCATGAGACCTGATGGGTCCCAGCAGGTGCTGAGAGGCCGCTGGTGTCAAAGCAAGGCCACTCTGAAAATCCATGGAGATGATGGGAAAATGGTAAATATTGCCCCCATCTTGCTAAGATACACAAGGACAATCCAAGAACTGCAGGACAGTCGGCTCCATTTTGGCCCCTGGCGAGATCATGGAGTGAATCCTCCTGGAACAAATTTATGGACATGTGCACGGAAAAAAGGGGTTTGGAACAGTCAGCATGGATTTACTGAGGGTAAATCATGTCTGAGCAACCTGATTGTCTTGTGGGTTGAAATGGTTGGGTTTGTGAGTGGGGGAAGAACAGGGAATAGCAGCAGCCTGGGATGGTGCAAGGTGTCCGTGCCCACGGCACAGGGTGGGAACAGGAGGAGCTTTAAGGTCCCTTCCCACCCAAACCATCCTGGGATTCTGCTCTGTGACTTGCTTTGATGTAGCTTTCCAAAATGTCTCCCACAGTATTCCCATATCCAAGATGGGATGTTACAGGGCTGGAGAACCCTTTTCAGTGAAGGAATTGTTCCTAATATCCAATCTAAACCTCTCCTGCTGCAGCTTGAGGCCATTTCCTCTCATCCTGTCCCTGTTCCCTGGGAGCAGATCCCGACCCCCCTGGCTGCCCCCTCCTGTCAGGAGCTGTACAGAGCCAGAAGGTTCCCCTGAGCCTCCTTTTCTCCAGGCTGAGCCCCCCCAGTTCCCTCAGCCCCTCCTGGTGCTCCAGCCCCTTCCCCAGCTCCATTCCCAGGAGAAGAGAATGCAGCAGCATCTCAGGCTCTTTCAACAGGAGCCCAACCACAAGAGAGAAGTGTCCTGACCCCCTTTGCTGGGCATACATGAAATCCCACATCCAGTTTTGTGCCTCACAAGAAGATCTTCTGCAGACCAGAGGGGATTCACCAGCAGCCTGACTGCGTGGGGTGTTTGGAGACGAAAAGCATTTCTATATGCTGTAATATATCTGTATTTTCAATAAGATCTTCATTGCTGTTATAAAAAAGAGGCAGATAAGGTGTCCCAGTGTATCATGATGTTGTCATGAGTGGTGCACATGCAGGGTGCAAAGGCAGAGTGAGAACTAAGCCCGTGGACAGCTCCCACTTTCCCAAGTGATCCGAGGGGATTTTTCACTGCGGAGTTCAGGCTGAGAACAAGAAGCATGTGTTCTCCCTGAGCAGAGCTGGCTCTGTTGGCAAAACTGTTACCAAACATCTCACGAAATTACAGAGTGGGTTGAACTTCCCAGGTTTTACATTTGTAAGGAAAGGCAGTCAAGTATTTTTTTTTTTCCCCCCACCAGCAACAGATTGCACCGAATCCGAATTAGGTGGCTGCCATCTGCTTTCACACAGGCTTGGAAAACAGGCCAGCCCTCCTCAGCATGGGTGGGGAGGGTGCTGAGGAGTGTTTACAACTCTGTGTTTACGGGATTTGGGATTAATGTGCTGTTTTCTTTTTCTGAGACAGAGTAAAATTGAATTAGGCTTTGAGAGAAGCACTGAGCGCCACTCGCTTTCAGCACCGCGGTGTAATTTAGAAAAATGAGCTGCTCAACTCATTCTCTACCAAAATATTCTGACCTCACCCAATCCAGTTTGGTAGTATCAGCCTGGGATGTGTATTTTGACATTTTTTTCTGCTTTCAGTGTGCTATAACAGACTTGGGTGATACAGTCTGGAGTCTCAGCAGTGAAGCAGAATCCCACAGAATTTTAGAGGAAAAAGGAGAGTAGGATTTTATGGACTGTAAGGCTGGATAACTGTGATTTTCAGAGTAGGATGCCCATGTCATCAGCCCTAAAAATGCTCAAAAAAAGTGTGGATGTGGCACTTGAGGGCATGGTTTACTGGTGAACACGGTGGTGGTGCTGGGTTGGTGACTGGACATGGTGATCTCAGAGATCTTTTCCAGCCTGGCTCTGTGATTCTGTGATTTCATGATTTTATGATTCTGTGTCTCAGACATCCCAGAGTCAATATACCACAGGGTTACTTGACCTTGCCCCGCTGTCAGGGCAGGTTGTGTTTGAGCCACACAGGTACATCTTCCAATTTTAGTCTTATTTGCTTTTTAAAAAAGCGACAACATGAAAAATTGTATTAACACTGAAGTCAGGGTCAGCCAGGTCCTGGAGCAAACACCTTTGGGAAGACACCAGGACTCGTGCCAGGCTTTTCCTGCTCCAGTCTCCTGCATCCCTGGCAGTCCCTCGTTGTGGGGCTTCTGGGGGTGACACTGAGCTACCAGGGGTGAATTTTTGGGTGGGCAACTGAAAGTGTCCCTCTGTGTGGAGAGTGCCTTGGGAAGCCAAGGGAAAAACAGGCCTGGAATTCTAGTGTGAGCCATGATGGATAAGGATATTCCTGTAAGGAGCAGTTCCTCGCCTGGTTATTCCACTTGACTTGGCTGATTTAACCGATTTCTCCTGATTTCACACACAGGGGTTTGGCTTAAGCTTTGCTCAGCTGTGGGGATGAATCAAAGAGCTCCATGGCAGCAGGTGGGCTGGGAGTGAGGTTTTGATACCAGCCAAAGTGCAGACACAGTGTAAGAAATTTTTGGATGATTCATTTATTGGGCATTTCCATGCCTGGTTTTAGTGTCTGACGTGACACTGCAGTTCCCAGGTGCTGCTCAAAGGAGAACTGAGCAGCTCCAGGACACACTGAAAGAAGCATTTGCACAAGGCATGAGACTACAAAACATCTGTACTTGTGTTTCCTGGAGTTTTTAACTTGAAATCTTCAGCTGGATCGGCCTTTCCACTGCAGCTCATTTACGCTGCTGTTGGAGGAATATAATTTATTCTCATATTTACACTGCCAGGGTGGTTTTAAGTGGGAAGTGAGAATCAGACCTTCAATTTTCTGGTGGTTTCTTTGTGTTTTGATGTCAGATGAACAGCTGGATGCAGTAGCTTTTAACCAACCCCCCGAGCATCCCTTCACTGCTGTTAATTCACAGTGAGACCTGTTACGAATAAGTCATGGGAGGACAAAGCAAAGCAAAGCTCGTTGTGTCTCAGAGCTGCTTTGTTCTTTCATTTGATAATTCCAGTTTTGGTTTCAATTATTTAAGCTGTTGTATTCCGTGTTGTGTCACCCTGGGTTTGTGCACTGCTGTGGATGGGACAGCTCAGGAAGAGAGGGAGGGATCCCTGCTCAGAGCACGTTTGGATTTACTCGTGTGACCTTTGGACACAGAGCGGGGTTGATAAATCTCTGCTGACAAGCAGAGAGGCATCACCACTTGGAATTTGCAAATGTGGAACAGCAGCAATTAGGGAAGAGTGACTTTGTATTGCCAGCACTAGGAATTTATTTAAGGGCAGATGGATTCGGAGTGAGGTGTTGATGAAGAATGTTTTGTTTTTGCCCGGTTCCTGAAAAGCCCTTTTTAATAAATTGCTGATCTTTGGAGACCTGTAAGAAATACCAGGGATTGCCTTTTGTCAGGCTGTAATGTGCTTTCATCACTCCAGAGAAGGATGTGAGAGTGATACTGAGTTGGTCCCTGGAGAAAGGCAGGAGACACTGCTGACGGCTCCGGAGTTACGGCTGCAGCGAGTCTGTGTTGAAATGGAGCTTAAATTTCCTCGTTAGCAAAAATATCTCTCTAACCTTATCACCGAACTGCTGCTGCTTGTTTCTCACACACAGAATTACTCTTCTGTAATGCTACAAGTAATTTACCTCTAATACAGAGTCAAAAACAACTCCTGTCTGAGCTGTTATGATTTATTGCATCTTGAGGCTCTTAAGATTGAAATGGCTTTTCCAGCCTTGAAACTCTAAAATGCTTAAATATTATACTCTGCATTTACTACAAGGCAAAATCTGCGTGGATTTGATGGCATTGAGATAATAAAGATAGATCCTGAATGGCCATTTTGCAAACATTTTCTGAAAATAACATCGAAAAGTAACCAGGTGTTAAGTGTTGTAACCCTGCTGTATTTCTTGGAATCACAGAATGGTTTGGGTTGGAAGGGACCTTAAAGATCATCTCATTCCAATGTCCTGCCATAGGCAGGGACGCCTTCCACTAAACCAAGTTGTTCCAAGCCCCTGTCAGCTCAGCACACCCTTTGCTGTGCCACCCTGTGACCTGCCAGCTCAGGGGTTCACCACTGTGCACCCGTATTTTATTTTAATATTTTACCTTCTATGGCTGAGTGGAGCTGAACTGGAGTTTGCCTCCGAGGCCGGTTTGTGCCCTTCCTCCTTCCAGTGCCCAGCTTAGCAGGCTCTAAAAACTGCTGACGGTTGTTTTAAGGGCGGATTTTCGGGTCGGGCCTTTCATAAGCACAGCAGGAGGAGGATGTTGTAGGAATCCAGGGGAATGGAAGGCTTGATGTGGCTCCAGGCAGGAGGAAAAGGTGCTCCACTGCTGGAGAATAATACTCTCACTCTGAGGTGCTTCCCCTGCCCCTCCTGTAAAGGCACCCCAGCCTGCTCTGGCTGGGCTCCAGCTGTCAGGATGAGGGGGATTATTGGGAGAAAAACGGGAGGAACTTTGTGACAGGGCTGGGGCCAAAAGTCATAGAATGCCAGAATGGTTTGTGTTGGAAGGGACCTTTAAAATCATCTCATTCCACCTTCTGCCCTGGGCTGGGACACCTTCCACTATCCCAGGTTGCTCCAAGCCCTGTCCAGCCTGGCCTTGGACACTTCCAGGGATCCAGGGGCAGCCCCAGCTTCTCTGGGCAACCTGGGCCAGTCACTCACCATCCACACAGGGAAGAATTTCTTCCCAATATTCCATCTAACCCTGCCCTCTCTCAGCTTAAAACCATTCCCCCTTGTCCTGTCCCTCCATCCCTTGTCCCCAGTCCCTCTCCAGCTCTCCTGGAGTCCCTTTAGGCTCTGGAAGTGGCTCTAAGTTCCCCCTGGAGCCTTCTCTTCTCCAGGTGAGCACCCCCAGCTCTCCCAGTCTGTCACAGAGGGGCCCCAGCCCCCTGAAGTGATTTGCTTAAATGGTCACTGGAACACCCAGGATGCTGGGGGAGAAAATGAATGGCAGAACTTTTTCAGGTGCTTTGGGAAAATTGCAGGGGGACCACAAAGGAACTAATTCCCATGTGGACATGTGGCAGCAGGGATTTATTTTTTCCCACCCAGGTGTAAGAGCAGGAGGTGTGTGAGCACTGATCATTTAGGTGAGCGCATTACAAGCACTCCCCTAATTTAGCACATGCTAAAATAGCCCGAGCCCGTTAAATGCATGGTATTGCTGAGAGTCTTTATGTTTGAGCACACTGGAAAAGCAGTGGGTTCTCTTGTTGAGGAGCCTGAACAAAGGAGGGCAGTTACGTGCTCAGAGTCGCTCCAAGCAGCGAACAAAAATACCTTGGAGTAGCAATGAATGGCGTGTCTGGAAAAAAGAGGGCAAGAGCTCTTGCTTTGTGGTCTGGAGCCCTGTCCTCACGAGGTCGTGTCAGGCAAGAGCTGCTGGCACATAGAGGCACCTCAGGTACAGCTTTTTAGAAGGGCAGAAAGTGAAAAATGAGCAAGGGGAATGATTCAGCCGGCTCTGCCTGGCAAGCAGGACCAGGGCCCTCGCTGTGTGAGGAGGGAGGCAGCTTTGGGTTTGATTTTGGCAACCACGAAAAGGTAAAACAGCATCTGGTTTGTGGCTTTGGAGGTCAAAGCCAGCGTGCCTGAGTGTGACCTCACTCCTTACCCTGCAGCACGCAGGCTCTGCTTGTGTTCTGATGGGGGATTTCCCTTGCATCCCACACAAAACTTGAATATTCTGAGATCCTGGACCGCTTCCATCCCTTGGCATCATAACATTGCAACAAGCACCAATTTTCTTGTTTTTCTCCCATGCAATTGAAGAGTTGAAATCTGTGATGAATATATTAACATTCATTGAATTATAGAACAGATATTTAGCATTTTTCCTGAAGGATCCTAAAATGCTTTGCAGACACTTTCATGTATCACTACACAAATGCGGCCGCTTTTTCTTCATGCTTAGATTTAATTCGAGATGAAGGGAGAGAATTTGCTCTGTTATATCACAGAATCACAGAATGGTTTGGGTTGGAAGGGGCCTTACAGGTCATCCAGTTCCACCTCCTGCCATGGGCAGGGACACCTTCCACTGTCCAAGGCTGCTCCAAGCCCTGTCCAGCCTGGCCTTGGGCCCTTCCAGGGATCCAGGGACAGCCACAGCTTCTCTGGGTGCTCTGTGCCAGGGCCTCCCCATCCTCACAGGGAAGTTTTTTTTCCTAATATCTCCACTAATCCTACACCCTTCACAGTGTTTTCTTACAGAAGGGTGCATAAGGAGTATGAGCAGAGAATTTTGCTGCATAAATCCAGGTTACAAGTGCACCCAATGTCCCTCTTACACTGCTGGTGGCCTCTGGCTGAGAGGTGACATCTCATGAGCTTTGCTGTATCCACGGTCCAGCTGCACCACTGGAATTTGGAGGTGCAAGACCAGGTCCACATATCTTTTTAAACCAGCTGGGTGCCCCACCATGTGTTGCTGTGGGTTTGCATCCTCCTTTTCTCCTGAAATGAAAAACCCTCCAAATATTCAGGGTGCAAGGTGATAAAATACTCATCTATTCTGAGGCTCATTAAGGCAGTGGAATTGGGTGTGGGCGCTTCCTTCGCTCTCACATCGCTGTTTCACTCCTGAGCCAAGATTCATTTCCATGGGAAGTGCTCTGCACTCTTCCCTCATGGATAGAAGGGTGTGTGAAGAGTCCCTGCAGCTCAGCTCTCCTGGAAAGCAGCTCCTACCTTCCTTCACCTCTTTCAGGGGTGGCTTTGCCCACAGCTGCTCCTGTTGCTCCAGCCCTGAGCAGGGATTGTTAATCAAGGCCATAATTTGCTTAAATCAACCTCTTGCAGGTCTTTTGTGTCCCAAACTCTCTGGTTTCCTGTTCCTGTGATTTTTTTTCCCTGTCTCTAGCAAAGCTGAATCCATTTGAAAGCTCCTGTTCCATCTTCCCCTTTCTTTAAGATGTATTTGTGTATTTTCTCTTTTGCAATCAAAAGAATCTCTAAGCCCTGCCAGGATCAGGATCTCTTTGGGTGCTTTCAAATGCACTGTGAGAGAGATTCGGGCCTAAAGAGACCTAACATGGAATTTGCACTCAGTGGAAACAGTTCAAATTCACTTCAGAACTGTTTACAGTGTCCATATTGGATGTTAAAGAGCCTGGATTCCAGGCTGGAAAGGGTCAAACGTGACTTTCAGAGGCTTGGAGCTGCAGAAATTGCTCTCTGAGTCCACAGCCATCAGGAGGGTGGCAGCGTCTGGAGAGCCTCGCTCAGGGTGCCCAGAGAAACTGTGGCTCCCACATCCCTGGAAGCAGCCAAGGCCAGGTTGGACAGGGTTTGGAGCAACCTGGGATACTGGAAAGTGTCCCTGCCCATGGAAGGAGGTGGGACAGGGTGATCTTTAATATCCCTTCCAACCCAAATTATTCTGTCATTCCATAACTGGCAGCAGAGTGAACTCCTGGCTGAAGTTAAAAGTGGATGAAACTTAAAAATAACCAGGGGCAGAAGGGCAAAATTCAAGTTTGTGATCCCCCAGGAGGTTTGAGATAAGCATTAAGTTTCCTGATGGATGCCATGGCTCCTGCAGCCCATATGGAATGGTTACAGAGGTGTCCAGCAAGGAGGAGGCCATGAAGGAGCTGGAGCATGATGGCAGCACCTTGGAGCTGCTCCACCTCTAGGCAAACAATTCATTAATTTTTATCTTCAAATGTCACTTATTGTGCAGGCTGCTGCACTTCATGAAAGCTGCCATTGAGCAATCCCAGTTTTCTTCACAGCTCCCAAATTTTGTAAACACTGTCACTACCAAAGGCAGAGCTACTGGAAAGGTTTCTTCCCAAAGTCACCGTGTGGGAGTTCATTAATATTTAGGGACTTGGGTTCGTGTCACCTAGGCTGATCTTGTCCCAGTGTGAGACACGGGGTCAGATCCTCGTGGGATGGTGCTGCTCTGTGACTTGAGAGCAGAAATGCTGCTTCAGTGTCCTGTGCCTGGGACATGGTGACTTTCAAGAGGGGTTTGAGTGTTCACAGCCCTTACTGAGCTTTTTTGAGACAGTTTGGACCCTTTCATGTCACCATTTCATTGAAGAGCATTGTAATTATTAACATCCAGTTCAGACACCTAAAGGAAGCGTTGGTTTGCGGCTGGAATTTGTGTATTGGAGACAGATGGGTGAACTGCTGAAGATAATCAGAGGTCAGCTGGTTAAGCCTTATTTTTTGAATAGCCTTGTTGGGGTTAGAGAGTGCTTTCTTAAAGCGTATTTACTGCATAATCTGTGCAGATGAGTGTAAGAGAGCCTTTGAAGGAATTAGTGAAATTCAGCTGAGACTACTTTGCATTCAGGCAGGAGAGAGCTGCTGAAAGATCCAAATGTCTGAGGGATCCTCCTCTGGCGACCCTAAAAGCACATTTAAACCTCCTTTCCCACCTGCCAGCCTGATCTGTGACCTCACCAGGGCCTGACAAAGTGGAGTTCGTGTGGAATGTGCGCCAGCATTTGAGAGGGGGGAGTGGAGATCACTTCTGCTCCAGAAGAGTGATAGAAAAATGCTGACACTCCTCATTTTTTTGAAGGAAAAATCCATATGCCACAGCCTTGTGTGAACAAATGTGGTGTCTGGGCCGGATGGACAGAGTTATCTGGGCAGTGATGAGTCTGCTCACAGGAAGAATCTGCATCAAAATGTGGAGTGATGGAAGCTGGAGAAGTCAGGCTGGAAAAATAGTTATTTATTGGGAGTGTTCCCACAGCTAATGCTGGGATCATGATCCTCTTAATGTGCTGGTGACGTGGAGTGCAGTGTCCCAGCAGGGCAGAACTTACAGTCTGTCTGTCTAGAAAATCCAGTGGCACTGAGGAAGGTCTTCCTTCAGGAAAAGGTTTCAGGTTTTTGGGTGTCAGGACAGGCTTAGAAGGAGCAATTTCAGCAGCTGCTGGTGCAGCAGCCTCTGAGGCTTTCTCTCCTCTCTAACTTGATGTGGGAAAAGGTCTTTTTCATTCTTCACCCGTGGAATACCCATAAAACTTCAGGAAGAATTTAAACCATCCTGATGCCGTTTGGGATAGCTGTGTGGATCTGTGCCGCACAGAATCATGTCCTGAAGAAAGCACATGGACAGGAAGGGTTTAACTTCGCTTTCCTCTAAAAGTGATGCTGCCAGAGGTGCTCAGCAGTGGTGGATGCAGCAGGATCTGTTGGAAGCTGCAGAGCTGCACAGGAGCTGTCCTGTGGCTCAGGGTGAAGCTGCACAGGTGTCCCCATCGCTGGCTCCAGAGCAAATCTGACAGTCCTGCTCCTGTTCATTTTCCCAAAATAAAAAAAGCAGCATCTCCATGAAGACAGGCTGGGGGAGCTGGGGGGGTTCAGCCTGGAGAAGAGAAGGCTTTGGGAAGAGCTTGGAGCCCCTGCCAGTGCCTAAAGGGGCTCCAGGAGCGCTGGAGAGGGACTGGGGACAAGGGATGGAGGGACAGGACACAGGGAATGGCTTCCCACTGCCAGAGGGCAGGGTTAGATGGGATATTGGGAAGGAATTGTTCCCTGTGAGGGTGGGGAGGCCCTGGCACAGGGTGCCCAGAGAAGCTGTGGCTGCTCCTGGATCCCTGGAAGTGTCCAAGGCCAGGCTGGACAGGGCTTGGAGCAGCCTGGGACAGTGGAAGGTGTCCCTGTCCATGGCAGGGGGGGTGGCACTGTGTGATCTTTAGGGCCCCTTCCTACCCAAACCATTCTGTGATTCCATGAATCCAGACGTGACAGGAGTGATGTGGGCACCACTTCATTAACATTCCCATTTGTTTTAATTTCCAAGAACGTTGTCCCTGCTGAGCACTCCCAGAAAGCTTCAGGAAGCAGAAGCAGAGGTTTTGTGCTCCACCAGAGGAAGATGGAGCACTCTGCATCCATCATCTCTACGGCTGGCTCAGAGTTTCTAGGCCATTTCTGGCCCTGGTTGTTTTCTCCTGCTCCCAGATTGAACTCTCCAGCCTCTGGAGCAGTGGATAATCCGACCTCTGCATGGAGTTAGGAGGTCAGCAAGAATCCAGAGCTACCAGCAGGATTTGAGCAGTTTTTAGCCACAGATATTCCAGGTGCTGTCCTGTTGCAGGAGGTGTGTTCCTGTTTTCCCTGGCATCATTTCAGGCACACAAACTGAGTTGGTGCCATTTACAGGCACATTTGTGGAGCATCCCTGTTGTAATAGGGCATCCAGAAATAGCTGTGTTTCTCTGGATGTTCTCAGGACAGATTTCCTTATTCTGAATCCTCATAATACGAGTGACCAAAAAGTGACACAAAGTGTTGTTTTGTGTTTACTGTTTGTTATCCCAGAATTCCTTGCTGGGATACTGCTGCTGGATCCCACTCTGAAAAATGCTCCAATACTAACAGTGAGCAGCTAATTTTGTCCTTTGTAAATTTAATTTAGACTTTCAAAGGGTTCTTCCTTGACCTCATGAGTTTAGGGGAGGCTCTGTAGATGAGTGTTTGCCTATTTTCCCTGTCATTGTTCCCAACCCAGGTTTATCAGCAATCTTTCCCAAATTTTCATTAAAAGCACCAATGCCCTAGTGTATAATATTCTAGTTAAATCCAGCTGTATTATTGTCTTATCTGATTTCTCATGCAAAATTTTGGTACCTAGAAGAGAACAGGAGGATGACCTCCCTCTAAAAGGAGTGTTCATACCATGAGAAGAAATAGGAGTACAGATTAGACTTAAAATTTTACTTCTGAAGCACCAATCTGTGTTGATGGAATCGGTCTGTCACTGCTCCCCAAGGCACACTGTGAACTTGTAATGGAGCCACTGGACATAAATAAATGCTTTAAGCAGTTCAGCTGCGAGTGTGGATCCTCACCTTTCCCCTTTTCCCTGCTCAGTCTCCATTCTGCCTCCTGCCTGGCACTGTAATGATTTGAAGGGGTTTGTATCTTATTTCCACGTGGCTGCCTTGGAGATCTTTTCGACCAACTTCCCTCTGGACTCTCTACAAACATTAAAAGATGTTTGAAATTACTCAACCTCAACGGTGCTTGAAATTGAGCCATGTTCTGTTGTGTCAACAAAGTGCTGCAAGTGCTGATTGCAGGGGCCGGAATAAAGGTTTCCAGCTCTGGTGCTGCTGCCCACAAAATTCCTTTATTAAGTGATGTTTCCCCACCTGGGAGCTCGTATGTGCTGCTCTGGTTGCTTATTTGTCCATCTTCCTTTATTTTATTTGGGTTCTGCAATCAATGAACAGGTTGAAGCAGTTTTGCTGCCAGACTTCCAACCCCCTGCCATGGGCAGGGACACCTTCCACTATCCCAGATTGATCCAAGCCCTGTCCAGCCTGGCCTTGGACACTTCCAGGGATCCAGGGGCAGCCACAGCTTCTCTGGGCACCCTGTGCCAGGCCCTCTTCACCCTCACAGGGAAGAATTTCTAATGTCCCAGCTAAATCTCTCCTCTTTCTCCTCCTTTTTCCTATCATTTATCAGCCCATGCAAACAGTCACTCTCTCGTCCCTTCCCTGCTGGTTTTCCTTTGTGTACTTGGATCTACTCAGAAATGATTTGGGGAAGAATTAAGGGCTTTGTGGGTTATTGGAAATTTGAGATATTACTTGGAGTCTGAATAATTTCACGGTGCCCTACTTGGCAGTGCTGTGTTTTTTACTGGAGCAGAATGTTTCAGAGGCAGAAGAATATTTCATCTTCTTCACGCTTGTGTTGCCCATGAAATACATGGAAAAGGAAGAGTGAAGTGTAATTTGACCTGTTTTGGACTCAGGTGGTG
>VZTX01000379.1:0-17593 GCA_013400915.1 Pardalotus punctatus
CCTGTCTTCAAACCAAGACAATCGCCATTCAAGCTGCCTTCCAGAGGCCAGTTACTGTGAAATGGGGCTCAGAAGGTGTAGGGAGAAGGAGAGCTTATTCTCAGTGTCAGCATCCTTTCCTGCTCCTTCAAATGTGCCTGCATATCTCTGTACTTGCACAATCCTGCAGGATTATCCACATCACTTAACTTAGGTATCCATGTTAAGAAGTGCTGATTCCTCCTTGAGTCAACAAGGGACAAACACCTCAGCAGAGCAATCTGAAGCAGCCAGGTTAGAATCTGAAGTACTTTCCTGCTTCAACATGGTGGATCACACACTGGAGAGACCACCTTTTCTGCCAGTGGGACAGGGCAAGGGTGAAGCAGAAGTGCCTGACAAAGTAATGCCCATGTGTCCTTACCCCAATGCTATTGGTTTGAAAAGCCAGAGCAATCTAAGGAAACAAGAACAAGATTCTGCCAAGCCTGGAATTCCTTAAAGAACAACTGGAAGTCAAGCATCTGGAAGCACTTTAGGTTCCCAGGTATTAATAGGTACACAAAGAAGATCATAAGCTAGAACAAAGCAAAATATTACATTTGTCCTGAATTTGAAAAGTATGCTTTTCTTTTTCAAACACTAATTTCCACACCACCTAATTTGTACAGTCTGTGGGGATTCATATATTGCTGTTGCAGCATAAATCAGCCCTGAGCAGAAAGCAAGGAGGTATCAAGTACTTCAGCTCACAGCAGAAAACTTTTTGTAATGAAAATAATCACTTTTATAAGATTTTAATTTTCTTCAGTTTTCTGTTTCATCTTCCTGCACTTTAGAGGATTCTGACACATAAAAGGGAAAGAANCCATTCATAAAAACATTACTAGGACTGCAGATTTAAGAGAGAGATTTGATTATAAAGGGTCAATATATTTAATGAACAGGCACAGCAATAAAATGAGTTGTCAGGACAAGGGTCACTGCCATTTTAGCTCCAGGACTGCATGAAATTACTCACACCTCTGCAAACATTGGCAGGAGGGACCTATTCTATGTGGGAGCTCTGAAGGTCTCACACAGGAATAGGTTTTCTCCCCTTATCATGGTGCTAGAAAGGACCCTGAAGCCTGGTTTGGTGATGAAGTGGTGAGCTTGGCTCCCCAGTGTCCCCCCTGATTCTTCTCTGAATCCATGTGGAAAGCTAGGACAGTAGAAGGTCAGACCCAGCTGATCCAAGGACAGTTTGTTCACTGGTTGGTACCCAGAAAAAATGGTACAACAGCAAAACTACTTTTTCACCTGATGCTGCCTTCTGGATCTCCAGGGTTACAGATGTGGGAAGACACTGCATAAGCAAGCAGATTTCCTCGTACGTCATCTTACTGACAGGGATGCTGTTGATGGTGGTAATCTCATCTCCGACAGCCATCTTGCCCATTGATCCCTGATGCAATGAGAGATTCAAGGAAAATATAAATACACATCAGAAGCCCTGCCACAGGGGCAAAGACTGCAGGGAAGCAATTAATAGCTTATGAACAACATCCTCTATTTAACGTCACTGCACAGGTAGCACTGCTGTCAGTTTGCCAGCACAAGAGCAGACTGTGCTTTTGCCAGGAGGAGAATTAAAGATCAATTTAAAACAGGAAGGTCAAAAGAGTTGCTGGTTTCTCTGAGAGATGAGTATCAGGATGGAAGACATAGCCCTCTCTTAGTTAAATGAAATGGGATGGATCAGCCCTAGCTTCTTCGGGACTGGAACATTGTGTGTCATTTTTTAATTCCATGCATGAAACTGTTTCTCAGGTGGAACTCTCTTAAACCATTAAACAGACGTGAACTGAGGTAAAAGTTTGTTTCTAAACACTTCAAAATAAGTCTGAGAAAAAGGCAGGAAAAAACCCCAAATCCCCAGATCTCACAGCCCCATTCAAACTGCTATGCCATATCCCCTCTTATTCTCGTGGCCACTAATGAGATTAAAAACGCTACAGCCAGGTTTGTACACCAGAGTATTACTCTTCGCCCTGCACTTCTACATCTAGCAATTCCAAAACCATCATGAAGCACATATCTGAACTGGAATGGGCATGTATGAGATGCAGAAGAGCAATGTGTTACTGGCAAACCTGGCTAGCACCTAAAGCCTCTTTGTTCCAGATGCCTGTAATACAGGGACACATACATATAAAACAGTAAAGCATAACAAACATTTGTTACCACCATCCTCTACCACCAGCATATACTTATTTTGTCTTTGCTTGTAGTTAAAAAATAAATACAAAAGTTGCAGTCCCTCAAAACTGCAATTACACGGGGGGATGAGACCATCTCAGTGGAACTGCGTCCCGCCTCTCTTAGTTTTGATTTAGCCAGTATGCACTTCTGAATCAGAAACATTTCATTTAGCAACAGCTCCAGAACAACACGGGATGAGACATTTTGCCCAGCTTGCACTTACTCTCAACAGACTACTTTCTTAATAATAATAATCATCATCATCATCATCATTGCTGCAATGGGAAAGAACATCACAACAGAGCAACTCAAATTGCAAATTACCATTTCTGCTGGTCCACCTGGCCGCATCCCTGTGACGACAACCTTTAAAGGCACGGCTTGGATTTCCAAATCCAGGCCAAATGACTCGTGCTCATTGCGAACCAGAGTGACAATTTCAACCTGCCCCTGCCCAGCTGCATCAGGTGCTTCACACTTCTTGCTGTGAGGTAGCATCCTGGCAACAGGCTTGTTGTAAGAGCCATGTTCCTCTGTCCTGTGTCTCTGAAGGCTTCGGCACTCAGTGCTCATCATGCTTTTCACTCTGGTGACTGCCCTGTGCTCCAGTTTTGGTGATCTCTTGGATTCAAGTTGTGCTTCCCGGAGCTCCCTCAAACTCAGGCTGCCAAGACGAACTTCAGGCACACTTGAGTAATCGAATGCTATGATGGGGAAAAAAGGAGATTCAATTTGCTCCAGTGTGCTGTCTGCAGACTCCACAGAGTTGCTGAAGACAGGGGAAGATGTCTCCATGCCACTGTATCTCGATGACTCACTGTCCTGGCTTTCATCGTCGATTTCTACAGACGAGGTTGTAACAACTATGCCAGCATCCTCCTGGCTCTTGGCCCTCTGGCTTCTGTGCAAGTGGGAACTTTCGTCATCATCACTGGCATCACCATCATAGAAAACAACCCTCCTCTGTCGGTGAAAGGGGCTGCGGGCAGATTTGGGGCTGTCGCTGAGGATGCCAGGTCGGACAGACTCCATGTGCTTGTTGTGATGGCCAGATGACCTCCCACTAGCTGAAGAAACCACACCATTTGCTTTTGTCACTCCTGCATCTCTAGCAGCTAGGAAAAAAAAAAAAAGTTATACTTTAACTGTACTTATGGGTGATTTTTAACACCATGCATCTCACTATAGCAGAATACACATGGCTCTGTTTGCAGAGGAAGCTTAACTCCTTTTCACAAAGCAAAAAGCAGGCTTTTCACATCCTCCCTCTAACTCCAGTAAACATCAAGAGGGACTGCAGATAGCACTACAGTTTATGGATAATTCCCAAAGTCAATTCATTGGCACATCTGATTCTATTTTCTGTTTATTTCTAAATTATGACTATGACTCAAAGAAAAAAGGGATGCCAATTCAAACATGCATTTTAGTTTAAACAACATATTTTCTTTCACATTTTGCTTAAATCTAAGCTCAGGACACCCACATTAACTTACAGAGAGTAAAAATTGCTTTCTTGAACAAAGACTGAAGCACACAACAATCAGTTTCAACTAACAAACCCAAGAGCAATTTCCACAACCTTCTTAAAAAGAACTGCATCTTACTTTGTAGGAAGTTATTTTGTTTTACTTTGTGTGGTGTCTAGATATAAATGTAAAAATGCTTTTAAACATGAAATAATTTCCAGAGAAAGTAAGCTGTAGACAAAGAAATTACTTGAGAACCACAGGAAAAGGAGAACAAAAATATCCTTAGAATTTGAGATCAGGTGCATGTCAGTAAGGACACATAAGGTTCTTTCAGTCAATTACTACAGGGAGAAAGACACACATGCAAAATATCTGATGTAAAATTGCACATGAGTTTGTTTTTACACTGCTGTATGTGACATTTCAAAGTTTTTGAGACATCTATGAATGCTTTTCCGTAAATGTAACAAATAAGATGATCAGTCGCTTGGACAAAACCTAAAACCGTGCAGTGTTACAAATGGGCTGACACTGCTTGTGTTTAACTGTTTATTAACCAACGACTGGAAATGAGAAGTTGGGGTAAGCCCAACTTCTCAGCAGCAAAGCAGAGGAAATTAACAGCGCACGCGACGCTGGGTGTTCCTTTGGGCAAGTGAGGACCTCAGGAGGACCGGGCACAAAGCACCCTGCAGTTCTTACAGGGTATGCCCAGACAGGATTGGCCCCTTTCTTGATTCTCCATGAGACTGGCTCATCTAGGGGTCTTGTAATTGGCTTGTTTTCATGGAGCATTCCTGTCCAATCATTCCTTCACCTGCCCACATAACTGGTCCATTCAGTCCACTAATCCATTTTCAAGTTGATGTCCTCAGGCCTGTGGACAGCTTCTAGAAGATTCTTATGAGCATGTCCCCATTTTCATTATCACCTTCTAGTGTCTTTACAGAGGCATTATACCCGTACATCATGCGCAGTGACTTAAACAACTCTTAGTAACAGCAAATCAATTAACTAAACTCAGCCCTGACACAACTCAAATGTAAGCAGAACTGGCCTACGAAGGCAACCTGTTTATAACATGCAGTGCTGTCAATCTAGATTCATCGGAACCAATCAAAGTCATTTTCACATTATCAGAACAGCATTTTGAACAGAATACCATGGAAACGGGCATTTCTGTGGATTGTTGGAAATTCCTTCAATTTCCCAGAATTTTATGCAATCAGCACTGGCTTGCACTACAATGCCTGGTATTTCTTACCAGCACAGGGACTACCAGAGCTCTCCTGTGTAGGAACACAGTGCTCAGTGACTCTCCCCCCATTAGCCCAATGACCAGACACATTTGCATCACTTACTCAGGTTGCCAGGGAGAAGAGAGCCATCGTCCAACAAACTGTTCCTGTTCTTCTGACAGAGCTGCTCTTCATCACACGAGCTAGGCACAGCATCAGAGAAGGGGAGATGGCTTGTTCCATCGTGGGAGAAGTACTGGGAAAGCTCTGCCTCGGAGCTGACAGATCCCTGCTGAAGAAAAGTGAGCCTGGTGACCAGCTGTCATCCATGCTTAAAGTCCCCATCTGCCTGTGAGCACCACACACTCCACTCACATTGCTGGGTCAGTAAAAGAAGCTTAAAGCCAATTTTTGAAACAGCAACTTATTGGTATATTGAGAGCCAAACTGTTGAAGCTGGATGGCTGAAACACTGCATATCAACACATTTTTAGCCAATACAATTAAATAAAAAATAATTCCAAATCCCACTATTTTGCAGGTGTGGCTCAGTGCAGAAACAAGGGATGAAAGCATTCACTTTTATAGCTCTCTTTATACACATTCTGCTCAAAGACAAGGGAAAGCTTTGTACCCCTGGACACTGCGTCTATGGCCTCCTTGGCTTTCCCAGTAGAAAATGAGATTTTTCCACCACAATGGCTATATAGCGGGAGTCTCAGCCTTCTGCCCAGAGGCTCAGGTCTCTCTTGCTAACTTTTTCTCTGTATCCCACAAAGAAGAGGTGCCTTGGAGGTGGCAGGAGGTGGGACCCCACAGCCTCCTCTGCCATGCTCTGCACATCACTCCCAAAGTCTACAGTCACACAGGCCAACAGGAGCTTGCTGCTGTCACAGTTCAAATGTGTGACACAAGAAACAACCCTTTCATGAAGCCCATGTGATGGGGAAGGAGCACACAGGCTGGTTTTGAGCCCCTTGACCAAGTAAGAGCTTCACTAAAAGGTGAATTTGAAGCAGACTATTTTTATTGCATCTAATCCTTTTACCCGGCTCACTGGCTCCAAGAAGCGTTTCATAGTCCAGCTGAGGGGAGATGAGGTCTCTCCTTGTTTGGCCTTCACACTAGGAGATGGACTTTTTTGTACAGCTCCTGTTAAACACAGATTAGTTAGATGCCAAAAATTAAAAATTGTGGTTCATACAACCAAACAAGCTTCTCATTCACCTTCTGAGCTGGTGGCTGTGTTTAATCCCACTTACTTATTATGTGAATTGCTTTCCTAAAGTGAGAGTAATTTAATATTTCACAAGCTCTCCCTCAGGTCAGATGGAATGGTACCACTAGCACATGTTACACCAGCCAGTCCCAGGGCAGTGCTATGAACAGAAGATGAGCAGGAGATGGTCTTCCCCACCTGCTAGAGTGTGCTGCTGACTAGGGGCAATTTCAAAAGACAAATTAGCAACCACTGGCAAGGTCAGCTTCAAAGTAGGTCTTAGCTGTCACACACATAAAGGAGATCGTAACAAATCTAACATTTTTGCTTGAACATCACCATACTGGTCACTCTGCAATTGCCAAGAGTTTGCTTTCATCTGCCAGATTTTAGGAAGTGCTAAGTCTGGAGTTCAAACACATCACAGAGATGCCAGAGCACATATTTTGACATGACTTTAAAGATTAAAATGGTGTTAAAACATATAGTCCAGCATGCAGCACCTGGACTTTTTCAAATGGTCACAATACTTTGTGGGATTTTTTTGCCATTGACAAGGGCAAGCATACACAGATGGAGTAGTTCCCTCCTGTTCTTTCCCTACTGGAACATTGTGCTTATCCTCATCCTGAAAAAAGTTGGGAGCAACCACCTTTTGACAGCCCTAGTTTCAGGCCATGGCAGACTAGTGCAACAAAGGAAATAACATAAGATGCAGAGCTAATTAATCTGAACTGGATGTTTGTGCTAAAATTTCTGCAGTGGACTAAGTGATGACACCGTTCTGCTGTTTTGAGGGCTCTCAAAATACTAATGTTGGGGAACTTCAGAGCATGACCTTAAATGTTCCTGTATCTGGGAAAGGACACACACTAGAGAAGAGAGCATGTTGCTACCTGTGACGTGAGAGGAGCTGGCATCCTTGCTCTCTCGGTGGGTAGTACGTGCAATTGCTTCATCCATCTCCTGCTCCGAAACCTGAAGTAGGGAGGAAGACAAAGCTCAAACAGGGTACATGAAATTACAAGAGTCTTACCACTTATCACAAGTACATGATTCATTTCACATAAGCCATTGTTTTTAAAGATGCAGTAAATAAGACCTAGTTGAGGGCTCCTAAGTCCTTGTCCCATGACTCAGACTCTCTCAATGCCACTTTTCTCTGTAGAAACCAGGAAGTAGAAGCCTGCCAGCTACAGGAAGACTGCATCCAAGTGCGACACAATACCAACAAATAAAACAACCCCAGACTTAAAGAAATCAAATTAAGCTATTACAGCACAATTTTAACTCAATTAAGAGCTGTATATTGATTTGTTGAGAAAATATGACTTTAAAATAGACAAAGGCTTCTTTGTACAAGCATACATCAGAAAATTAAGCTATTCTACACTTAACCTACCGGAAGAATACCAGACTTCCCATAATATTAGCTGTCTTTTTAATTTTCATTTCTCCTTGCTTTTAAAAAGAAAACCTAAGTCAGTAATTGGTAATAAATGTTTCTCTGGTTTAAGTATAAATACTGGTTTACCATATTTGCTAATTTAGCCTTTAATTACTGTCATACACTTAATTCTTATTACTGGAAAACATGTAATTTTATACAGGAACAACTAGTCTGCAGGAATATATATTTTAGAACAGAAACCAAATTAATTCTGTCAAAAATACTTTCTGTGCACATTGCTTTACATGAATTAAAATTCAGCATAAATAGAGACTACAAACTTGAGTCCTCCTGAACCATGAAGATTTGAGAGATTCCGAAGCAAACTCAGCAGTTTAAACACAGCATAAATGCCATATTCACTCAGAATAACAAGAAGAAAGAAAATTTTGTGGTATTTCTTTTGGAAGTACATGAAAGCATCAAAGCAAACATATTCAGCAGCAGAATGTACTGTGGACCTTTTGTGTTATAAAGTAAGAAATTAGGTATAAAAATGTTCAAAACAACACGAACCTTTGTAAAATACATCTCTGTTTCCAGCCTGTGTCATGACCTTGTAGCAAACCAAAAGTCCCTGGGCTTCAGGGGCACAGGGAGTTACTGCAGGACATGGACCAAATCCTTAGACTATGATCCATGGCCTTAACACAAACCTTTTGGTAAAACACATCCCAAGACTAAAACCAGGTCCTGGGCACACTGCAGTATTTTTTTAAAGTTAGCCAAAAATCCATGCTTCTGCAAACTCTGCCAACTTTGATGTTTAGCATCCTTTATGGCTTAAGCAGTTCAAAATGGAAAGGGATAAGCTAATTCCTAACTCAAATCTACATGCTGGGGTATTATTAAGAGCAAATAAAATAAAATAAAACACCCACATTTATCTACAGATCTCCCAGTACTTTCAGAAAATGGGTGACAGTAACGTAACAATAAATATGGATTCCCATATGGACGCTCCTCCAGAGATCCAGCTATGAGAGATTATAGATTCAATGCTGCCTGGATTATGGATTCAATACTGGAAAAATACTTTAGGGTCTCTCCAGCTCAACTTTTAGCTTTTCATAAATTTCTTGGCAATGGCTTTGTTGTCATCTTAAATATCACTTACAGAAAACTGTAATAGGAGCCACTTAATAGTTTCCCTCTGTTACTGAGTAATAGCAAGCAGTTATCTTAACTCAGTTCATCCTTTCAGCAGACACCAGGTTATGTCACTCATCAGCTTTCAAGAGCCCACCATAGCAAGAAGGATAGATGAGAAAGGGCAGGCTCTACAGCATGGCGTTTTTATTTCATGTTCCTTAGAGACTCTCCAAATAGTCTGTATGCCTTAATAATGCATTCACATTGAACCATTGTGTTGGTTCAGCACAGTACACAGACTCACCAGAAATACTGTTATCTTAGGCTATAAGCCCAATTCTTACCCTCTCCGTGCTTACCTTTAACAGAACCACAGCCTCTCTCTTTCTAGTAGCACAAGTCCTTCCAGCAAAGATAATAAACTCTGGCAAGTAGACCCCTATTTGTTGATTGTATATTTGATTTAGCAGAAAATACACGATTAATTACAAAATAAGAAACCTGAGTTCTCTGAGATATGACTTTATTAAGGCCTCCATTTGTAGTTATGAGTTCAAAAGTCAGAGCTTTCTGGACCCACTAATGCAAATATTTTTACAGCTTCATTCCTGTTTAAACAGGAAAGTTTCATACACTCATGAAATTCTTTGAAATATTGAAATAAAAGAAGCTGTTATTCCCTACAGCTTGGCTAATAGGCTTTCATCTTCTATCATCAATTTTTAAAAAATGCTTGAGAACACTTACTTTGTAAATACAGCCTTATTTCCAAATTGATCTTGCACGGATTCAGTAGCAGTACACTCCAAATTCTCACGTTTTAATTCCTGAAGGAAAACTTTGATCTTTGGATAGATTTTACTTTATTATAGTTGATCAATTCAAGCTGTTGATACTTATATTCCTGGCCCTAAATGATATTCTACTCAAAGAAAAAGTAACTGAAAAATAACTTTTAGGAGGAAGACGTCTTGTACTGTATTTGCGTTGTGACTTTGTCCTAGTACCAAGAATGATGGGAACACTTCATTCAAGTAGTTCCAGGAAAATTGCATTTGATCCGTGGGTGACTAAGTGAAAAGCAGCAGGGATGGTCCAGCATTGCTATGACTTACAAAACTGGGAAGCATCATTACAATCCTGACATCGTGCACAATACAAGCCGTAGAGAGAACAAGCCATTTTCTTCATTTTCTGCTTTTCTGACAGCAAGACTCAAATTACAACACCAGATGAAAACAACCCAGATATACTCAATCATTTTCTCCTCACCTTTGGGTTAGGATGACGACTAATGATTAGGCTGACCGGGCCTGGTCCACACTCACTCAGGATTGCGTAGGCTTCACTTAATGCTGCATGACGGAGACTCACAGAATCCGCCTCCAGAATCTGGTCACCCCGGCTGCAGAGAGACACAGAGTCACCTAATTACAACCACCTTTCATGCAGAAAATGGGCACTTTCAACTGATGACCAAGATTTTTCAAAGATGCATGTGTTCTGGAAAAGATGTGACTTTCCAAGAAGCCAGTCTTGCTGCTGCTCCCCGTGATGGGAATGGTTTAAGTCCTGTTGAGTTCATAAGGGAGGCTCAGAGATCCCTTCTGGACTTACTGTCAGTGCAAAAAACTCTGTAAAATTAAGAAAAAGTCAAGAAATCAAGAAAACTGGCTGCATTTGGACCGGGACTTCAATTCCAGTTCTGCATTCAGATACTTATTGAGCACAGAAGAGGAAAAATGAGATTCGGATGGGCTGTTCCTTCATATCATATTGAACTACTTAACAGAAACACAGATAAGAATTCATTATTTAGATATGAATTTATGAAATGATTCCAGGAAAAAAAATGAGCTTGGTAAGCCTGTATTTGCTGAAAATTAACATATAGAACCCATTAAAAAGGAAAAAAGAAAAAAAGCAAAGCAAAACTATCCTGAAAGGAAAACACACTGTGTGATTTACAAAGGCATGTAGCGATAGGACAAGGGGGTATGGCTTTAAACTGAAAGAGGGCAGGATTAGATGAGATATTAGGAAGAAATTCTTTACTGTCAGGGTGTTGAGGCACTGAACAGGTTGCCCAGAGAAGTTCTGGAAGTGTTTGAGGCCAGGCTGGATGGAGCTTTGAGTAACCTGATCTAGTGGAAGGTTCCCTGCCCATGGCAGGGGGTTTGAAACAAGATGATCTTTAACATCTCTTCCAACCCAAACCATTCCATGACTCTATGATTGTTTAGTTTTGTTTTCCCAGTTTCTTAACTCTTGCTTATGGTGCTCAGACATCTGGAACTATTCAAAAAATATAATCAGTTAGGGATATCATTAAAGCATTCTCCATAATTCCTAGAACATTTGCTTTGAATAGACACGCTCAAGGAATCTACTACCGCTGGCTTATGTTGGGCTACTTGTGACAATGACATTGTGTTTACACTATGAATACACCCTCCTGAGGCAACATAACAATTGCAATGCAGTAACCTGCACTTCTGGTACAGGCTCAAGAAAGCAAAGGGTGCAATCTTGTCACTGCTCTGCCCATCCTTTAGGCTTACACAAATGGAGTCACACAGCCACATGACTGAGATGGGGAGCTCAGATACAGTGGAGCTGGATTCAAACCACCCCTGGCACTGCAAAGCCAGCATTTGAGTAACAACATTTTCCAAAAATCAAAACCATCCTTTAAGTCTTGGCCTATGAAGCCCTAAATTGCTGATGGGACGACAGAAGCGACGTCTCAAAGAAGCAAGCTAAAAATCTGGGAAGCATGCCTGGATATAATCAATCTCGTAAACCTAATAAACAATACAGCTGTTACATACAGACATAACCAGCACTGCAATGTTTTCCAAAGGGGCCTACAAGAAAGCAAGTTACCATTAAATGCTGTCTCCTATAGACATTTCTATATGATAGGAACTTTCAAGGTTTTTGGCAGGAATGCCACCATAAAATTATCTTCTTCCCTTATTCCAAGCAATCAAATTTCTCTATTCCAGTTTTCCTAGTGAGCAAAGGAAACAGAAGGCACTCTCTAGCAATGTGAAAGCAATTTGCTCAGCCTCTCTGCACCAGTGCTCACACCACACATTCAAAGCAGATGACACAGTCCCAGCATATCTTCAGAAAGCCTCCCCTTGGGAGCCATGCTCCCAGTGCTCACAAGCATTTATGCAGGAACACAAAAAGTGGGAAGGTTTCCTCAATTGTTTTCAAAAATGAAGCCTCCACAAGAGAAAAAGCAAGTAAGTTTCTGTCACTTAATCCAAGGTAAACACAAGGAAACCCTAGGAATGGTTACTTCCTAAAGACATCCCAACTCTATGAGAGAGTGAGTTGTGCTGGTTAGCCTGCAGCAATCCTGCCAGACTCCGAGTAAGGGCAGAAAAGCACTGCTACAGCCATGGACACAGGCAGCTGCAAGAACATCTACCCCAGCTCTTTTTAGGAGAGTTTCAGGTGACTGAGCTTTTAGCAGAGCTCTGCAAACTTCCTCCCAGTCTGGGGTCTCTGGCTGCAGCTCTCACAAAAATGCATGAGGCTGCACTTCTTGCTGCTCCCTTTTTTCAAAGGGTGCTATTAGGCTCAGCATTCTGTATAGAGAATTTTTTTAAAAAACAACCAAACAACCCAGACCTTAATGAGCATGCTGTTTCCAGAACACAGAATAATGTTTCTTGGCTATTTAATACAAATTTGGAATGTCTTTATTTAAATGTTTTCTTTTTGGTGAACTCTTAAGTATCAATTTCCTTTCTGCTACTTCAACTGGTTGGTGAAAACAAAGTCTGAATCAATTTTATTGTAAAACCACTCCAGCATGTTTCTGCTTTAACTAACCTTAATCTGCCATCCATTTTAGCCACTGATCCTGGGGCCAGGCTGTGAATGTATATCCCGGGAGAACTGTTTTCCAGTGTGAGACAACAGGCACCAATGCCGAGCCCAACCCCTGGCTCTGTGAAAAACAAGAAGTACAAAGAAACGTGGCAGATTGTAATCACACAGGGCACACAAGTGTTTGTGTTCCCACATCTCATCTGAGCTCAGGACTCGTGTTATTGTTTCAGGGCTGGCCTTAGGTGCAGTCAGTCAGGAAGCCAAGACCAGCAAGTGGAAATCAGGATTGAAAATAGCTGATCTTGACTGTTTTCTGAGATTCATCACTCTCAGAAAATACTCAGTGTGCCGTGGGAACCTCCTGGAAATGTCGCACAAGGTCTGATCTGGTCCAAGGCACAAAGGAGTAGGGGCAGCAATCCAATCAAGATGTCACTTAAAATTATAGCAGAAAACACAAGCACAGAAGATCCTGCCAATTGTATTGCTCTCTTTTGTTAAATATCTGTATGGCATTCCTCAGCAAAGAAGGACAAAGGAAGGTAAGGCATTATCTCTGGTTTAATGATCATCTCAGTTCACCTTCACCTTTGCTCTCCTTCATGTAACAGCACCCCTAAAGCAGGAATTACATCTTACATTCTCTCTCAAAATTTTGAATCCAACCTTTAAAATCACTATAGTTTAAGTCTTAAAAATCGGCATATTTGTCTAGCACATATAACATATGCTTTTAGTTTGTAATGAGCAATTACTAATAATGAGAGCAACCCTCACAGAGGAGTTCAAACAGGTCATCAGGGAACTTTTCGACACTGTGCAGCTTTGCCTTCCCCGGAAATGCCCTTTAAGAGAAGGGCATGGCAACTTGGGCTGCCAAGAGGCTGATTTACATTTTGCCTGGTATCTCACAGCCTCCCTCTTTCAGCAGCATGGACACTGACTGTTACCCATAAGAGGCTGCTGACTTTGGAGCAGCAAAATGCAGAAAGGGGAACTCTTCAGAAGTTTTTGCATTACAATATATTTTTCCCCCCCATCCTGTGGTTCAAGGTTCCAGGGTCAAGGGCACAGGTGTGGGCACACCAGATACGAGAGTCTCTAGCCTATTCCCAAAAGCTTCCCTAAGAAACCGTGATTCATTCTCCCAGACCATTTCAATGGACCCTCACCTTTGTTGAGTGTCACATCCATGACGATCCTGTCCTTGGGGCCAGGTCCTTTGCGGCTGGAGGAGGAGCCATCGGGCTCCTCAAGGCCGGGGACAGGCACACTGCCACTGGCACTGGAGCTGGGGGAGCTGGAGCGGCTCAGCAAGGTGGGGGTGACGCAGGGTGTGAGGCTGGGGCTGCGCAGCCGCGTGCGCACCGTCAGTGTCACCACGCCCTTCTTGAGTTGCTGCAGAGACAGCATAGAACCCCCATGAGGTGACCAACATTTGTTGCTAAACCTGCACAGGGTAACTCATGGCAGTGCAAGGGTATCAAGCTGAGGGTACGAGATGGCAATGAACGAAGAGGAGTGGGAATCTCTCCAGCACTACATCCACGTTACCTTAAACCTCTGGATGGCCTCCTGATGGGTCAGTCCTTGTAGAGACTCTCCATTAACTTCTAGGATTTCATCCCCTGGTAAAAAGATACAAAAAATAAAGTCAGCAATATAGAGACTATAAAGA
This sequence comes from Pardalotus punctatus, assembly GCA_013400915.1. Classification (NCBI taxonomy): domain Eukaryota; kingdom Metazoa; phylum Chordata; class Aves; order Passeriformes; family Pardalotidae; genus Pardalotus; species Pardalotus punctatus. The sequence continues at coordinate 14,222 of VZTX01000379.1, forward strand.
TTTAAAACATCTTTCCTGAACATGAGTTGATCCACTGCTATGAGGATTCCAGTTAACTATTCAATAAAAAGCCTTTTATTGTTCTCCATTTATTTTCACTTGTACTAATGTCTCTACAAGTTACTAGTGATTAATTACCAGAGTAAAAACTGTTCTTCAGCAGAGATCCTTAACTTGGCATTCCCATACTCACAAACAAGCTGAAAATGCTATGGATTTTAACTAACGTCTGAAAATAGATGACTATGACATGAAGTACAAAGGTACTATAAAACTGCCTTTCTTTTGTAAGCATTCGGAGAAGAAATGAGGAACTAAGTGAAACACTACAGCGCATCACTTCAAAGCCTGTTCAGAGAAAACTAACCCTGCATCCACATGCAGAAAGCAAATGTGTTCCCTTACTAAATGCCTGTGGACAGAAAAGCATGTAGCCCACATGCTGTGATAGCAAATGTCTTTTTCACCTCAAGGAACATGCCCTGTCAGATTTCTACCAGCTTCCAGGCTCTGGGTCTTACTACTTACACCCAGCTGTGCTCTCTACCTTCATTTTATCAAAAGGAAGGTCAGCATGATCCAGACTGACTTCCTGCAATTTTAATTGCATCTGTTCAAAATTACATGGGGCAATATCATCAGCTAAGTCTACCCCTCCTCTCCTTTCCTAGCCTCAGTAAAGAAAAAACCAGAGGAGTTTGCAAGCTATGAATAGCCTACAGATGATTGCTGGGTTTATGGGACAGCTGCTACTTACTGGCTTCCCACGGCAAGTGCACAACCTATGATGCAGGGATGCGAGCTTCCCCCTGGCAGCAAGTGTGAGAGTTGGCACCAAATGCAGCCTCAAATACAACACGTGTGATAAGATGTAAAGAGGGGAATGATGATATGAGAAGTAACACAGGAGCAGCTTGAGAGAAGTAACACGGGAGCAGCTTTCCAGGAAAGCAAAGTAACACAGCCCCAGCAGAAGGGTTGTAAACCACCACTCCAAACTCATGGTCACTTTATATTTTGAACAGTGTGTTAAGAGTCTGTCTGTCTGACACAGCACTCAGACCATGGTGCAGCACACACAGAGCAGGCTATGCATTCAGCTCAGAGACCAAGACTGGAAAAGCAGTAATGAAATCTAGCTACATCTCTTTCTCTAACCAAGGTGATCTTACTGCCAATCCCATCCTTCCTTTTTTTTTTTTTTTTTTTTTTTTTTTTTTTTTTTTTTCTCCCTGGTTATGCCTCTTACTTGTCCTGTCAAAATGATACCACGAAGCTCAGGGAGCCTCTCCCAGTCATGTCCCTGTATATAACCTATTCTCACATCAGCATCTTTAAGCCGGATGTTATTTGCTGTCTGTATTTCCCTGCTGTCACTGACCCTCTCCAGCTGAAAAATTGCAGCTTACTGTTTGTGCAAATAAAGTTCTTGAAAGAGAGGGGAAAACAAAGTGGCCACCACTATACTGTAGTTTCCCCCTCTCAACATGCAATATAATCAACCTAAATGTTATAAATGATCTTCCACAGGATGAACAAACAGGGTATGTTACATTTTCCATAGCCTCTTGCTGCTGGCCAAGTGCCTAATAGCTGTACTTGAATTTTCCTCCTGGACTGAAATAATATCCCACTGTGGTCCTTTATGTGAAGTTAGATTCTCTCTACCATACCTTCTTTAAGCCTTCCATCAGCAGCCGCTGCTCCATTTGGGAATATAGTCTTCACAAAAATCCCCATGCGCCCACGAGCAGAATCCTGACCTCCCACAATGCTGAATCCAAGACCCTATAGAAAAGCGAGAAGACACACAGCTGGCATCTTACTTTATGATCACCTGTGTGAGAAACACTGCCAGTAACGTATAAGACAAGGGAAAAATGAAAACCTAAAAACTTCTGATGAATTGCGCTGCCATCTTACTCTCTCCTTCCATTTCCTCATTTGCTTTCACTCTATTATCAACACATTCATCAGCCCAAAAAGTAGCAGCAGGCACCCTAAGCTGATAGAGCAAAAATTCTACTTTGAGATTATTTCAGGTTTTTTTAAAACACTGGGTCAATGGCTTTCTTATTTTAAAAACAGCAACACATTCCCTTTAAATAAACAGATAGTTGATTCCTACCCCTGAGATCTATATGCAGGATTAACTATAGGTTTTTCTTATGTCACAGATCCTACATTTCCTCAGGAAGAAGAAATGCTTCAGAACATGACATAAGGTCAGTTCTGCAATGTCAGGAATGTAGCTGAAAGGGGAATGGAATGTGGGGGCTATCACTCACATGTACATTTTTAATTATTCTGGAGACATATATCACGTTGTATTTAAATAAATCTAGATCAATAGATTCCCCAGGGCTCCATCCATTAGCTCTTACCCCTGCACTACCCCAGCTGGCTATGGGACCATCTTGCAAAGCNTGAGGGATGCTCCGAGGGCAAGCATTGTGTTTACAATCGAATACAACAATCAGATCTTTTGTTTCACTATGTGAATATAGAGCAGGCCACAACAGTTGTATGCTTCTAGTAATTTGATAAGATGTTACTGATTCCTGGAAAGNAATGAAAACCTAAAAACTTCTGATGAATTGCGCTGCCATCTTACTCTCTCCTTCCATTTCCTCATTTGCTTTCACTCTATTATCAACACATTCATCAGCCCAAAAAGTAGCAGCAGGCACCCTAAGCTGATAGAGCAAAAATTCTACTTTGAGATTATTTCAGGTTTTTTTAAAACACTGGGTCAATGGCTTTCTTATTTTAAAAACAGCAACACATTCCCTTTAAATAAACAGATAGTTGATTCCTACCCCTGAGATCTATATGCAGGATTAACTATAGGTTTTTCTTATGTCACAGATCCTACATTTCCTCAGGAAGAAGAAATGCTTCAGAACATGACATAAGGTCAGTTCTGCAATGTCAGGAATGTAGCTGAAAGGGGAATGGAATGTGGGGGCTATCACTCACATGTACATTTTTAATTATTCTGGAGACATATATCACGTTGTATTTAAATAAATCTAGATCAATAGATTCCCCAGGGCTCCATCCATTAGCTCTTACCCCTGCACTACCCCAGCTGGCTATGGGACCATCTTGCAAAGCTGATCAGAGAACTGATGAACACAGCAGAACAAACCTCCCCCCCTTCTGCTGAGTTATTTTCCCAGACAAATCACTTCCTTGATCCACAACCCTTTCCCATATTCCCCTCTTGTTACTGCTGTACATGCATTTTAGAGAATAAAGAGAAAAGTCATTGACCAGGTGGACAAGGGAAGTGGAAAACTGTTGTGCTTTAGCGATCTGAAGCCATGGACATAATCACTACTATTATTATTATTATTATTATTAATAATA
>VZTX01000379.1:22640-64706 GCA_013400915.1 Pardalotus punctatus
CCCACCCTGAGTAAATGCACCAGGACAGGAGGAGTTGGTTTACCGACTGTCTTTGCCCAGATGCCAGGTAACAAGGTAAGCAGCACGGCCACATGTCCTCTGCCTCCTGCTCTCGTGTGGTCAGGGAGGAGCAGAGCTGCCCATGGGCAGGCTCTGCCCAGTCCCTGCATTTTGGAAGGTGCTGGTGAACTGCTGGAAGTCAGTTTTAAAAAAACCCCACCCAAGTAACCAAACACTTTACTGTAAAAATAATTTCTGCTTCTGCTATTCAATCTTAAAAATGTCAGTCTTTCCCACAACCTGCCTCCCATCCCCCAGTCCTTCTTACACTCAAGCCAACAAAGCCAAAGTTTATCTTTTGTGCAGAGTCTAGACTTCAGGATTTCAGTTTGAACAGCAGAAACTTCAGGAAAACATAAAACTGGCAGAAAACAGGAAGCTGGAATGGAAACTGCTTTTTAGTCCTCCCCCTTCTACATGAACAGCTACACTTAATTCACACATAGTTTGTACATCCTAGCTAGTAGTTGTTGATTTTTCAAGGCATTGCAGCAACTACTTCAGTCCACTCCTAGCATCAAATGGTTTGCAGCTCACAGCTCCATGTAAACTTAGAACCATGTGATTCATTCATCAATCTGAAAAAAACCCACCACTTATGATCTGGTCACCCTCATAAGAGACTCATTCCAGAAAATATGTAAGATATCAGATTCAAAAACCCACCCAGGAGACCCAAACCATCAGCAATTTGGCCACAGCCTAAGTATCAGAAATTCTCCTTCCAAGAGACTTCTGGGATAGCCAGAAGGCAGCAGAAGCATACAGAAATGAGACAGGACCTCATGGAACTCACAAAGATATGTTGAAATTTACCATACAAGTGGAAACACTCTTTATGAAGTGAGGATTCCTCCCTTGTAGAAGGGTAGAAATCATTTGCACAGACACAAAAATCATGTAGTTAGTGGTTTTACAGGTGTACAAACCAATTGGTGCACAGCGCCAGTGCTAACACTGTGGTGGGGAAATATGTGAAGCACAGGGATGAAGAAAAACAAGATGAATGTCTCCCTAAAGCAACTGGTTTTGCTGGCATGCTGTTTAACTATACTAACAGACAGGGATGGGTCCAAGCTCACTCTGCTGGAGCTGAGCACAACACAGCTCAAGTCGGGAGCTGTAGAGCTGTTTGGTTTCTGCAGTCTGTATGGACATGGGCAGTTATACCTGATAAGACCACACAGCTCCCAGCCCAAAGCTGGACCACTTCCTCCAGCTCAGAGGATGGGGAAAATTTACTTAATTTATAGCACTGTACAAAGAGATGCTGAAATCATCTCTGTCAAGGCAAATTTCTACCCTGAGCTGAGGCTCAGGGGTGATATTTTCAGTATATCTTGTGCCTCTACTACATGAGGATTGAGTTTGGTTTGTTGCCAATATGTTGGGGGTTTTGCTGATTTTTGTTTTAACTGTGCCACAGGAGAAAAAGTACCAATGCATTCTGCAGCTACATACATTCTCATCTAGTGGGGTGGGAAGAAAAACAGGACACAATTGCCACTTGTATTAAAACTGCGCACCCCATCCTACCTTCCCCTCATGGCAATCCTGGAGCCTGTGAGCCTACAGACATCAAACCCCCAACCCCCACATATGATCCACAGAAGGTCACATGTGTGCAAGCACCACCACTAGGGAAAGCCTCTAGACATTCTCAGCAGCTTCCTGAAGCTATATTTTATCCAACTAGGCTTCAGACTACAATTACGAAATAAAAACATTTAAATTATCTATGTCTGTGGGGTTTTTTATTTTATTTTAGCAGAAGTATTTTTCTGACACTAACTATAAACACATAAGGGAAGACACACTAGCATTTGCAATGAAGTAGATATTCTTTAAGTTGTTGAGCTTACCTAATAAACCATCAGGAGTTTTAGCCTATTCAGGAAACACTTAGAAATCTGATCTACAAAGCTTGCAAGAACTCCCCAAAGGCATGTGTCTGTAATCTTTGGCTCTCTTGTAACTTAGACAAGTAGAAAAACCCAGCTCCACCTTATCCTTCTGGCCGTGAACATATCACTTTACTGTCTTGAGCTGGCTGCACAGATTTAACCATGCCATTTTAATTTTCCTCACTTTCAAGGAAATGAAGCTTATTATTTCAGTCCTGTAGGTCTCTTATTAAACTAAACCAATAAATCCTGCCCAATGCCGTCCCAGCGTTAAGGACAAGGGGAGCTTTAACACGCACAGTAGTTTGAAGGGAGATCTAAAAATAGAGCCCATTTTGCCAGTTCATTAAGTAGCTCTGGGATCAAGTGACGGTGACATCTCAATTGATTTCAAAGGAAACGGCGCTATCAGGGACACACGGTCCTGGCACTGCACCAGAACGAACAACTGCCCTCAGAGTCCTCGCCTGGGCAAAGCTCCAGCGTGACCAGGCTCTTAATTAGGCGAGATGAGGAGCAGGATTATGACAGTCTGCATTGTTTAACCGCAAACAGCTTGGCAATCCCTCCCAATCTACAAAAACAAGACGGCACAAAGAGGTTGATAGAATTTAATAAGCAAACTGCTTTTCTGCTGCCCTTGCAGAGCTCCTCAGCTGCTGCCTTTCCCATCAGTCAGCCCATCCAACTCCCCATGGCACAGCCTGGCAGGCCCTGCCAAGGAGCGCTAGCAGCATGCAGACCAGTTTATCCTGGTGGTTTGGGAATGAAGCAACAAGAATCAGGCTGAGAAGTCTGCAGCAAATTCTGCCCTACCCGCACAGGCAAAGCAAGTCCACCAGCAAGACCACTGCCCTTTCTCAGAACAGCCATGTGGAAGAGGAACAGCTGCGCCCCAGTACCAGCTCCATGGGAAAATTCCACATCTTCTCTGGTCCCATTCACACCCTGTCCTGGTCTCTGGCCACAACAACCTTTCCTTAAGCAGTGCTACCCCCAAACATTTAACCATGAATTGCCCTAACACCGTTGTCTGTGGGGCAGCCATCAGGAGGAACCCAATGGGCCTCCACAAGGAGCCACCACAGACCGTTCAGAGCAATGCAAAGCTTCATCTGCTCCCTGCACAAAGTCATTCTTCCTAGTCCCTCGAGACTAACTGATGCCTTAAAGCCTTTAACCTTTAAAAAAATTTTCAATATTTTCTTCCAAGATCTGCTATAATCCTAGCTGTTTCAGTTATTTGTGCAATTACTTACTGCTTTATGGGGCACAGCATGCTTTGAGCCTTAAATGTATCTGCCAGGCAGGGAACTCCACACGTCCCTTTGCCTTGCACAGAAAGTAAAATACCTTCACTTTTAAATTAGCTCTTTTTCACTTTAATTGAATCCATCTCACAGATAAATTACAAACTGCAGCTCTGTAATTTACGAGAATTAACATTGCAAATGATGCAGAAGACATGGATTTTCTGAACTTGGACAGCACTGAGTTTTCCATGCCTTACTGCCCTGTTTTAGGGCATGTACAAAGGCTGCACAGATCCTAGAAGGAGGCTGATGAGCTGGGACATGCTGCATCAGGGGCTGCAGCACCCAGGGGCATTTTTCCAAAACACAGCAAATCCCACTGCCCAGGGAGCTCCCACGACTGAACCACGGGGCTCACAAGAAGTTCACATTAGAACCAGACTTAGCAATTTTTGGTGCAAGCTAGAGGACTCCCCTCTTCCAAAGGGCACTGCAGTGCTGCTCCCCTCTCTCATCACACAAAAGCTGAGAACAACTTAGAGCCAGGGATGGAAGAAAAGAGAAGGAACATCAGCACTAATTCAGCACCTTAAACTGGCACCTCAGAAAAAAATAATGCCCTGGTTTCTCCCCCAGTGACAAGCTGACAGGGCAGACAGCAGTTCTGCACATTCACCAGGGAGGCTTCAGGAGGGCTCAAATTTGGGCTGTGTTTAGCAGCACTGGTGAAACAAAGGATCTGCTGCCTTCCCCAGCAGCTTGCCTGGGAATTACATGTGCTGGTACCACCAGGTGCAGCCCATACTTTCTCCTGCCCAGCCAAAGGGGATGGGAATCCAAGGCCTCCTTTACTTAATTTTAAAGAAAATGTTGGAAAACTCTTGGTTCATGTGCAGCAAGAGATCAGGAAATCTGATAAACAGTCAAGAACTGGAGCTGCCCAGCTTTCTGAATAGGTGGAAATGCCAAATAAACAAAACAAAAGTTTTTAAAGTGGTCTCTAAGAATGTCTAGTCTGCCACTTTACCAAATGCCTGTACTCAAAAGCGACCCTAAGCCTTCAGTGTAATGCAGCAGTTGCTAGAGAGGGAATTACTATTCACTTTAGGAGGCACAAACCCCCAACAGTTATTTTTGTGTCTCTTTCCAAAATCTACAGAGTAGTCACACATAAACCTGCACATAAAATAAAACCTGGCATTCATCAGCACAAAGCCAGCAGCAATATCTGCCTATGCACACTCTGTAAACAGATTTGAAATGCACCATGTCTGATCTGAGCTACTCTCATCTTCCAGAACATTCTATTTATTTTTTAAAGGCTCTCCAAAACCTTCTTGAATGTGTTTGATAGCAGGAGCAACATGTTGACCACCGTTAGAGGATGCTGGCAGATTCTCGATGTAGCAGGATCCCAGCTGCGCTGGCCCCAGGGACTCCCTGGTCAGAGCTGCAGTTAAGCAAAGCAGAGTCCATTTTCAGACTTCCAAAGAGTCACTAAAATTATTAATAATGTTTTGAAGAGAAAAAACTTCCATAAAATATCCTTTTAAATAGGAAGAAATGCAGGAAATGGCTAACGCAACCAAGTTTTCCAAGAAACACGTATCACAGAAAACACATGCCTTGGAAACAGTAAGATGCTCCCACCTAAACAGTTCCCAATCCAGATTACTCTTCTTCTGCAGTATATTATGATTGTCACTAGAAACAGCTTTTGAGCTAAAGGAAATCAAATGCACACAAACAGATCCCTGCTGTTCTCTTTTTCATGCTGTATCCTTTTTTCCCCCCAAACATCAAAAAAGCAGGACACGTGCTTTCCATGCAGTTTAGTCACTGCCCACGAGATGTCCCTATGTGCTGCAGAGACATCCCCTAAGACCAGTCTCAGTAAACAGCAGAGGCCTAAACGATTCCATGATTCTGTGACACACATGGAACTCAAGTAGTGTGGAAGCTCATTCAGATACTCCATTATTTTGTTTAATACATGCTCAGTTCGTGGGTTAGCACAAATCTGGAGCCTTCGCATCATGACAAACAATAAACAGCTTATCTTTTTTTTCTTTCTCTTTTTTTAAATGGCGATCTTTTTATTCCCAGTGAGGGACAAAACATGCAATAATCACTCCTCAAAATAAACAACCCTCCTGAGAATGAAACAAGACCTTCTTAATATCGACATCAACCAGCAGCTGCAGAGAGCATTCCCATGACACCACTGATGGGAGCTTGGATTTCAGCTCCAAAATGGAATTTTACACCATTCTAAGTATACAAAAAGATATGGAATATGTAAGAATTAAGTGTCTTTCATACCTGCATGACGTGTCTTTCACACCTGCATATTCAAGGATCTGAAGCTTATAGAAGCTGCACAGCACATCTCAAATGAGTTTTACCTGATCCCAGCCAAGACCGGACTGTGTACGTGCTCAAAAATTTGCAGATGTGGTGCTGCGACATTCACACTAACTCTAAAATTCTAGAGCCTGTATCATCCTTCTGCTAATGTATGTGAACCGCATGGCTGTGACAGCATTTCTCTTGTTCCAGTGCCATGAGGGTGTTATTTTTAGCTTGTTAAAGGCAGTTCATCTCCTTCAAAACTGGGCAGTTATCCAAACAGCCAAAGGAGAGACAGGCTGTACTGTATCTGATGCTTTATGGGAAAAGCCCTCATTCACAAAAACAAAGACCATGCAGAACCTGTACCGTAGATAAACTTGTGTTTCTATTACTCTGCTGACTCGGCTTTCAAATATATCACATGGGAAGAGCAAAATTTTAACTCTGAGCCATGTCTACACTGTTATTTGTGGTCATGTCAGAAAGGTTATCTTCCACCAGCCTGAGCAACAGGAGGCGTTTCACATTTTGTAGACTGCATCACATCTGCAGAGAGCCCTTCCAGTACCAGCCCCTGGGTAAGAGTTTTCTTTGGTCTTGCCTTTAAGATGGAGGCAGTAGGAAGAGACCCAGAAGGGCTGGGAGCCAGACACAGGGAACAACATGATTGCTCCGAGGAGCTCCCTCCTGATGTGAAGAACACATTCATGTTAATGTCTCCTTGACAAGTGAATTTCACAATGTATGAGAAACAGTAATTCAGTGACGCTGTGCCCCTGGGGGCCTTTCAGCACTCTTCCTCCCCCTCCCCCCCCACCTCATGTGATGTGTGCCAACACCTTCCCCCAGCCCTGACCAGTGTCACACCACCAGCATCAGCCCATCGCTGAGCAAACCCCTCTCACAAGTCCAACTGCAACTGCTTATTTTAATGTCATAGGGCTTCTAGAAGCAGCACACACTGTGTGAACAAGATTTGGTGCCCATGCATTTTGTCATTTCCTCTTGCCCAAATTCCTAATTATATTCACTCTGGGAACTTGCTTCTGGAGTCACTGTAGAACCCAGCATGTCTCATCAGCCACAGCAGGAGTGAAGGGCACTGCTTGGGCACAGACCCATGGATATACTGGATGAGCCTGTGCCTCAGAAAGGTACAGTAAAGCCAGACTTCAACGAATTCAGCATTTACAGCTGAGCAGCAGCTCTGAGCCAGGCCAAGCTGCAGCTGGACCCTGCCCTTGCCTGCCCCTTCCAAGGGTGATGTGGCACAGGGCAAGATCTGTAAACACTGCCAGCCCTCACCAGGAAAAGAGTTATCGAATGTTTCCCAGGACACAACCAAGCCCCATACCAGGCTCTTCAATTTCTTCCCCTTCCCCCCACCCTAAATAAAGCATTTCATTGCTAAGGAAATTTCTGCCAGGAAAATCTTTCTCTTGCTTTTCTCCCAGCCATGCAGTGCTGTTTGAGGAGTGAGCCATGTTTCTGCAGCCTGTGTTGAGAGTGCAGTGCCCTAATGGGAACAAACACTCCAGTACTCCAAGTAACGAGGGCCCCTCCCCATGCTCTGCACACATTTAATTGTTGAGTTATGCTTCCTGTTCCTTCTCAATGCTAATGCTTTCTCTGAAATTCTCTCTCAGTGTTTCCAGAAGAACTTTTGACCCCAAGACTGTTTTTAAAGTTATGGCATTGTTATCCTCTTCTTCATTATGCTTGCATGGCTACAGGTAATTATGTGTGGATTCCCTAGTAAGACAGAAAGGCTTATATTAGAAAACAACTAGTCAGTCCTACAGCACAGAAAAAAAAATATAATCGGGGAGAGAGCGAAGTTAAACAAATGCATTTCTTCACATTCACCAAACAGGTTTATTTATCCCCTTTCAGCTACACATCTTGTATGAAAACCACAAGTGGGTTTTGGCAGGGATCAGGTAACCCGGATCACGCAAGGAACTTTTACACGGAGGCATCCTGTTTCTGTTGCTGGTAGGAGGGTGAAGACCTTCCTGGGTCATGGCTGTTTTCACGTGCAACGCACCCAGTGCTGACGTAAAGGCACAAATCACACACTTCAGGTCATCTCAAAATGGTTAAATGTGAGCAGAAAGGACCTGATGCCCCAGAGCAGAGGGTCACGCAGCTGGGGGTGCTGCCAGAGGTTGTGTCCCCAGGGCTTGCGTGCATGGTGAGCTTGGGCACGGGGAGGCAAATTCCCTTCCCAGCACCCCCACAAAAGGCAGAGATAAGGATGACCTCCTTTTCTCTTTCGTACAGCTCTATTCTGCATGGAACAGACTCAAGCTCAGGGTCCTGCCTCCAGCATCTACAAATCCAAACCTTCCAAGGCAGACACCCTCTTGCTGTGTTTACTAACTTTTTAGAATTTCAGGCTGTTAATATGAAGCTGAACATTTAAAAAATACTCAGACAATCAGATATTTAACTACACAAAGACAAATAACTTTTCAAGCAATAAAGAATGGCACATGCTTCTGTCTAGGGACCAAAAATGTCCCAAATTCATTGGACACATTGCAAATTCTTGGCAGATGAGCTTTCTCTTTGGAGTTCACTTCCCAGGTTGCTCTACCAACTAGCCACCAGTGACAGATTCAATTTCAATCAACAGAAACACTAGTAAAAGGGAATTAGAATTAAAAATAAATCATCCAAGGCAAATACTATCATAATATCCTATGTTGCACTTGGAAATAAATAGTGATATTTTAGAACAGCAGTGTCAACTGCACATGGCAAAATATGGATTGGGGTGAAGGCATTTAAAATCCCCAAAGTGTCCCAGGACCATTTCAGACAACACAACTCTCTGTCCCAGTGTTTTATGTCTGAAGTTAAGGAAAGTTTTGGCCAAACTACTTCTGAAAGAAATGCACTTTAAGGATATTAATGTAATCCTTTTTCTGCACAAGTCTTAATAAAGTTAGAACTTCAAGGCATGTTTAATGTTAAACAGGGTTTTACATAAGGAGACTGTAAAAGCAGAATGACAAATAAATTGTATTATGTGATTTTTATTAATGAAACTTAACAATTAATGAAACTTGACTAAGTGGATTTCAAATAAGACTTAAAGTGATATTTCTCTTAAATTACAGTTTTCAAGTGTCACTAAATGCTTCTCCTGTGTCCTGGGGAAACTGACTAGCTTAGACCCTATTTCCCTGACTGAAAATGCTGGAGCAGAACTTTAAAAGAGGTGGAAACATCTTGCTCGTGGAGAAATTTTTTAACTTCCAGCTTCTAGAAAACATAATTTTCATTTTTATTATTTTTTCCACAGAATTTTAAAGTAAGTCCGGTTGGAAGGGACCTTGGTGGGGTGTCCCATTTCAAAACAGTGACAACTTACATCAGTTTCCTCAAGAGCCTGGTCCAGACTGAGATCTAAATAACTACATGGATGAAAGTTTGAATACATACCTTCATTCCAAGTGATTGTTTTTTCTGCCTGGTTCAGCCTTTAGGCAATCAAGTGCTAAAGCAGCAGGTCCATCAGGTTTATTAATTATGGTTCTGAACACTCACCACTCAACTATATTCACAGAGAAGTTAATGAAATAATATCTTTGACAAATGTAGGAGCTCCTGCAAGTTTTGTAGTATCTTCTACACTTGTTTAAGAATTATATAGACATTGTTCAAGGTCAGAAAAGGGACAGTGAAGCCTCAGCTGCCAATAAAACACTCTGAATTACTCATTATGACATAACCACTCAGCACCTGACAGCATCCCTTTAAGTCCCTCCAAAGCCCTGCAGAGTAAACATGAAAATCCATTAACCTCTTGTCAGAGGTGAGAAAGGTAACTCCTGGACAGAGCTGAGTTGAGAATCAACCTCACATCTAAGACATCTGACTCTTAGACTGAGATCACAGTCTCAGTTACCTGGTCGAGACCTTGAGTACCACCCAGCCTGGAAGTCTAATACAATTATATTTGCACTGATTAAAAATAGTCCAGCTTAGTTCCTGCTTTAATCCTCAGTCACACTGTCATCCCTTATCTACAGTATAGATACAATGGAATATATGTGAGAGAAAGAGAAGACACATGAATATCATCAAAAGCATGAGAGTGGCAAAGAGCAGTGATTTCCAAAGCAATTTTGCAATAATGTATATACTATACATTTATATATATTTAAAAATAAAATCTTGTGATGCTTTGAGCTCATACTGGAATTGAAATCAGCCCCAAAGCTTTGCTATGAAAAATCCCCCCCATCTTGCCAGGTGGTAAAAAGCCACATGAATTTTATCTTTTCCATACATTTACCTTCTCTGTCCTTCCTGGTGATATGCAGTATTTGCACAGCCTGGCTCAGCTCAGGCTGCCCTGATCTGATGAGGATGGATGAGAACGAAGGTAAAGCTGAGAGGTTTACACTGTACAGACTGCCCTTCCCAGGCTGCAGAGAGCCCTGTCTGCGCTCTGAGGCTGACACAGCAATTGCAAGGGGAACACAAACACATTCTATGCTTTGGATCAGAAAAGCAATTATTTCATCTGTGGATCAAGCAAAAACAGAAGAGGTCCTGAGAGTCACCAATAACTTATTATATTCCTTTAAGTTACATCCTTTCAACAAAAGAAATCAATAGAAGCAGAAAAGACAATGAAAAATATCCTGCTGCTACTCTTCTAAAGTGTTTATTGTACCCAGATTTCTGTGATTTCCCCTCAACCTTCCAATTATGTATTCTGAAAGCAAAGAGCTATTGCCATCAGGGGCAAGAGTGCCAGACAGAAAGGCAAACCCAGCTGGCCCTGAGTTAGTGACTACCACCACTGCCAGCTGCAGTGGCACTAGGACAGGCATTGGGGCAGGCTCTAAGCTCAGGTCCAAGCTGAAGGGCTCTGGGAGGCTCGTACAGCTGTGTCCTCACAGTCAAGTGCACCTCAACTATCTTGTGCTTGCCTGAGTGTTATGTTAATCTGGAAAGGAAACATTTCATAAAAAGAGCCATCACTGGCAACCAGGCAGAACTTTACTGGAAAAGACCTGAGCAAACCAAGTGACAAATAACCCCTAGTGTGTGCTGAAAGAGTCACTGGAATGCCAGGGAGCTTAATCCTGGAGCCACACATAATTAAATTTTGTCAAAATTGATTTTTATATTTAAGTGCTGCTGAGCCATAGCCTTATGAGAAATTACCAGAACTGGAAACATGATATGGAGAAGAATTTGAAGTATTTTGATACTCAAAAGAATACTTAGATGGCCACTCAATCAGCACACAAACACTGCACCAACATCAGCATGCTAAGCATGACCCATTTATTTATTTTTCTCTTTCTCCCCCCAAAAAGACATCCTGGCACATAGAAGAGAAGACAATGCAGAAATAACAAAATCTGTCAGAGTACTGAGATGTGTGAGAGTGAGAATTGTTACAAACATTGACTCAAAGTAAGTCAGAGATGAGAGGCAGGTAGGAAGTGAACACCAGCATCAGCTAGATTACAGTATGAGACTCATCCTGGGGAGCAGCCTTTTTGCTCAGGTGTAAATGTAAGAATATAAAATCAAATATATAAATATAAAAACAAATCACCAAACCAGTATCATATCTGAGCCATCCAAAGGTTTACCAGATTTATTTTGTCACAGAAAAGCTGGGGGGGGCAAGACAAGAAGGGAAATAAGAAATATATAAAAGCTTCAAGTGAATCCATCTGCCTTCCCTAGCTGGAAAACCAGTCTGCAAGCTCTTTAGATTAGAAACATCATTTTATTCTTTATCTGTACAATACAAGAGAGGCCCAGAAGACCGAAGAAGTTTCATAGAACCGCTACATTACAAATAAATAACAATAACCCACAATCTCTTCTTAATGCAGCCCTGAAGGGAATGCAAGTGAGATTATCAGCTGGCAGCATTTATTCAGTGGAACTTCAGCTATGGTTCACAGCCAGAAATCCCTATCCCCCCTCCGAAGTGTCTGTTGGCTTCAACAGAGCAAATACAGACTTCAAGACTTGGATCATAAACTGTTAAAGAAGTTTTGTTACAAAAGGAGAGGAAAGAAGAGCATGTAACTGCGTAAGCACGGCGAGAGACTTTGCATCAGATCCAACAAAAGCAGTGGAGATGGGTGGAAAACAATCGAAGAGAAAAACAAAACCACAATTGCAACATAGGCTGGAGGCCTCGAGAGCTCCTGCTCCCTGTGCCACTGCCTTGCTGCAGCGCAGAAATGGCAGGGGCTGTGGTAAATGCCATCCCCATTCCAGCTTCTCACCCACATCCTGTGCAGGGAAGGGCTGGGTGGGATGGGATTGCCTTGTCCTGAGGACCTGCTCCATGTCAGGCAGATGTGAAGAAGAATGTGACAGATGCAAATGGGCATCAAGAGAGAGAGTAAAAATGTCACACCAAAACCACACTTACAGCGACCAGTTTTTCAGGGGACACATTCACTCCTTTCACATCTTCTTCTTCTTCTGGCTCTTCATTTTCCTTATTGTCAGTGCAAGAGACAGAGTCTTGGACTGAACAAGTGCTAAGCAAGTCTGGCAAACTGGTAGATGGATACTTCAGAAGATCCCCTTCAGAAGATTCCTACCCAAGAGACAACATAATATATATTACATCATACGCAGTAAAACACCAGTGTCACAGTAAAACTGCTCCATCTCACTTGCCCAGTGTGAGCTCCCTGGTAATCCTCCCCAAGTTACACACTTACATGTGCTCAAACTTTTAATGGTCTGGTTATAAAAAGCAGGCTTGGTTTTAGAGTGCATATATAGTAAACACAGGCCAATACAAGTTTGAAACATTTCTATTTCATAAAGGAGAATTTAAAATAAATGCTTCACTAGCAGCCTGTTCCTCCCCACTTTGGGTTTATTAAATGTCATTGCAAGTGAACTGAGGGTTTACAGACCTCATTACTCATTCCTTTGCATCCCAAAACACACCCTGTGCTCCTGTTCCCTCCCAGTGGATGTTCACTTCACATGTTTATCTACCTACACACATTAGAATGATACACTGACAACCCTGTTTAGGAGAGTAAAATGAAAATGGGCCCACCAATCCTCTACCAACTCAGTCCTGATGCTCCAGCATCTGCTTCCAGTCTTTGCCATCTCTTCTGGCAGGCAAGCATGTGCATCAGCCAAAAGCAGTGGCCAGACAGACTCATTGCTTTCGGAACAGATTCTGCATTACTGAGCATTCACAAGGCCAAAAGGCAAAGCTGCCTTCTTATACTAACAAATAATGCCCAGAGGGAGCTGTTGGGGAACACTTCACCTCTCTACACCTTTTCTGGGGCTGCCAGAAACACAGTACAGGCTGTATTCCCTACTGCTTGCCTTTCCAGGTCCCCCTTCCAGGGACATGAAAACTGTCCAAGTGCACAGAGCACAAGACAAGCAAATTCACAGCCTGATCAGGAAAGTGAAGTTTTATGCACTAAGCTTACGCATGATGATTATTTTGATGAGGTCACCATATGAACAAGCACTTTATTTTTATGGAGGAATATATACAGTCTACTGCTTCGTGTTTTTGCAAAGTCCAGCTGTTCAAAGGAAACACAAAAAAATGTAACTACTTCAGATCAAAGTGTGGTGTTCCCAGAATAAACACTGGTGGGGTAAACGCCAGACTGTGACCCTGAAGAAGGTCTACAATGAACTTCAATGTCTAACAGAAATGTTAGAGTAGTTGCAGGCTCTTCATTTTGAATATGGTGGAATAAACCCTCTTCTTGAAAAACATGTGCATACAGCATCTTGGAAAGCTATCAGAGCATCCATACATTAAAGCCACAGAAACCTGCATTGAGATGGCTGGGGAAATCTGAAGGTGAAGCTAAGAAAAAATTTTAAAATACTGACACAGTGGCTTGCTGACACCCTGGAAATGCAGGTATAAGAGAGCTCTGTTTGGGCCAAGATGTTCCTGTCACCACCTCAAAGGCCTGGTGACCCACACCCTGCAGGTCTAATTTGAGACCCCTGGGTGCTTTTGGGAGTTGATTTGCCATCCACCAAACACCTTCGGCAACCCAAGTCAGGGGGCAGCAGGATGTGATCCATGGAGAAGAGCAAACAAGGGTGGGCAGGATTTTCTTAAGCAAAGAACAAAAACATTATGCAACATCCCCTCAGCCTCTTCTGTGATCAAGGCAGAACGAAGAGTGCAACTGATAAATGAGTTCCACTCTCATTTTGCTAAAATTTCATGTTCCTTTATCTGTAAGAGTTCCATTCCATGCTATTAGCAAGGACAATATAAGGAACTCAAGCCAAGAGATCATCATTGAGAGATCTCAGGCACACAGGACAGAGATGAGAGGTACGCAGGCTGCGCAGGCAGGAAGCAGAAGAGGCTCAGAACAATCTGCTTTACTTAGCATGTAATTTTAAGAAAATGGTTTTGGCCAAAACTTAGGTAACGTCTGCATGAATAAATACTCATCTGCACACTGAGTGACAGTGACAGTACAAGCAAATCATTAATTCAGTCTATACTGTGCCGATTTGCCACAGATTTATGGCAGCTACTGATATATTTCCCCTTGCTGTGTATTAAATTTAGTGGAGCAAACATGTACATGTGATTCCTTATCAAAAATATGCCCTTTTCACGCAGCACTTGCACAAACATTTGTGAATGTACATTTGTGAGACCACCCAGGAGACATCTGTACCTTGCTAGAGACCACCAGCTGCACCAGGCCAGCAGCCAAGCGAAGGAGGGCCACAGCATCCTGGTGGGAGAGCCCCACCAGTGACTGCCCGTTGATCATGAGAAGCTCGTCACCAGCCATCAGCCTGCCATCCCTGCAGAAACAGAGCAGGAACACAGAGCTGCAGGGTGGTCCTCCCACAGTGCCGGGCTGTGGGGGCACATGGTGGGATGTGGAGGCATGGACAATACATCATCTCACTAAGATAAGCTTGTACTGATCAGTGCAGTGTTATTTTCTTTAAAAAGGGGGCTCAGAAAGTTGCTGACAGGAAATCATTGTCATAGCCAGCAGCATTTCACTCTCTTTGCAGGGCTGAGACCCCACAAGTCTCCTCTGTGACCCCATCACCACCCCATCAGGACAGTGAGTACCCTGGGTTGCACAACTGATCCCATGGGAAAGACACATAAAGGGACTTGGGGAAAAAGCCCTACAAGCCATCAGGCTCCTTGGTTTTTCCTCCACCACCAAAGAAGTGTTTGATCTGTCTACAGTTTGGACTAAACCTGCTATAAGAAGCTTCATTGATCAAACACAAAAATAAAATTTTAAGCTAAAAATGCTATATTCTCACCCTCACACAATGGGAGGGCAAAACCCCTACACTTTTCTCATGAACCTGGCTAACAGCTATGGCCATGGATATTCCATCACACCCACCACCACAAAGGCACCACTGTCACCTCACCTGTGTGCAGAGCCGCCTTCCTCCACATGGGTGATGATGATGCTGTGAGGGGACCGCTTTGACCCTCTGCCTCCCATTATCTGGATTCCCAGCCCATCTGTGCCCTTCAGGATGTGCATCTTCCATATGCGGCAACCTTCTCGCTGAGAGAAAACGTGCAGAAAGTCCTTCAATTTGGATTTGGAACACCAAAACAGGACTGGGAGGATACGGATACGGGAGGGAGCTATTTAGCACCTTGCTGCCCATCACCACACACCTGTACAGCCCAAGCTATACTGGTGTTTCTGCTGAGCTTTGCTATGTTAGCTGTGGTCCAAGCGAAGGAGGCAGAAAGAAGGAGGCAGCACAGAGCAGGGTCAGCACGGCGAAGTTTCCTTGCAGGGATGTTTGCAGCTTTCCTGAGCCACGCAGAGGCACTGCTCTCAATGCCCTGATCCTTCCTGAAGCAACCAGTGGCCTCAAACCCCTTCGCCAAAACTCAAGGAGGAGCCGTGCAGGGCTGCAGAGGAGCAAGACGTGGCTCAAGGGGGACCTTGAACATGAGGTAGTGCAGCTGCTGTTGCAGCAGGGACCAGACTGGCATCACAGAGCAGTGCTTCCCTCTCCAGAGGGGTTTGCAGGATTTGGCACGTAGGAAAGAAAACACCAACTTCAAATTATCAGCTGCCAATCAAGTATTTCTTACTGGGCAGCTGTTGTACAGATTGTAAATAATAAATTTACCCACTGCGGAGAATAGTTTTCAGTATGAGCATGGTAATAAGCAATGTTCAGGACACCTTTATTGGTTTTGGTTTTTTTTAATTGTTATAAAGATTTATGCAAAAAGTGGTTTACAAACTCCAGAGCAGTATGAAATGCAAACCAAAAACTAGATCCCATGGGTCCTACCGGTAGGACTGGGCACAAGGAAACACAAGTGTGACAGTATCAGCAGAGCGAAAAAGGATAGAGAAAAACACGCAAGCATGACAAGTAAGGTGGTTGCCAGGATGCTCTCAGGGATGGGAAAAACCAGGATTACAGAATTATGAACAACCCTTGGAAGTTTTCAAGCTTACAAGACAGCAAAATGCACAATTTGAAGGCAATTTTTAAGCCATGTGTTGTAGTCACCAGGCACCGGGTCAGCTATTTCTGACTGGGTGTGTTATGCACACAAGTAACATTCTTGCAGTACCCAAACGCCCAAGTAGCAAAGATGATTAAAATTTCATGGCAAACTGTGAAGAGCATGCACAAATTGCTGCTTGTTTCTGAGAAGGAGAAATGCTAAATATATCAGCAAACCCAAGGGTTGTGGCAGGAACCTGCAGATTTTAGGACAATGTTGTTTATCAGAGTATTAAGTGAAGAAAGTGTGCTTTTTTTTTTTTTAACTTGATCATTGAAACTTTTAAATACGAGTATCTCAGATACAGGAACAAAGAAGTCAGTATCTACAATATCGTAAGAACCAAGTGAAAAATAACAAGAATAATTAATAATTATCAATACTAAAATTACTAATGGGAATGTTAACATGAATATTAGTAATAACAACTATTACATTAATGAACCCCAGCCTTTAGACCACAGGTAGGAGAAACAGAAAAAACAAACGAGGTTCCTTAAGAGGTTACCCAAAAGTTTGAGCCTGAAGACATACACCTGTGGGTAATTTGTGAACTTGAAAGCCTAGCAGATGGGTAATATCCCAGCAGGTTTAACTGGGCTCCTCAATGCCTTGATAAAAGCACAGTCTCCTGCTGAGTAACAGGACATGTCAGGACAGAGGATACTTTAAAATAAATTAGAGTGACACATGAGACACTGTGTTAAATGCAGGGGCAAGAGTCAACTATATTTATCTAGTTAAAAAACAGAACCGAGCTGCAGCATGAAAATGCTCCAGAGAAGTTTTAGTGCTGTGAAGTACCTTGCACACATAATGAAGACAGTACAACAGAGAAATACAATCTCTCTGCCTCCCCCAGCCAAGCCCAGGCTGAAAGGATGACCATCCATTCTCCTCACAAGAGGCCGCTTTGAATGTCCTGTTGTTAAACCCAGTTTGGAAGCAGACCTTTCAATAAAGTTTAACAACGCAGTCATAAAATTGCCTTTAATGACTTGCAAAAGCTATTTGGAACCTAAGTTATACCAAGGCCCGTGATGTGTAGTGCCTGGCTTGCACTTCTCAGCACTCCTTATTATCACACATTTTATTACAAAAAAAAAAAAATCCCAAATTTATTCTTAACTGATCCTTTCTCAAATATTCATATACAGAGCCCTTAGTAAGAGCAAATGGCAAGACTCTGCGGCTCTTGTTGCAAGCACCCATCTCATTCCCCTTGAATGCCCACTAAAATCAAAAGCCCTTGCAAAGTAATCAAAAGCACTTGCAAACTAAAGTGATACCACAGTCCAAAAGCAGACAGAAGAACACATCCACAATAAAGACAACAAAACCTTCTGGCACATGCCCAAACATATACTTCTTTCACTCATTTTCAAATGCCACTGTCACCAACTCCTAGGTAAGAAAAGGCTGTCCCTTCAGTCCTTGGCCAGCTGCAGGCATTTCACTGGGAATAAACAACTCGGCGTCGTCAACTGGAAATCAGAACCCCTCACTGTTCTTTCTCTTTTCTTCATAAAACATTCATAGCTCTTCACTTAACCATGCGCTGAAAGCAAACGACCCCCACCTCGTACAATACACACGTACCTCTGAGGGATGTCACTCCAAGATTTTGAAAGCTATGTATTAAAGAGCAGACTGCCAGCCTTTGCTTGAGGCCCCTGGAGAAAGGGGGTGTCCAGCAGAACCCCTTTTCCCTCCCCATGAAGCTGCTATCTCTTTTGTCCAGAGCAGCATGGGATATGTCACAGCTGGCTAAAAATGCTGTTTTGAATGTGCATCTTATGTGAGTCCATCACAGGAACGCCTTAATAGTAAAGCTCTGTGCCAATTCCAACAATTTCTAAATGCATTTATATTTTACTTAAAGATGGTTTTGTTGAGTTATTGGAGACTCCGAGGTTCAACTACACAAAGCTTAAATGCATAAAAAAATAAGAAAAGAAAAAAAAAGCAGTAATGAATGTGTTTATTTTTGAAAAATTTTTGAAGTATCATATTTTCAAGGTTTCCTGCATAAACAAAAAGACTACAAGTTCACTTAGTCTTTAAATGAAAGCTAGGATTCTGGTGCATTCACTCCACTCCAGAGACTTAAAATACCCAAGGGAGGAAACTCCAAGTGTAGTTAGATTTGGCATTTTGCAGGTATGATGTCACTGCCCTTGGAGCCTGCTTAATCCCTGCCCAGAGGATGAGTTTAAATGCTGACCAGTCTTCTTTGATCAGCTGCACGATTCTGGTTGCTGCTCGTTTGCTGTCAGTCTCACATTTCTATTAACATCTGAATTTTCCTATCCTCTCAGAATAATTTTCACAGCTTCACTTACAAATAACTCAAAATTACCTTCCCCCAGCTTTGTTCACCAGTGACACAAGAAATCTGTGCACATGCGCTCACAGCTCTCAGTGCAAAAGCACTACAAGCACAAAGCACAGATGTGCTCATGTCACTCCAGTCTCAAACTCCAGAAATCCTCATTAAGGATGGAGAGTGAGACACTATCAGCTCCTGCTGCAGCCAGGGACCAGGTGATATCCAGCCTTGGTTACTCCTTAAGAGACTAAAATATACCCCTTAATCAAAGGCAGGTCACAAGTACCATGTGCAGCGCTTGAGAACAGGCTGACGACAGAATGATGAATACTTGTGTATGACAATCAAAAAAATGTCATGCAATTCGCCTGAGATTTGGCCAAGATGGACACTCAGAAAGACAGCATGCTTTCTTTGAGAGTTTCAAAGGCATAAGAAGCAAAAATTCATTCTTAGAGACTTGAACAAAGCTTAACTTTGCCTAGATCCACCCCATGGACTTTGCTTGTAATCCCAGGCAGCAGCAGCCCTGCCTACATGGATTCCTCCCAACAAAGGATTTCATGGACATGATGAACCAACATTTGTCAGTCAGTCTCAGAGGAGGAGATGAGATTGGGTCATCTCTTGAAATCCCTTCCAGACTTGCATTTTTTGACTTCCCTCACACAGCAAACAGAAACACAAATGGTCAAGTCAGGCTGCAGCTGGACTAATAGCTAATTTCTGTTCTCTGCAGTTACATCACTCTTATGATACAACTTTCCTCCCACCTTGGCTCTTTCAGGCAGGCAGCCCTTTAGACCAGATTTTTCCACATGAATCTGATCAAAGTGCCTAGGTTACAAATAATTAAAATGTTTTAAAAGACAGTATGAATATTCTACTTGGATTAATTGCAAAGCAGGGGGCCCAGGGGGGAAGGGTCATCTTATGCAACAGACCGTGAGTGAGAATAGAGAATAAAACTGGCAGTGCTCAGTGGGTCCCCACAGGCCATTTTTCTCCACCATGAAGCCATTGTACATCAGGCAGCCTCTGCTGAGAGCAAGACTACATCTGGAATAAACTAAGAGTGCTGCAGATCAGAAAGGGAGAGCGCTGCCAACACAACGTGGGGAAGCTCGCCTTCCGCCTGCTCCAAGTGCACACCATCAAACGCTCCATTTCATAAGCACATCATTAATAAAACAAAAAGGAACGTTTTTCCTCCAAGTGTTGAGGAAAATAAATAAACAAATGAGTGAAAGACATTGGAGCCATTCTTTGCCCCCACTTCTCCTTCACTAGCTAATTGCAGGGGATTTTAAAGGGGTTTGACTTATCTTGACTGTGCTGTGTTCAAGAAGCTGCAAATCTGTATATCGAAGAGAAAAAAAATACTGCTTTGAAATCTTTAATAAAAGACAACTTGGCAGGAGCAAGGTGTAAACAAATGGAAAACAGAAACACCGTAAGTAGTTAAAAAGCCAGACAGTAAAATGGAAAATGTAAAATAGTTGTCTTTGAAAAAGCACTTTCTGTCACAGCAGCAATTCAGACAAACCTGATGTAAATATGTAACAATTTTGAAACAAAAACAGAGATAAGCCCTGACAAGAATACCAATAACTATGTGAGGTCTGTATGCGCACACTGACTGACTGACATGGACCTGAATGCAGCCCACGGGATGTCTCCCTCCCTCTGCAATTCAACGTGGGTTTTTACTGTCCGTCTGCAGGGACCAGTTCCCACTTACAACCTTCACAGGGTTTCCCATTAGGAGCAGCACAAGCAAATAGGAAAATCTTCCTCACCACCTACGAAGCTGCTCTGGAAATGTGACACTTAAGAGAAAGTTCCAAGTTCTGTGCATTATAAAAATTTACTTCAATAAGCTTCACAGCAGCTGGCAACAAGTGTGCTGCTCACAGATGTGAAAACTTGCACAAAATGCCCCAAACAGAAACACGTGGCATTCAGACCTGTAGTGCAACAGCCTCCTCTATACAAACAGAGAGAACATTGGGCTCGCCATAGCAGCACATACCACTGCCTGGCATGCTTCACTGATGAGGGATAAATTAAAAGTACTACTCCCAGCTTCCTGGCCCACCTTGGATCCTTGGATCACATCATGCCTCATTCCCACTATCCCCATTCTCCAGCCACCAGGTGGGACAGACAGATCGGTAGCTGGGGAATTAACCTGCACCATCACATACCAGGTGAACAGCAGCTTGTACACGTCAGTCTCACGATACAGTCAAAAGCCATCACTCTTCACATCACAGATATTAATGTGAATGACTCAGAACCACAAAATCATGCCAAAATCTCATTTCTGCAGATTCTTAACAAAGCAATTATTTCATTAGTGGATAATGAGTATATTTTTGGTCTGATCTTAGCCAGGTTATTTTTAAGGCTGAGCTGACAGCAGGACTCCTGCTTTCATCTACTACCCTGGGTTTTGTTTTCATTGTTGCACAAGCAAACTAAACAACTCCAAGATAAATCAAAGGCAGGGGAGGAAAAAATATCTTAAATTTCTTTATCAATAAATTATTCCAAGACAGGAGTTTTTTGTACATCCTCGCTGTCTATGAAAGTTTCTTAGCACTGAACCACTGAAGCCTTTGGCTTCTGCCTCTGGATGATGCAAGCCATACAGTGTGTGTCTCCTACACTACTTAGAAGAGGGGGGAAATCCCCAAACGCAACAGGAATCACACAGCATTGACTATATGAACTCTCCATGTCCTCAGAGTAGGAGCCAGGAGCACAGACACAACTGTGATTGCTTCAAGTGTTGGTTCCTGATCTCACAAGTCCCCTTGTTTGGACAAACAGCCGCCAGACACTTGGCATCTTTTCACTGAAATGTGAGTACTTTCTCCATGAAAAGAGAGGTGTCCTACAGGATGAAGCCTGGTGAGCAGCAAAAAGGAAAAACATACCCTCCCCCAAACACAAACACATAATTAAAATATACTAAACAGGCAGCACAGCAGAGTGGATGAAAATTCCATGACTTAAAGCAAGACTGTCGCCCAGGGATCCATCTCCCGAGATAGACTGCTTGTTGACATCATTTCCTTGGCAAGGGCTTTAAACATTTTATCAGCCAGTGCAAGCACCTGAACTGTACCATCACCCCTTACAAAAATCTGCTGGAGTCATTTGTCATCCTGAGCCATCACCATCTGGACTGCACCTCTCTGAGCTGCTCCACTCCTGCCATCAACTGAATCCTTACTGTGAGATCAGACAAAGGATTTTCTCATCTGCCTCTGACCCTGAGGATTTTCTGCCTGGCAATTGCCCCTGAGAAGCCCAGGCTTTTAAGGGTTACAGGTGTTTGCACTCCACTGAGTACCTCACCCAGTGTCATTCTCTCGCTGGGCTATTTCAAATGGCTGGTTGGTTAGTGTAAAGTTTCTCAGAAAATACCCCTGCAGCCTGCAGTAGATTAAAGCTCAGCCTAGAGTAGGTCACCGCACTCCAGTGTCAGCTAAAGAGGGGTCTCTCATGGGGACTGGTGTTACATCTGTCCACCACAGGAATCTTTGGATTTGCACAGTGCTTTCAGCATTCTGCCTCAAAAATTAAGTGTATGTAGCTTTCTAATTCCAATGAACGCCTGAAACATTACAGCACCTCTAAAAACAGCATACTCTATTTTTAGTCATGTCCACTTGGTTTCAACTACTCACACTTAATGATTAAAACATAAAATGTTGTGAACTTACGTTTCAGCTAAAGCTAGTCATTTGCATTTCAGTTGTGGGTTTGTTGTATCTTTAATATGGCACACAAAATATTAAAAAAAGAACCAAACACCCACTTTCTGTGTAGGTGGGAAATGCTTTCCCAGTGGTGCTCTCACCTATGGTTTGTGATAGCTGAGTG
Organism: Pardalotus punctatus; assembly: GCA_013400915.1. Taxonomy (NCBI): domain Eukaryota; kingdom Metazoa; phylum Chordata; class Aves; order Passeriformes; family Pardalotidae; genus Pardalotus; species Pardalotus punctatus. The sequence goes on from VZTX01000379.1 coordinate 44,979, forward strand.
TGGCTGAGACCTGTAACACAACCTTGAACATTCCTGTGCTGCCTTTGGGGGTAGCTCATTTCCAAGAGTGAGGACCTCCTTTCAAGGTGACACAGTAAAACCAACCCATTGTAACTTAGCCATTACCAGACTATCTCTACATCCAAGTACCCTTAGAAAAGTCAGTACAAAAACAAGATAAAAGGACAGGTTGCTACTCAAAATCTACAGCACCACAGCTGCAGCAATCACTTACATCACAGCAAAGGCAGGCAGAACCTTAAGTCAGTTGAAAAAATCTGGCAGCAAGCGACTTAACCCCAGAAAACTGTGACAATTATTGTTTTATGGCAAGGTGGAATATAACTGGCAGCGAAAAATATTAAATGTAATTTCACTGCTAGTTACATCAAAGCACTTCCTAAAACCCCAAGCAAAAACAAGGCCAAGTTTTGTCAGTGCTGTACAGCTACAATTAAAAGACAGCCCTTGTCCCTAAGAGAGTTTACAACCCAAAACGGGCAACAAAGAAGGAAGACATGCTTATCACAGTGCACATTAAAACTTCAAGACAGTAGATAGCCCCAGGATCCATGTTAATGAAAGTTGGAAGAAAACACAACAGATAAAAAGATGTTAAGAACTGAATCAGACTGTGAGGAAGGCCTTTACATGACTAAAAGTATCTACATTAATACCTAAAAACAGTGTTATTTATGTCTAAACCATGCATCATAAGAATCCCATAAAAGCCTTGATGAAACAGTAATTACTGCTTAGGTTGCCAAAAAAAATTGGTGTGAAGCAACTCAGCTTCAGTAGCTTCACTGGACTACCTTGCTCACAGCAAGTTTTTCATTTTGGTACAGCAAAAGGGTGAGAATTTTTTTTCCCATAAAGTTTAACAAAATAGTAAAATGCTTAAAGCCATTACATTATCTCAAGCCTCATGTTTTGATTCCTGTAATGTGCTATTAGCCTTCCTCTTCTGCTTGGTGAGATAAGGAACATTTTCCGCTAACCAAAAGTCAAGGTAATGCTGACATTTACCAACACTAATTGGCAAGTACTGCTATAGAAAGGCTGTCAGCCTTCCCTAACTGCAAAGTAAAATGCAATTCAAAAGCATTCATCCCCACGCGAGATGAGCCATGTCAGTAAGAAAGCAATAATGGGCCCAAAGAATGAAGAGAGCTGCTGATAAAATGTACCATGCAGTTGGAGCACTATGAAAGCAAGTTCTGGCTGGTTCTCTACACACACATGTCTGTGTTTACCTGTGTACAGCCTCACATATCTGGAGAGGGTTGAAGTCCATGCAAGCTGGGCTCACTAGGGCTGTAAGAGCAAAGCTGGCTAGGCAGGCACACTGCTCTGGTGGCTGCAGCCAGAGTAACAGGGTTAACAGCACAGAGCCAAGATCCTGAAGCAGTGTTATAACCCAAACCTCCCCAAAAACCTCCAGAAGGCAAGGCATTAACATTCCCCTGCCGTCCCCTGTCTCTCCTTTTGTTAATAGATGGTCCACTGACTTCAAAAAAGCATCAGACACAGTTTGCAGGGTCACCAGATGCTCATCAGTTTCCATCCTGTGGAAAGGCATCCCTTTCCACAACTGCACACTACAGTGTCACCACTGCCCAGGACACCCTGACCTCCTCCCATGTCATCTATCTCTGCCACTGGAGAAATACTGAAATGCACAGCCCCGGTCCCTCTAACCTGCCTCCCTTCACTGTTAAAGCACTTTCACTCTGCCCAATGTCCTTTACACAGTTTCCACCAGTCACCGATAAATTTTGATCTGGATTTCAAGCTCTTAATAATTTGGATGCTTACAAAGAAGCAAGAGGATTCAAGGGCATTCTAAGGGTGTCTTGTTTTTGCTTTTAACAGTTGGGGCTTTCACAGCATCCTGCTGGGGCTGGAAGAAGCCAAGGTGGCCAGTCTGTTCTGGTACAACTCATCTTTGGCCAAGCTTCCCCTGGCTTCATCAATGAAAGCCTCTCAATCATGCCAGCCAGACCTGGATCCATTTAAGTCCTCTTTGAACAAGACTCCTGCTCCTCACACTCCTAATCTGGTCTTTGCAAACCTCAGTCCTGCTTCTGATCCCTGCCCATGCCAACTGTATCTGGCCATCTCTGGGCACTCCTTAGGGGCTGAACAGCTACAGCAGCAGTCCACAGATCTTCCAAAAACACCATGACAGAGAAACTGAGAACAAAACTGAAGGATTCTGTCCTACTCGTCAGCACAGCGAAACCACAGGACTGGTATATTGTGAAGAAATCTCACAGTGTCCTTTTCTTTATCATTTTTAGTGGATTCCAGCAGCACATTCCCATACTCCTCTTCCATCTGTGCTTGTATAATTACCAGCCTGCAAAACAACACCCTGTCTCAGGCCACTGAATAAAAGAAGCAAACTTTGGTGTCTGTGTTTAAGCTCCCCAATCTTCCCAGGATGTTATGGATCATTACTCCAGCTCAGAGACTGCCTAATCTTAAATCACTGCCCTTGACTCCCACTGCTGCCAGCCTGGGTCCTCTCCAAGGTCAGGTCTGGTTTCCAGATCTTAGACATCTTCCTGCCAGGCAGATACAGCTTTGCTGCTTTGAATCCTCACATTTTTTTAAAGGCATTTAGGTTCATCCTAAAAATATTGCAGCATAACTTAACCACCTGTAAACATTAAATGCTGCCTGCTAATTGACAGGTACAATATTTACTGAGGGTTACATACCGGCAGACAGCCTAGCAGATTTGTTTATACACAGCGATAGCAATGCCAAGTGGAAGGAGAGACAGATCAAGATCTGAGAGATGAAAGCGAGCCTGAAGAAGAGGACTGGCACATGCACACAAACCAGTAACACAGGAATCTCCTGGCAGGTTCACTTGACAAACAGTATTCATCTTGCCTGTCATTTCATGATCCAGCATTGCTGCTACGAGCAGTATGCACAGAGAAAATGGGAGACAAAATGGCAGAACAACCCCTTGCTTGTGGGAATAGCACCCTGACAGCAAAAGGCACTGAAATAACATATGGATGCCTCAAAAGCACTCCCAGCACAAGCACAAAAGCACTTCCCTAGGCACTGCCCATGAGTTGGCCACTTGGATCAGCACAGCAGTGGCTGAAGATACGCAGATCAGATTAAGCCAACCTCTTCTCCCCTGTTTTAGTTACAACTTCAGACTAACTTTCTACAGAGAGACAAAGAAAAGTTATTTTCCTGGACTCCATATTTCAGCTTCAGTAAAGCTCCAATCTGCCTCCTGGGGTAGGAAAAGAGCAGTGGGGAGGCCCAACGAGGCCCTCCCACATCCATGCTGGTCACTGAGCGGCTTCTCAAAGCCTTTCCTCCCACCAGCAGCCAGCCTCTATTCTGCCACAGGATGGCTCTCCCCACTGAAAGCAGATATAGTGCTCCCCAAGGGCGCAGGGCTGACAGCCCTGGATATTCCATTAGTCAACATGTGGAAGAGATGGCGAGCATGGGGCAGGCAGTGGGGATGGAGCTGCTTTCCCCACAGAGAGGGTGCCCTGCCAATGCACCCTGTCCCTGCTTGGGAGGAGATAACTCATCCTGCGGCTACAGGAGGTTTGGCTCACACTTTGATGCCTGGAAGGAGGCTGCAACTTCTGACAGGACATCCTGGATGCTGTTTTCAAAAGGCTCCTGACACTACTGGATCTCACATGCCTAAGTGCCAGGTCACGCCTTGAAAATGGAGCTGGAAGTGAGATCTGAGGCTCCCAAGTGCATTTATTCCTTGCCTTTTTTTCTTCTTTTTTTTTTTTCAGACAGGCCACAAATAATTTTGAAAATTTTATTCACCATCCCAATTCAATACTTATTAAGAAACTGAATTAAGCCATTCATTACTCTGATAGCAGCTACCCCACAGATGCTGTAAGTGATCAGTTTCTATAAGGCCCCCTGGTCTTTAAAAAGCAAAGGATGAGCTAGGCACGCTATTCAGGCTCCAGCTATTCGCATTTCTCCTCATTCAAATGTCAGGAAAACGTAATTAGTACTGACACAGACAGAGGTCATATTTCTATGCAAAATATTAAGGGGGGGGGAGGAAAATTAAAAAAAAAAAAAAAAAGAGAAAAGCAATTTTACTAAACGACACTACACCACAACTGAACAGATTATAGCTCTTGAATTTTTCCAGTGCCTCAGCTATGTTTTTACGTTTTACAAAGCCATCTTGTATGTGCTTGGCATTAAAAATTTATTTATTGCTCACATTGATACATATATGTTCTGAATTTAACAATTTACTCCTCAGCTCAAAATGATCCAAAACATCAAGGTAGCACTAGCATGAGATGGCTCTGAATCAAGAGTTTCTTTTTTTTTTTTACATACATATATATTTGGCTTTCCACTTCAAGAAAAAGTCTGATCAACTTCATTTCTAACATGTGTTTAATTAGACATCTTCATATTCAAGAAGTTTTTATATGGACCAGAGCTTTCAAAATACCAAATGATTCATTTATTTATTTTTAAGCTTTTAATGCTTTCTTTCAGAATGACTACAATTACGAGGCTTGCAAGAGCAGTACACAAACACCCTACTCTTTCTGTTGCACCATAAAATCCAATGTGTCTCACTGATGCAAAGAGCAAGTTTTTGCAATTATGCTTCTTTAAAAACCAGAGGTTTTTTTAAATTGCTTTTAGCTCCTACGATGTACTTTAAATTAAATTACTGTAACTTCTCAACCACGATCACCACTACCCTGGAGTAGTGCTGAGGAGCACTAATTCAGAGGGCACGTTTAAACCCATGCTTTTCTCAACAGAATTTAGTGATGAGACGTCCACTTACAGCTCTTTGTTACCAGCTTTTAAGTCTTAAAACCAAAACCAGCTGCTGCAGCCAGCCCCAAGCCCAACAAAGCAGCCTTCATCTGTTTATACTATCACTGCCTCTGGAAAGATTGGCAGACAGTGCTTCTGGTGATAGATGCATACTGAAACCTGATCAAGGCTTGGGTTATTTTCCTCCATCCAGCAAAGCTGCAATTCTAGACAGGCAACAAACCCCAAGGTCTCCATTAGGATGAAGAAAGAAGCAATGAAAGCCCCGATCCCACTGTCGTCCCAAACATTAACAAATTGTCCATCTCATCAACTCTGAGCAAAATCCACAATTACTTCCATGTGGTTCCCAGACACTGGCCAAACAAGTTTCGTAACACAAATACATGCAACATGGTCTGGTGCATTAAAAAGTGAAGCTTCAATCCCAATGTTAACATGAGCTGTAAGGTGACATCAAATCCAGGCAGAGCTGAACATGAAGCCTGAAAGGACAAAATTACCATCTTCTACTGACACCTCCTGCTCCAGTGTTGTAGGGTCATCAGTTGTCTCAACAAAAAATCCTGAGACCAACCCTGACAGGTCAAGAGATAAAGGACCTTCCCCTCCATCAGAGATGGAGTGTGACTGAGGTTCCCAACAATTATTATTTAACTCTCCCATCCTCCTGCCCCTGCTCCCTGTTTCAGACCCCATCCCAGAGCTGGGTGCCCTGACAGCTTGTCTTGTCACCTATAGGCTCAGCCCAAGGCCAGAGCACTGAAACCAGAGAATTGCTTGAGAAATCAGCTTAATTTGTTTGCACACCTGCTGCTTCCTTATCTAGAAGAACCAAAGTGAACATACCTGGGCAGCCTGGTCCCCAATGTCTGGCATGCCACCATCTGACAGCCGGCCACGGTACGGTCCCCCAGTGCCCTGGTGCTGCTCTTCTCCATTGCTTTCTGCTTCAGAGGTCTCCGGCTGAGCAACCTCCACCTCCATTGGGGTGCAGTGCCCGTTCCCATGCTCCGAGCCCAGCTTCTCCTTGCTGTCCTTGCTGCCTGGTGTCCTGGTGATGACCCCGAACTTCCTTGTCCTTTTCCCATTTTGAGCAGCTCTGTCTCCAGGCTCGGGGCTGGGCTTGGCTTTGGGGTCGCAGCTGTTGCTGTTGTTGCCGTTGGAGGGAGGCAGAGGGGCTTTGCGCTTGATGCGGCGCAACATGATCAGGTAGACGAAGCCGCCATTCCAGCACTGCTCGGCCAGGTAACTGCAAGGCAAGGGATGCGTGAGGATCACTGACCACTGACCTGCAGCGCCCACGTCCCACGCCAGCATCCCAACACACTGCACCCCATGATGTCCGTGCACTGTCTCAGCCAGCTGATTGCCTGATGTATGGACATGTTAGGATAAATCAAGGCATTGGCAAACACTCTCTTTCCCCACGATTGGAAGAAAATACCACAAATCAGTAATAGCCCTACAGCCACCCAGGCTGATCCCACCATAGCATAACATGACAGCTGGTAAATGCCACCCATTCCCAAGACCCTGACCTCCATACCTGCAGTGTAGCAACATGAAAAGATGGAATAAGCAAACAAAGCAGAGAGCGTTTCCAGCAGAGTATTAAAATAAATAAATATTTTATTTTAAAAATTGAGAATCAGGCAGGCTTCATTTGTGCAGCAGCCCATAGAGCATCTGCATCTGAAACGATCCTCCTTAGTGAAACTAATCTTTTGCTTCAGCGTATGTACATGCTTTGAAGGCCTCAGGGAAAACAAAAAATCAGCCACTAGGGTAAGCAGGCACAGCACCAATGGTCCCAGTATAGGAAAGCATGGTACTAACAGGCATCCCAGCCACTTTAAAGGCACATGGATATCAGGTGGGTTTCCTTCATAGCAAGCATATTCCAATCAAAAACAGGGGCCAAGTAATCTCAGCTGTGCAAGGAGTAGCCCCCAGGTTCTCCTACCAGAGCAAAGCATCACCTCCCCCCCCAAAGTCTCTGGACATGCCTTGGAGGAATTAACATTTCTGCTTCAAACAAACCTTCTGTGACCTTACAGAAACTGCACCCATTGATGCAAAAGGGGAATCTAACCTAATGTCTCTTTTAGGAAAGGATATACCTCAACCCAAATTCTTGAAATATTTGGGTTCTGAGCCAAGGGTGTAACCAACTAAGAGTACAAACAAGCTGGAATTTGTATGTAGCAGGTTTGTATGTGCCCTTTCACACTAATTTAGGCTCCAAAACTATATTGCATTTCTCACTAGTGAAGGGAGCAGGAATTTCCCAGAGCATCAAATAAGCCTCTGCTGCAGCTGCAATGAACTTTTCACTAATACAGAGCAGTTGTTGAATCTACAGCTTTTAGAGGAGATGAGAATATAAGCGTGGAGTTGAACCACGGAAGATCCTAAGAGAAAACACAACAGTACTTGTGCTTGAGAGAGGAGGAACTACTCAGGAGTCTGCCACCAAGTTTTTTCCCTCCCTGCTGCTTGCAGGCTAATTTTCCCTTTCCCTTTCTTAAAAGTTGTTTGGCCTTAAATAAAATCCTTCAAACTTAATCCTGCAAAGAGGTGACTCAATGGCAAAACAGGAAAAGCAGCTATGATAACCCCTGAAGCAAAGGAGTGAGGAAAGCACTCTCAACTACTCAAAGTAATCCAGACAAGCCTGGCAGTGGCTGGAAGTAACATAATGGGTATGTGTTTCTGTCCAGGGACAAGAGCTGATATTTTCACTCCACTTCTTCCCAAAGCTTCAATGTCCCCCACAGACAACACTGGCATTCAAATCACTTATATTTAATTAGGAAGACTGATGTTCAAACGAATACCACAACTAAATAACCTTAAAAGCAGCCCTGGAGCAACAGACAGGAAGGACAAGTATGCTGGCTGTGCCAAAGTTCCCAATGAATATAAACCGAGCCCCAACTCCCTGGACAGTCCTTTCAGTTTTCACTGGGCAATCTTTATTTTCCCTCCCCCTTCCCCAGACATAAAGAATATTTAAATAAAGCCCTAAACACATCTTTTTCCAAATGGCTGAAAGCAGACAGACAACAAGCCCCAGCAGTTGAGGAGTCTCTGCAGCAAAGGTCAACTGTCTGGGTGGCCACAAGGTGACGCTTGGCCCTGGGAGACACATGAAGCTGTCAGGACCTGAAGGGCTAGCCTAGAAAAAATACCCTGAACTAAGATGGAAGTATTTTTGATTATCAAGTTAAAAGAAAAATTCTTTTAATCAACTGAAAAGGGGCAGTTCTGTTCCAGAAACAATATGGGCTGCCTGTTTTTCACATTTATCTTTCAACTCAAATTTCAAGGCAGCCAGTAAAGTTGATTAAAATTCATTACTTTTGCTTGCAGCAATACCACTGCACTCTGATCCATCACACATAAGCCTGATAGCACTGCTTCTCCTGGCACATGGAAACAGGAAAGCAGCTCCTCTTCCCGTAGTCGTGTGGCTTACGTGAGTGCTGCCCACCCTGTCTTTATGCAGAGTCAAGTCTGCCTGACTTGTTTCTGTGCAGGTGCATCTATATGGGGCTTTTTGAAACACCAATCTCCGAACTAATTACTGATGTATTTTTTAGTGCCAGCAACCAAGTGCATGCATATCAACTACTTGATTTAGGAAGTAAGGGGAACAAGAGGAAACTTAGCATATATCCAAATAAAGTAAATCCAGAGAGGCAAAAATAATTTACTATTTCACCTCCACTCATGGCACATTTATTCTGATCATGAACTGTAAAGCTGTAAGAAAAAAGGGAGGGTTTTTTCCTATCCACTCTTCATACACAACCATCTTTCCAGTCTGGAGCAGGGTTACAGCAAGTGGTAATAGATGCAGCTGCACTGAAGTCAGCAGAGCTGTGCTGATTTACTCCATATGTTGAGATGGCCTGCATGTTCCAGGCATGCAGCCCGTACTAACTCATGGTTTTATGTCTTCTTGAGTACTTCTCAGCAGTTCAAAGAACACAGTAAGTTTCCATGAAAAAAAAAAAAAAGTATTCTCTGGGTCAGTGAGCAATTACCTTTGCATGACAGCAAGTCACTGCATACACCAGATCATGTCAGGTATTTCCAGACAGGTTAAGTCCTGCTGGGACCAGTGATGCAGTAAGTGGCATCATTATCTCAAGAGTTTGTTTCAAACCAAAGGCCAGGAAAACCAGCACTGATATAACACTAAACTAATACCACAAGATAGGAGACAAGCGAGGAAAATAATATACTAAGAAATTGCGGTCATTTTATTGTGTTGCCCTCCCAAGATAGGGATGATAGCTGAAGAGCCTGAGCCACCTGTAATTTCTGCTAAGTACATGCCACCTACTTAGCTGGCTTCCTTTCCTTTGCCATTTCTTTCCTGTTTAACTAAGAAGCAAAAAAACACCAGGGAAGCACAGCAAGATCTCAACACTGTACAAAGAACATGTAAGGTTGTATCAAATGAGTGAAAACCTTCAGATTTTAAATTGCTTTCTATCAATCCAGGAGCATCCCATGCCACAAGGCAACAGCAGGATGGACTCAATAAAATGTAATTATACAGTCTCTGGACAGCACAAAACTGCAAAAAGATAGAGAGGATCCCAAATCCCCCTTCTCAAGGGGTTTAATGTGTGCAGTGCAGACAAGCCTCTTTTTTTAAGATTTGGTCCCTGTAGAGCACTCACAGAGATTTTAGCAATCAATACACCAACAGTGTCTCAGGCAGGGCAGGATCAGAGCTGATGAGCATATGCAGCAGCTCTCAGCACAGATGTGGGGAATCAGCTGCAACCTCTCAGCTGTCACTTAGTTTGAACACAAACTTCAGCTTGGATGGAGAAGGTGCATGGAAAAAAAACATCCCTAATTCAGCTTGGATTGATCAAAATTTATTGAAAAATTAGACTCTGTTTATCACTTTTGTTTGCAGGGGATAGAATAGGTTTTGGTGAAAGCCTTGAATCTCATACACCAGCTAAGAAACCTTGGGCAGATACTCCAGCTGCTGCTGAATCACAACACATAACAAATCCTGTTATCACCAATTTTAAGAATGCAAGAGATCATACATACTAGCTGATCATACATCTGTTAGTATCAGTTACCAAACCAAACATTTTACCAGCAGAACACCCATCCACACTTTCTGTATTTTCCAGTCTTTGCATCCCTGGCACAGCTGTGAGTCCCCTCAGACACTGCCGCATCATCTCCACAAACAGGATCTAAAAAAACTCACTGAAATACTGGTTTGGAAGCATTTCCCACTGGCATGCTCAGAAGGAAGGACCACCCAGCTGCTCCTGCTGCTTTGATCTCACCCTGGCACCAATGCTGGTGAAATCCCAGCCCATAGAGAATGTAACCCTTAAGTAGTGGGGAAGACTTGCTCTTCTCTGTAGTAGAGAAACCATGAAAATGTTAATAATAATCCTTAAAACCAAAGGAAAATTGTTTTACACTCAAAACAGAGCTGGAAAGCTACCTCTTGCAACGCTCAACCACAGCCTGGAAAATGCAACCTGTAGCTGGTTTCAAGGGGCATTTAATACCCTTTTTGTATCAGAGCTATAAAGACAGAGACATACGTTCACTTCCTTAGGAGACTATTTTCAGTTATTCAGCCAAATCTCATTTCTCCCCTACACAGCTGAACTGACTGCTGTGATCATAAAAACTGATAAACTCACCGAGTTTATTCCAACTTCCTTGGCACACACATGAAGTGTCAGACTCGGAAATAGTGTCTTAGACAGTAATTTTTTTCATTTATATATATATATATATATGTATTTGAGTGTGTGCATATAGAAATATAAAGGTTTACTGACTTGACAAGAGCATGCTGTGACAAGCTCTCTGTCACCTCCTATCTCACTTGAACAAATGCAGACAGCCACATTGAGCCATGGAAAAACCAAAGCAGATCCAGCAGCCATAAGAAATCATCTGGATCCACTTTAGGGTCAGAAATATTGAAGTATGTTTATTTTACACTAATAATACTATTTAGCATTTCTCCAGAAACCTTCATCCTAATAGCTCAGAAAGTACTTTGGAATTTATACACACAGAGCATCACTGACATTTGGTCAGCCAGCCCATTTTGGAGCTCACCAAGACACAGAGCAGAAACCTCAGCCGAGATGACCACTTTCGGAGTCCCTGCCTACCCCTCCTGGGACCTATAATGTCCTTTGCAGGACAGACAGACCACTAATTTTTATGCTCTTCTCTGAAGGGCTTTGGCACGGTAAAATGTCTTGAAACTCAATCTTCTTTAGGCTGGGAGGATGAAGGGCAGTGCAGACCCTTGCAGAACTGAAACCTCCAGCCCCAAGGGGGATTTTAAAAGCTAAACTTAACAAACCATTTCTCCATGACATCTGTAAATGAGCTAACTTGCTTTTCAGGTAAGGCAAATTAATGACTAACAGATAGTGACTGATGGAAGGGCACATGGATCCTGATGAAACCCTCACCTCACTGCTGTCACTGTGCAAGAACACCCATCCCACAGAGCACTGATTTTGGCAAGCACCAATGGGAACTTTTCACAGATTGCCACGTCTTCAGCCAAGAGTCAAGCCTGCCTTAGTGGCTGCAGGCAAAGGGAAACACCGACCTACAAAGTCCTGGGCAAACCTTGCTGCATCCGAGCTTGCAGAAGGTTCCACCTCCTCAGAGCTGCAAGACACTCCATGACCAGCCCTCTCATCCACCTCCTCAGGGGACTAAGCTCTCCAGCCATAATTTATCTTGGAAGAAAGCAATGGTGTTGGTAAGCCTGGCTGTTACTTCAACACAGTCTTGAGCACAGAGCTGCAGCACACCAGGAATGAGCGTGATCTGGTATCTCATCACCAACAAGCCCCTTCCTGCCCCAGGCTCTGCAGGCAATGGCACACACAAGGGACACAATGTTCTGTCTCCCTTCACAAACATGAGGAAAGGCAGAAAGGGCAAAGGAAAAGTCAGTCACAGAGCTCAGGTACTAATCACACCTAGGGAGTGCATTTAAACAGCCCAGGGAACACAGAAGGTACTCCCAGCTCCCTTTTCAGGATGAGCAACCCTCAGCCCTCAGCTGGTGGCCAAGGTTAAGGAGCAGCTCCCCAAGTCTCACAGAGGCTGTGGCTCTCTATGGCATACCAGGTTTTTCTCAGAAGAGCCAAACTGACAGCTTTCTGAAAAAAAAACCCTGAATCCAGTATTTTTGTCTATGGCATGTTTTTCACAATTAAATTTACAGCAAAGAATGCAACTAGACTTACTGAAATTTTGAAGAAAAAACAATTTTGGAAGTTAAATTGCAAGGTGGTAAGGCTGGCAGGAGGCCTTGGGCAAGACCTCCTTGCACACTGTAAAATCCTGAACTCTCAGGAGTGGTGAAAAGGGAGTGGAGGGAGGATTGATTGCTGCTGCACTTTCATGGACTCCCTGCCTGCCTACAGCTTTTTCTGGAAGATGGAATTGCGACACAGGACCAAGGCAAAGCCTGGTGAGACACCTCACTCCACCTGGTATCAACACGATGTGGCTTTGAATATGGGATGACTGAATTCCTTTCCTTTTCCTGCACTCCACATCCCTGACAGCACCCCAGGCAAGTCTTTCCATGGAAAGATAAGGCCAATGACATGGCATCCCACAAAGTTGCTGCAAGGTCTCAGGTAGTGAAGCCACTGGCTTTAAACACTGCAGTTTCACAACCACCTTACATCTGGGATCAGCCTACACCAAACAGCACCACAGCTTTCCTCCCACTCCATATCCTGCCTGCTCAGTCACATGGGCAACAGTACAAATGAACCCAAGCAGGGAACCAATCCAGCTAGAAACTAACTCAGCCATAGCAAACTTTCAAAAACTCAGTCCTCAATATTGGAATTTTAAACCCAGACCAACACCTTCATCTGGTCCCAGTGGTGCAGAGGCAGGGACACAAGAAGACGGGAAGTGTTAGGGGACCACGCTTCTGCTCCCCCCAAGAGCTCCCACCCACACAAGGCTGACAGATGCGTGTGGCCACAGCCCAGGGCAAGGGAGGTGCACACACAGTGCAGACAGGGCAATGTCTGGCTTTGGCTGAATGGCATGCACACCTCCCACTTCTAAAACCCAAAGGATAGGCACCCTTGCCGCAGACCAGGAAGACCAGCTAAATCACGTCCCCACAGGTGTGGGGAGAACACATGCTGCATCATTTCAATTATGCTGGTACAGCACAAAACCCACACACTTCTGTCCTGCATATTGGTGAGATGCTTCAGTAGCATATCCAGGGCTTTGGGAGAGAAAGAAGCAGAGCAGGGGCCTCCAAAATATACTGCACGTGGACAAAGGATGTGAACGGCCACACTGATCCCTCTCTCCTCCCAGAATAAACACCTGAACAGGATGATCTGAGGAACTGCATAGCTTCTCCACACCCAAGAAACCCCCAAAACTCTGATGTACATTCTAAACCTAACAGATTTTGCAACTACAGGCAGTATAAAATCCTTTGGAATTTGGTGATGAATGGCTGTGCTAGCAGGGCAGAGCAGTGACGCTGCATTCAGACTGCAGAGATTTTGGACTCGAGCTTTACAGAGGTCCTGATCTTACTGAACATGCAATTCCAACATCTGCATTTACAAGCCACAGTAGACAGAAATACATGGTGCTTTTTGGGTTTAGGTCCTAGAGACAGACTAATGGGAGTCAAAGGAGACAAATTCGTTTTGTTCCTTCGTTAATGGCAGAGTATACAAACAGAAGTGGTCTAATCCAAACCAACCAGGCACTGAATGCTCCAATTTGTAAGTTCATAGCTCTGCTGTGAATGGAGGTTTAACTGGATACACAGCCATGCTCACAAATAAAATTTGCAGTTACAATATACTAAACAATTTAAAGTGGCTAGTTATCAGTTTTAAAATTGCAAAAAGTGGCTTTCTACATTTGCTGTAACGGGCCAAAATAATACCAAGTTTCACACGGGCATTATCAGCTGCTGTTACCCCATGACCCATGCTGTGTTACTGCTGTTCAGACAGTCTCTCCCACCACCATGACTTCCTTCAGTCATACACACTCCTGGAAGCTCCAGGAGTTGTCCTCTGCAACTGCTTCCAGTTCCCAGTGGCCCTCTGTGAAACTGCTGCCTCACTGAGCACTTAAGAGGCAGGTCGAGTTTTATACCTCTTCTATGCTTTTACCAAAGAAGGCATCAATTTCCCTTCCTGTGGAAGCCCAGAGGTGGACATGCTCTTTCCCTCTTTCCTGGATGACATATTGCCCCTACCAAAGTATAAGGCTTACTCCATACCGGGAAAGCCCAAACAAGTCCATATTTGCAAAACATAGAGCAGAATCATAGAACACTCTGAGTTGGAAGTTTCCAGTTTTCTGAGTTGGAAAAGACCCACCAGGATCCTTGAGCACAACTCCTGGTCCTGGACAGGACAATCCCAACGATCACACTATGCACCTGAGACTACTGTCCAAACCCAACTGGAAAGCACAGACTCCTCACGTGAAGGAAGAAGGAAGAGGGTCAAAAGCCATCCACGTGTGACCCACGTACAGAGTACATCTAGTGCATGATGCTGCTGGTACTTCACCCTGAATTCTCAAATCTTGTCGCTGTGTTTACACCTCATCACCCTATTTCCAGGGCTTCCTGCCTTTCCTCCACACTATTTTAGGATCCCCCCTCTAAAACAACCTCTTTCTAAGCATCCAGCTCACATCCTTCCCTCTTCCTCCCTGCAAATCTTTTATCTAATTCTGCCCCCGGTTTCAAATCACACCAGGAAGCAGTGACAGCCAGGAATAGATTTAACTGGAGAGAAATGGTTTCTACCCAAAATTGAATGAGACATTCAGCACTGAAGATATTCTTTACCATAATCCAGGATTTTTGCACAGACACAGCTGCAAGGGAGGGTGCCACAAAAATTTCCACGTGTGAATGTGATGACCCCCTGATGCCAAGCTTGCTGGTGGGGAGGGTTGCAAGACCATGGGGTCTGAATTTGCCCCCAGCCAGCGCTGCTACAAGAGCACAGGGAAGTGCTAGTGGCAGGCACAGGCTGTTCCTGGGAGGTGAGATCATCCCTTTGGGATAAAACTGCCTATTTTTCCCCATGCAGAAATTATCACAAATGCCCAAAAGGTAAGAGAACAAATACATCTCACTGAAATAGCTTTTATTCCAGCAGCAAAGTTTTACAATGGTATTTTAAACGGGGGGAGAAATAAGAAAAAATGAAACAAAACAAAGTAACAATCTCTGCAACATTGTTTTGGCAAATCACATTATTTCAGTTTTAACATTAGTTGTAATTCCCAACATACCTCTTTCCACTGAGAAGTGAAGGTTTGGATGTCTGCAAGCGATGAAAATGAGAGCCAGAAAATTTAATCAACTCTATTTTACAGCAGGAAGCTGTATGCTGGGTTAGAAGAGACTTATTTCCAATGCTATTGCAGGATCACTTGAGCTCCTGAGAGGAGCCCTATTAACAGAGAGAGGCCAGGCTTCAAATAGCCCTGCAACTGCTGGGGGGCAGATAGGGAAGGAACAAATTCACAGCTCTCAGATTTGAGGGGGCCAATTCTAGCAGCAAGGGCTACTTGCCTTCAGAAGACCGCTCAGCTTTGAGCTTTTCCCAGGATTCTTCCTAATAGTGAAAATGGTAGCTACTTCCATCAGCTGCTTCCTCCTTTCTGGGGGGAGCAATGTCTGTTATTCAGCATCCCCAGATCTTGCAATTTGACCATGAAACTTACAAAGCCAGAAGCATGTATTTAAGGTGAGAAATTCAGCTCTCCACTAACAGCAAAATAGAAAACCGAACCCTCTATCGGAGCAGGGCAAAAGTTGGAAAGGATGATCTGACGACACTGCAAGAAACCCTAACAGGTAGGACAGAGCCTGAACTCATACAAACACACCCCCACATACATTACGCTTTGAGATGTCAGGATGGCCAGACCCGAGGAAGAAAGGAAAAGGAGTGAATTTTCCACAAGTGGTGAGACTCTCAACACGCCCAGGGAAATGCCGTCACCCACCACCACGGTGCTCACAGGCAGCCCAGATTCAGCCCTCCCTGCTAGGCCATCAGCGTCTCCTTTCACTTGCACCCACTCTCACAAAGGGTAATTTTGCCTTTTGAGGACCATCGCCTGCGGGGACAGGAGGTTTATTTAGCTATTTAACATCGCTGTTTTGTTCTCAACGGTGGGGACGGGCTGCACATACAGTAAATCCTGGGGATGAACTGCTTTGGGCTCTGACTATGGGCTTGATGAACCGTGCTTCCCCTGCGTGCTGAGACAGGTTTCCAACCATAATAACCCTGCACAAAGCACCATCTCTTGCTCAACAGTTTCCGTCAGTCACACCAAACCCTTTCTCTCTCCCACTGCCTAAACACATCTTTGATATTCCTGCCGTTTGGCCAGAATAAAGGACTCACCCTCTCCAAAACAAGCAAGCCGTGCCGATACTCATTCAGTTTTACAATTGCCCGTGAGAACAAACATTTCCCGGTGAGCTGCCCGGTGATGGGGCTGAGGTTACTTCTGCCCAGGCAAGTGCACTGCTTTGAATTCAGGCGCTTCACTGATGGATGCTCAGGATTCCCAGGCAGAAGCAGATCACCAGCTAAACAGCATTCACCAACTTGCTGAGGCTGTCACCAATCCAGGTGAGATAATCACCCCTGCTCGGGTGACAACCGCCCCCACGATGACACCTCCACCGACACTGCGTATCCCCAAAATCCAACAGCCAAGTAAATTTAGGAACCACAGCCAGGTCTCTGCAACAAAACAGCCTGCAAAGGCAGGAATTGGACTATGCCAGATATACATGTGCCTATCTGCCTGTAGGGAGTTTGCCTCTTTCCTTGGATCCTCGCATTATAAACCAGCTTCTAATTACATCCTCACTTTCTGTTTTTACCACAGTGAGTTTGAACAAAGCCAAAAGGGAGAAGAATTAAGGAACACACATGGCAGTAGCCATAAAAATTTCCTAACTTTCACTTGGTTTTGCAACACAAACAAGACATACATGCCCTCCTTGGAGAGCCCATGGATTAGAGCTTGCAGATGACTTCAACTTCCCAACAAATGCTTTGCTCACAGTGGAATTTCTGGATTTAATACAGATTTTGCAGGCTGTTGTAACCACTCTTCCAGCTACAAAACATGTCAGCACCCCTCTGGCAGGCCACGATAGGGACTAAAATACCAGAAAATGCCTTGGGACAGTCCCCACCAGCACCCCTGAAAGTGAAGATTATTTCAACAGTCAGGAACTCTGCTTTCTGCAGCTATTCACATAACTGGCTTTTCCCAGCATCAAATCAATCTTCCCCAGCTGCTTCTGCAGCCAAAACTCATGAGGATTTGCCCCAAGTCGTAGCTTCATTAGATGCTGCCAAATATAACACAGGTGCAATCCAGCCTGGAACATGACAGCAGACTTAAATACTTCTTTAAAATTTAAAACAAATGGAGATAGCAAGCTCTCATACTTCATCCCACATCAAGATACCTCCCCACAGCTTTTCCGCCCAACTTTTATCTGCCTCACACCATGACAACAGGCAGGGTTTTCCTTGATGTCTGCTCCTTATGGACTCAGGAAGGACCTGCCTGCAGCCCTGACCTGGCCTCTGAGCAGGGACTGATCCAAAAGATGACTGCAGGTGCGCCAGCCCAGTGACCAGTCAGGACCAAATCTATGACCACAGAAGTAGGTAAGGGCAGGCATTGCCGCACATCACCCCAGTGGAGAGGAGTCCCTGGCACAAACACTTGGAACACCCTCCTGCCTAAGCAGGGGGGACAGTCCCACAGGAGAGGTATCACCCAGAATTGCAGAGCCCATTGGGGTTGCTGCCCAGCAGCTCCTGGCCTGGAGTAAATGCTCGGTGCTGTGGTACCAGAGGCATTCCAGGTGGAAACCTGGGAGCCCAGTGAAGAGCTGTTCCAGATGGTAAGCAGAGCACCAGCCCCGCTCACCTTGCACAGTGCAGAAGGGAAGATGGCCAGGGGCATCCCTTCCCCTCCAGGTGCCAGACCCTGGGGCTATGACGGCTCTGTTTTGCTGTCAGGGCATTGCTGGCACATGGAAAAGCCAGAGACAAGGGAAATAAGCATCCATCACTCTGCACTGTGGCTGTACTTCCCAGTGAATCACACCATCAACTTGATCACCCAAAGCAGCACAAAACAGGAATGACTGCCCTCCTTTTTCTTTTTTTTTTTCCCCCCCCTTGTTTTAGATTTTACGATCCACCCAGAAATCTGCAGCTCTGGCACAAAACAGACCAGCACCACGTCACAAGATATCCCCTGTAAGCCTTTTGATGACTTTCATGTATTATTCACTTACCACAAATCCTTGCCATTAACAAACTGCACTAAGGGAATTCGAACTTTCAAAGCCACAAATCTCCTAATAACTATGGCCGCTTTATACATGCCTTAGGATTAGCCATGTCATCTGGTTAGAAACTCAAAGCTGCTCTTCGTTATTGGATCCAACCTGCCTGCAAACAGAGAACAGGCTGGTAATTCTGCCCCTGATTTCAATGATGCAGAGGCAGTCATTACATGACGTCCTCCTCCTGGACACATCCAGCCCAGTGGCACACATTTACGCTGCGCTACTGTGCCAAAGACCCAGAAACCTCCCTCGAGCACACTGACACCAACCCTGGCAGACGACACTGGAGTAAACTTGACTCCAAGCACACTCAGCCTTCACACTGGCTCCTAGTATGCAAACCGAAGGCAGTTTTACAACTATCTGCTCTGTAAATTAAGAATGCCTTTTAGTTGCTTTGAAAAATAAGAGCTTATTTAGTCAATACATCGGCTTCTTCAAAGAGCCTTCAAACTAATTAGCCATACTCAGTTACTATGAAAATACAGAGCTTACACTCAATACTCTTGATGATAACAGAGCTGGTACTTTGGTACTGAAGCTATAGAATTAGCACAAGCTTCATCAGATGCATTTTCCTATAGGCTCCAAATTATATTTCAAACTGAATATTTTCCTTTCCTGCAGTGGATGTGGGAATTCACTTAATTCATTTGTAAGTTCAAAGCAATAATGATTTCTGGCCCATGTGCAGATCAAGAGTTTGAATATTCAACAGTGACAGATAGTGTGAGGAGATGGAAGACAGACACACAAGAGAAAATGCTGAAAACAAAACCAAAAGCTGCAGTAAAAAAAAGTAAAGAGGGTAAAAAAATAGTTGCTGTACTACAGATGAGCTGTACAGCTGTTCCAGTTCAACTTGCACAGGACACAGAAGTGGGGATTGCTTAATTTAATGCAAACGGCACACTAGCCAGAGGCAAACCCTCCCTCAGATGCAGATAGGCTGTCAAGCAAAACAAAGTTTACAAAGCCCCACAAGATATGCAAAGGGCAGAGAAGTAGACTGCAAGGCTCACAAATTTTAATTCCAAGAGTTCCTGCCCATCCCTGCTTCTTAAAGAGTGGATTTACTTGGCAGATAAGCCTTTGCTTCTTCGAGAAAATAAAAATTTTAAAAAAAAAAAAATCAAAAAAGTAAAGAAAGTCAAGGGCAACAGCATCACAGGAAAAGAAATTTCCTTTACCCTTCTGACTTCCATTTATCTGCTTTACATGCAGGTTTACTTAGAGCAGATACCAGCAGGGATGCATCCAAGGGCTCAGCACCACTGGCACTCCCTACAACCCCAATCCCCCTTCCTCTCCTGCTCCTCCTCCACAGCCCGTCCCACCCAAACCACCCAGCTCTTCCAGCTCACTTCCCTTCCCAAGGGAATTGACACCTCCTGCTAGAAAGGTGTGACAAACCATAATTCTGAATTTCAGGACAG
>VZTX01000379.1:70388-97719 GCA_013400915.1 Pardalotus punctatus
AAAAAAAAAAAAAAAAAAAAAAAAAGAGAGAGAGAGAGTGAGACAGACAAGCCCCAAACACAAAGTAGACTTTCCAAACGACTGACAAAGACATGCAGCCATCAGAGCACAAAACATGTTGTGATAGCGCAGCACATAATACGATATAAATCAAGCACACACCAGAGCCTCAGCCGGCTTTATGCTTTGCAGAGCCCGCAACTTTTGAATTCAATAAAATAATAAGCACCCTGACCTTAATGCAGTCATCAACGCTAAATAAAGCCAAGCACAGTTGTGCTCCTTTGATCAGTCTTTTCATAAAGGCAGTATAAATAGTATTGCTGCTTTTCCATATCCTAAGAAGATTTTACATTTGGAAAGTGTTATATGGCACACCAGGAAAATAAGTAGTGTTTTGTTTCTTTTTCCTTTTGGGCTTTTTTTGTTGTTGTTGCTGCTTTTCAAACTGTAGAGAGAAAAGTTAAACAATCAACTCCCAGTGATCCAAACAATGTGTTTACACGAGAGTTTACAAAATGAAAAAGCAAGTTACTCCACATTCAGATATTCTGTGGTCCTGCCAAGTGTCTCAACAGACTAATGTCCTCTGAGACACAGACTTGAGCTATAACGTTTCTGGCCAAAGCATTTGAATTTTAAAAGCCAAATACAAAGAGAGAGAACCACAGCCAGCTGAGCAGCAGTGGTCCCTGCTCTGAAGCAAACTGCAGGGTTCAGTTTGCTTGGGTCAGTTTGCTGCTTCATTGACAGTATTAGGAAGGCAGGGAGCGACCTAACTGTTCCTGTAGCCTCAAGGATTTTAGAAGCCTGCTCCATTACCTGGCCCTCATTAACTCAAAGAGCATCCTGCACATCCCCTGTGGCTGTCAGTCAGACAGGACTCCCATGCTAACCTGGTCCCCTGGCCACGTTCAGCACAGCCTCTGCAAACTTTTGGCAACTCCAGCTTCTCCAGAAATGCCAACCCCCAGTGATGCCAGTCAGCTTAGGTCCTCAAGCCAAGCCACTTTCTTCCCACATAGTCTTTCCACAGGTTTTCACAATGCCCCGGTAATTCAATTAGTATTGGGGAAAAATTAGCAAGGCATTGAATGTCTAGTTTTGCATCTCAAAACCAAACGTAGATGTGGATATGTGCGTGTGTGCGTGTGTGTGTGTGTGTGTGTGTTTTAGCCAAGGGTTATTGCCTGGCCTTGCGCATGCTGTGCAGTAGCGTGACCCAGCTTTATCCCATTTCACTCATTTCTGCTAATTAGTGAAAATAATATTTCTTTCCGTAACAATTACTATTACAGTCATTACCCTTCCAGTTGATGCAGACACACTCCGGAAAGAAGCTGTTATCATGAAGGTGATATTTTAAAATACTACCATGTAGAGAAATCGAATTTAATCACAAAATGGAGATGTTTTACACTTACCATCATGACTAAACACATTGGCCCTAACCAGGGAGGATGGAAGCCTGTGCCACTGCTCCATGTTTCGATCCAAGTCAAACACAGGCTACTCAGAGACCCAGTGGAGCACAACAGTGAAAATCTTCAGATGCTGTAATACTATTGATCTTTGGAAAGATGGATAAATAACACAAATAATTTTGGGTAAATCACATAAAAAGAGCAAGGAAACAAATCTGGGTTTCCACATCTCAGGCACCTGAGTGCTCTGTGTATTTGGGCTAATTTGACAGCACACCAAGGGTCTGAAATGAACATCTGAATCCTCTCCTTACCCACTGGCTTAAGGCAGCATCAAGGGAATATGGAAAAGAAGGAAGTTATTTCCCCTCATTCTTCAAATGCCTCTGTGTTTCCATATTCTCCATCTCATTTTCTCACTTCTCCACCCCAACCACAAGTCCCCTGTGCCCAGTAACCACCCAGAGGCAGCCTGACCATCTGCAAAAGATACCTCCAAGCCTCAACAAGGACAGGAGAGACCTTTTTACATGAAGTGTGAGGGTCCAAAATACGAGGACAGAAAAAAACACCTACAAAGTATATGAAGTCCCCAGTCCCAGATGCAGACCAGAGAGGCTACATTGCTGACAGCAGACCTGTACAACTGCAACTCAGCCACCAGTTTAGCTGAGAAAACTTGTCTCAGAAGCAAAATTTCAGAGATGCACAGCCCTGAGAGCTGTCTGTCATGCCTTTTGGGAGCTCACTTCACCCTCTGCTTGTGGGGAATCATCCTTTCAGAATGCAAGTCCCAAGAGTTATTTTTTTTCCCTAAGAGCGATTTTTCCATTGTCAGTCCTTTAACAATGCTTTTTTAAAAAAATTTTATTTTTTTACAAAAGCTTTATAATCCTCTGCTTTTTCATCTGAGTGGAAACCACTATATGACAGCTTTAAACTTTTCTTTCTTTAAACCCAGCACTCCCTCCTCAGCTGTAATCCTCCTATTGGAAAGATCAGTTTGCAAGTCCTTGCCTCCAGGCAGCCACATCACAGCAGCGATTACAGACGAAAAAATCCAATCAAAACCCCTCATCTTTTAGCTCAATGGCCATGATTTTAATTGCATGACAATAACAACAAGAAAATTAAGTGACAATTTGAAGTTATAAACTGCTCCCAACCCATGCCATTCATTTTGGCTTCAGGGTCCTTGAACTCCAAGTATGGCACATCTGAAAGCACCAAAACGGCTTTGACATCAGTGTCCCGTTTTTAAACTCTCCCAGGCACACTGGCTTCTGAGACCTTTTGGACTTTTGATGACCCTCTGGCTCAGCCTGGCTTTTCCTCCTCCCTCCAATTTTATCCACAACAGCAAACCTTTAGTAACTACAGAGGCACACTCAAAGTTCTTGCATTTTCTTTGTAGCATGATATGAACAGTGCCTGTATAACTAAAATGGCTCTAAATTTTAGCTCTAAAATGAGAACTAAATTTTACCTCCAATTCTGTGAAATCAGAATTCAAGAATTTTTTGTGGGGAATAAAAAGATAGCAAGTTAGGAGTTCCTGAACTGAAGCTAGATTGGCTTTCTCCTCAAAAAAAAAAAACCAGGGACATGTATTATTTATATTTCAAGGACAATGCAGTCAACACAATTTTGCAATGGATGAAAAACACAAACCCCCTCCTTTTTTAAAAACTGCAGTGAAGTCAGAGGAACTGCCACCATCCAGAACAAATCAATGACACACCCCAAAATCAGGCAGTTCCGAGAGCAGAGCTTCGGTCAGTCTGCTGGGATCACAGGGGAAAGCTGTAAAGTTCAGCTCAGGATCCCATTAGTCGCAGCTATGCTCCAGGTCTGCTTTTCTCTTGCAGAAAATACAGGGTAGAAAAAAAGCCCCTGTGGAGTTCCCTGTCTACTCACTCCTTCACGGTGCATTCCAGCCCCAGAAATTTTCACTTCTATAACCTAAATAATCCCCTGTCAGTGCAGTGTCATTTCTAGAAGCACCTGGCACAGTTGTGCTGCACAACTGCAGTGGCACATACAGACAAGGCTCTCCCAGGTGTGTTCTTCCCTGCATCCCCAAGCTACCCCTGACCAGAGGGCCATGGTAGCTCCAAGCTGTACACCCAGCCTGCAAAAGCCCTGGAATCACTTTAGGTGGGAAGCAAAAACTAATCCCCAGCATGCAAACCCTTAAAATTACAGTTTGAGAAAGTTTGTGGGGTCTTTTTTTGTTTGTTTTTTGGTGGGTTTGTTTTTGGTTTTGTTTTTGGTTTTGTTTGCCAAGCCCCACACTAAGGTTTTTCCTTACAGAAAACAGTTAATAAGCAGAGAGGGAAAAGAAAACATTCCTTTGAAAAAAAAAAGTAAAATTCTGGAAAGGAACAACGTGAGATACCAAGGCGGTTGTTCGAAAGCTCTCCCCCAATATACATAACTCAGGAGCCAACTCTTACTTTAACAGTACTGCCCATGTGGAACAACATCCCAGAAACAGGGGGACGTTTTTGCTTTCTTATTTTTACTTTTCTCCTTGTTCCAATCTCTTATTTTTTTCCTTTCCTAGACAAGAAGTCTCACTCTGCACCATTGACCCGACCTCATTCTAACTATATGGCAGACAGCTGCATGCTTTGTTGGATCTCTTCCAGACATCACAACAGACAGCACCAGCACCACTCCCTGCACACGCCCCCTCTCCAGCAATTTGTTTTGCTAATTATTAATCTGTCTTCGGAACAGACAGTAATCAATGAGACATAGTAAACATACACAAACCCTGCACATCACAGCCTTTTGTCAAACTGATGTGGCAAAAAGGCCCCCCGATGACATAAATGGGAGCTGGGAACATTATGATACAGAGATCTTGGATGCAGTTCTGCTGCAGGCTGGAGCGTCCAGGCTGGCTTTGTACACTCCAATCACAAGTGTATGGACTTGCCCACAGCATCACTTATTCTGCTCCCTCAGGCCACAGTTTAGCAAGAAAGTAAACCTAGTCCTGAGTCCCATAAAATAAGCATAAAATTGTGCCAACCACACTATGCAAAGGGCCAAGTTACTGCAGCTTCAGAACCCAAGTTTTCATTTTTAAGTGTCACAAAGCAATCCAAATATTGCATTGGGTTTTTTTGCACATCTCCATTTAAGTAGTCTCTTGTGTACATCTTCATGTCTTTCAGACAGCAAATTCAAATTTAATTAAAAATGAAACTAGTAAACAACTATTAGAATCCAGTTCCAAAAGCAGATTCCATGAGGAGATCCTACACGTACAGAGAAGGAAACAGTTCAGAAGTCCTGAACAAGGACAACATCCAAATGGGAAGAGATGTCCGTATTATTTTATCCATGAAGTGCCTTCAAATTTTCTTCGGTACATCAAAGTCATCAAGTATCGAAGTATAAAGCCCCAGAAGACTTCAAGTTCCTCAGTGAAGCTCCTTGTCACATCATCATCCTCTACACCCACACTTAGCAACTGCAAAGCACCCTTCAGGTAAGATGCAATGGCTAATTTAAAAGCTTTCACCATCAAACAAAGGACATGCAATGAATACAGAAGTGAGGAAGCAATTAGTATTGCTGAAGAGATGTTGCTGAAACCTCCAGCGTTTTATTTGATTGTCAAATTGGGTCTAGGCAGTTTCAGTCAAAACATCTTTGTGCTTGTACTCTAAATATCAAGTACATGTAACTAAATCTAACACTTAAAAAAGCCCTCCCTATACTTTGAACTAAAAGTATAATCACAGTGCATCTGGCCTTTAAATAAAATAACCATTAGCACAGGAAACACACAGCATAAAAGTAGCAGGTCAAGGAAAGACAGACAAATACAGAGAATCAGCATGGGATTGGATTTAATGCCATGTTTACTAGGGATCTGCTGTGTTGAGAAATGTAGAGGACTTCCTCTGGCAGGCTGAGTTACAAGATTAAAAATGCTGGCTATGACTAAAAAAGGGAGATTTAATTATCTGGCTTAATTGGACAAGGAGGAAAAGCAGCTACAGCTTCAAGAAAGCAGCAGACTAAGAGCAGCTAGGACACCTACAGAGCTCTTAAGGCTTGAAGGGTTTTTCATGTTTCCCATTAAAACATGCAGGTACCTATTTGTTAAGTAAAGCAATAGAAAGTAACACTGGAATTTAACAGGAGAAACATGTTACTTGAGATGAATTGGATTAAGCCATACCAAGACTACAGATTAGCATGAATTAGCGGCTACTGTCAGCAAATCCTGGCAACGCTCCGACCCACTATCAGCAAACAACTCAGTAAAATTTCAAGTCACATTCACAATTATTAACAAAATCCCATACAGAACTGGCATCAGCAGACACAAACCAGTCATAGGAAAACTATGCTTCTCAAAGCAGACATCATGCCCAACCCTACCACTGACTCATGAAATGCCCTGCAGCAGGTCATTTGAGGGTTTTGTGCCTCAATAAAGAACAATATTTTTGTGCCTTCATACTAATTGCAACTTTAGATCTATAGATGAAAAACACTATGGAAGTGATTATTAATAAATCACATCATGATACTGACAGCCCAAAATTCACTCTGCTCATCACTCAGCAATGAATAAGAGCACTTTCCTCTTAAGTGTAATCCAATTTGTTGTGTCTATTTTCACAGCAGCCACACTTACTTTCACAGTCCGGTAGGGTTTCCATGATGTCCTCATCAGCGCACACCATTCAAGCAATCCTATGCCCTGGGTCCCCAATAGGGACATAACTGACAGCCCAGGCTGTTTCAGGTTTCATCAGTCCCTGCACTGGGATACAGTATCAGTGTACATCCCACACAGATGTGAGCTCCCCCGTGGCCCCAGAGCTGTGAGGAGATAAGAAACAAACAAGTATTTCACCAACAAACTGGGCTCAGCTCTCAGCCCTTATTAGTCCACATGCTAAACTGGATTACCTAAAGCTGGATGCATCCCTCTGCTCCACACAGGTCACTAGCATTAGCCCTGTCGTGGAGAAACCTGGGATGGGATTACAGTGACTGCCTGAAGCCACTCAGCAAATCCATGGCAGAGCTGAGAGCAGAAGGAAGATTAGGATAACTGGAATCAATGCCACCATGGTGCTGTGCCTATATGCTTTTGCACTCCCATCCATGTGCCATTGCCAGGGCACACGCAGCTGCTCCATCATCAAACAAGGGACATGATGCAATTAAAGACAGCAGGCTCCCCAGGGATGTGGGAGAGTCCATAGTGCTAGAGGTTTTCAAGGTGTGACCATGAAGGATGCCAGATAAGCTCACCTAGATTCATATTCTCATGAAACCTTGGACCAGACAGTCCCTGAAGGTCCTTTTCAGATTGGGCTATTGTATGAAAAAGCAACCCGGGCATGTAGTACAAATGGGCTTTTCCAACAGCACTGGTCCCCTTGACCTGTTTGAGCATCCACCCATGCCAACACTGGCATCAGCACAAGGGCAGAGTGAGAAAGTATCACTCAACCAAGGAAAGGGACCAAAAACATGATATTCCTGTTTCCCTCTGAAAGGGTTCTCTGAAGGCTCCAGGAAGAATACCATGTGCTAATCCGTTCCCAAGTTTCTACAGGAAAATAGTAAGTGTGCTAAGAGGCCTGAACATTGCTTTTGCCAAACAACTGCTCTCCCACTTGTTGCGCTGCTTGCAGAGATGAATCACTGCCTCCTGAAAGCTGTAATTTACTGGGATGGCTCTTCAGGGTAGGCAGGTGAAACCGATGCCTCCCCACTTAATTGCCTGTTTTTCTTCAAACTCAAACCTGGTTGACTAGTAACATCTCACAAGGATTTACCAAACCCAACAAACAGATTTAGTAACACCATACCTTGCAAAGACACTGCCCACTGAAAAACAAGGCACCTCTGGAGGAGTTCCTTAAATTCAAAAGCTTTGTTTTGCTTCCTTCCCCAAATTATCCCAATGACCCAATTCCCAAGAAATAAGAACTTGTCTTTACCAAAGGTCTCAGATGTGGGCTGAGGAAGCATGAGTCAGATCAGATGCAGTGAAGCATCAACAGCTAATTAATTGGATGCATCTAACCTTCCTCTCATTAAAAAAAAAAAAATCACCAAAGGAAAAAGCAAAATCTACACCATGAAAGAGAAAACATTTGGATTAAGGCTTTATCAAGGTCCTTCCATGCAATTGTCCATGAGCAAGTGCCCCAATCCCAGAGCCCCATCCCCAACAAAGCCAGGCGTGACCTCCTCTAACCACTTTTTAATTGTTTTTAATAATTAAAGAGTGGCCAGAAGAGCTCACCTGCACACAGTGGCTGTTGTGCATACGTGCATGACTGGCCGGCACACCCGGAGATGACCTCACTGATCAGACCTGCAGGGAATTAGGTCTAAGAACATGCAGTTCACAAGTCACTACAGCATGTCCAGGCATGAGATCAGCACTGAGCTTCCTGACCCAGCCATGAGGGCAGTGGCACCGAGCACATGCTGTTGCAAAGCAGCTGAGATGCCCCGGAAAACACGCCTGAATCCAGGCCATGTGGGTAAGTCAAAATGTGGAGCACACCCGGTGCTACGGCAGGATGGAGCTCTGTGCTGGCAGAGCACATAAGCCCTACTTGGTGCTTACGCACATTTTAATGTGACTCTCACTCAAACTAAGCAGTTCCCAGGGGAAGGGGAGCAGGGGACACTGTGCCTTATTTCCTAGATTGTAAAGGAGATCAAAAGCACTTCCTTGGTTTAATTTCTGCATCTCATTAATCCACCATGAATAATCGGGTGCTGCGATGCTGAGAGCCACACAGATGGATATCTGAGCTGCTTATGGAATTGGAACTGAGAGCAAAATCCCATCCTAAAGCTTGGACTAAGCGATTGTATGTTTCAAACATCACTCAAGAAGGTCTGCAGCTACTTTTTATACACAAGGTCAGACCAAATGGAAACAACTGCCCTTCAGACCTGACAATCTCTCTTTTTGCATACCCTGTAATTTCTATCCCTTTCTCCTTACAATTTTCCTCTGTTTCCACTACTGGTTCAGACAGTAGAAATAATTAGGATATTTAGGACAATTCAGCTTAGATCAGCTAATTCATTGTATCCTCCAGGCTAGAGGAATCACTAAAGACTAGAAAATTCAGAGATGTCATTTGTCAAAGGCACTTTGAGTGAATTTATTGTATAGGTACAATGAGCTTATCGGGTGTTTCCCAATGGAGAGGCTATGAGTGGAGATCCATTTTCCTATTTCAATACAATGCCATTTAATGTAAGTGTATAAAGTGTCTGTGTCACATCATCACACATTTAGCAAAGGAAATTAAGGACACAAAGGAGAGAAGAGGCATGAATTCTCCAAATGCAATGCTGTCCAGACAGTAGGAAACACTGAAAATACTGTCTCGTGCATTTGGAGCTGAGCCTTTCTGAATAAATTAGCATTCAGCCAGTGAGGACACATTGAAGGAAACTTTGTAAAGTGCCAAAAACGACTTGTCTGAAAAGAATTCAGTAAATAGATTCCAGTGTCTGACAAGTGTAAGCTGTACCAAGTATTATCAGAGAGCAATACCTCTTAACCACAAGACTGATTTGCTAAATGGCAGCTCCTACCAGCTGAAGTCCAAGAAAGATAATCTGAAGGGCCCCAACAAGGTGAGACAGGAATGATCACAATGACAGATGCTGCCCAAGGAGGGTACTCAGAAGTCATTGCATGAACTGTATCAATGTGTTATTTATTTTCACAGACTTGTTCCAGATTGTATTTCTGGCACAAGGGGTAAGATCAAGAGCATTTCTCTCAAGAACTAAGCTAATGAGGATAATTAACGCAACTCCTAAATATATAAACTGTGCAGATAACAAGTCTCATTTGAATTTTGCTTTTCTAGCAAAAAAGCAGATGGATTGATCTGACCTGTTTCATGAGACTTTTGCCTTGCCAAAAAAAAGACACTCTCCCTTTAGCTAAGGAGCCATAACCAGGCCAAAAGTCCTCTCCAGCGCTTTGAGGACATTTTAGGCTCCACTTCAGCTTACTCCTTGACTTCTGCTTCTTCTGCCAGGCAGCTGGCAGCTGGGGGATAAGGGGACCCCCCTCTGCTCTTGCTGGCAGCAGCATCCACACTGTGTGCCCAGCCCAGGTCCCACAGAAACACAGGTTCCATCCCTTGAACAAAGAAGCAACGTAATGGGACATTGATTCAAAATTTTGGATTAAGGCCAAGTTAGCCCTTCAGTTGTGAGGTCTTCAGCATGCAGGAGTTCAAAAGATCAGCAGATACTAGACAATCATGTAATGCAGGGGAAAAAATGAATAATGCAGTATTTCATTTCTCTGCATGGATGAAAAAATATCTAGGAAAATAATGTAGTAGTTATGATCAATAATGCTTCAATTTTAATCAATTTTGCTATAGGCTAAGAACCAAATAAATGCTATGTGAAGAGGGCTTCTCTCATGGGGCCAATAAAGAATCATGGAATCAATTAGTTTGAAAAAGCCCTCCGAGTCCAACCATTAACCCAGGACTGCCAAGCCCACCACTAAACCATATCCCTGAGTGCCAGATATCGACGTCTTTCAAACACCTCCAGGATGGTGACTCCACCACTTCCCTGGGCAGCCGGTGTTTGACAACTCTTTTGGTGAAGACCTTGTTTCCTAATAGCCAATCTAAACCTCCTCTGGAACAACTTGAGGCTGTTTCCTCTAGTCCTGTCACTTGTTATGTGAGATAAGAGACTGACCCCCACCTGGCTGCACCCTCCTCTCAGGTAGTTGTAAACAAGGATCAGGTCTCCCCCGAGCCTCCTTTTCTCCAGGTTAAACAACCCCAGCTCCCTCAGCCACTTTTTATCAAAGCTGTACTCCCCACTTTGGAAATGTTGCAGCAAAGAGAGGAGAGAAGCAGCTAAATTGTCACAGCACAGATCGGATGATTTTTGATCACAATGACTCCCCTCAGCTGGCAACTATTAATCAGATCTCGGAGTCCACCCTCAGGAGATACTCACCTAAACTCTGCCTTCCTGCACACACACATATACACACACATATTTTTTGAGTCCGTTCTCGTGAGTATTTGCTAAGTGGCCCAGCATCCTCACTGTTACGGTGTCTGAAAATTTTCTTCTGGCCGTCACTCACTGACCTCTCCCCAGCCTCCCATCATGGTCACCCAGCTCACACACACCAAATGTTGGCTGTCCCTGCGAGTCACCCACAACATGCAGGTCTTCCAATGCGTAGAGGAGAAAGCGACAAGGGGGAGGCATGCCTGTGTTACTGCTCATCTCTTTCAGTTAGAGCAATCCATCCTGCTGCAAATGTAAAGGATTTACAGCACCCAGAGGAATATCACATCCTGCACTGAAACTGCTCTGAACCCCCTGACCGCCAAGAAAATATCCAAAAGCCTCCTCTGCTAACAAATTTTGGCATCTGATGGGAGGCAGCAAATGGCATGTTCCCAAAGTCTCCTCTCTCTGTTCTCCATGCTTTTTAAAAAGGCATCCATACAGTCAAATTAATATGGATTATATTTAAACGGTTTTTAAAATGCTTTCAGTGCATGCAGAAAAAAGAATCTATCATGTGGAATCCCTGCCATTTAAAAGATATATTAAACAGAACAACACAGACTGCAACGCTCTTTATAATACAGACAATAATTCTGTCCAGAGGTTCCAGTAAGGCAAGTGACCCCTGTCAAGCTCACACCTGGTATGCACATGGGTCTGATCTTTGCACACAAACCCGTGACTGCATCTACAAAGCAGGTACATGTCCATGCCTACCTGGAGAAGCACATGCTGGCAAGAGACAGAAGCCATGCTACATTAAATGCACTGCTTGTACTCAGCAGCTGCCATAGTAGATCTTTAATCACTTAGAAGAGGTCATGTATTTGCCTCAGTTTACATCCCTAATATTAAAATTATTTAAGATGTAACTATTTTGAATGGGGATTACTGGAGTTGGTTGCCACAGCCTAGGTTTAGGGCCACAACCTCAGGTGCTCAGGCCCAAAGCAAGTAAAAACCCAGTCTCTAACCCACTTCTGTTGCCAGGGCACACACTTCCATCTTTTCCCCTTGCTAACAGATAAGAGGGCTGCTGTACCTGTGTAGTCTGAACTTAGTCCTGCCTGCAGAATTTGGGTTGAATGAAGAAGCAGACCGAAGCTCAGTATTATCACCAGCCTGGGTACCAGACACCACAGGATCAGACACCTTCTGGTGCAAAAATGTCTCACTCAGCAGCCTTGCCTTGAAAGCCCAGATTGAGTCAGCCTTATTTAAGGTCCAAGCAGCCCTTATTCATTTTTCTCCCATCTGCTAGCCAAAGACAGCAACTGGCCTATCCTTGTGGGTTTTTTTCCATTCCCCTCCTCTCTCAATGTATAAAATGCTTTTCATCTTTTTCCTCCCATGCCATTTTTCCACCCATTTCAAGTCCTGCTCTCTTGCTCATTTCTTACATGATGCCCAGAAGTTATAAATCTACAGTGCCTTCTCACAGACAACACTTTCACAAAATGACACCCCAGTCATTTCCTTTCCGGAGTTCTCTGGCGCATCCTGTTTATTCTATATCTCTGTTGTTTGCATTGCAAACTCTTAAGAATAAGGACTTTCCATATTTTGTGTCCCGTGCTGCTGGGAACATGATTGGAGCTATTCAATTCAAGGTTTTCAAGGCCAAGAAGAGATCATTGCAATTATCTATACTGACCTTTGGCTTACCACATAACAAATTTAGTCAAGTGACTCCCACACCAAGCCCCTAATAGTTCTCATAAAGGTATGCCGCTAACAGATGATGATCACCACACCATTTTGTATACTATATTTTCCCCAATTTTGCTGCATAGTCAGTGTTTCTCTCCTTCATACTCATATCTTTCCAGTACCTTCAGCAATTAGCCCGTGGACAAATTTTAGGAGACATGCTAAAATACACATGTGCCTTATTTCTATGATGTCTGCACTAAAGCCATTGTTGTTAATTACTTATTATACTTCTCATTTTCCTGGTTTATATTTAATGTGCTTTTGCCGAGATAAGATATAGAAAGAAAACAGAGCTTTATTACAAATGATAGACTTACAATCTTGCTTGTAAGAAGGCACATCTGTAAAAGATTAAAGAAAACGAAAATGATCTGAGAACAAGGTAAAGGGAGAGAATAAGCTGATGGCGCTGCTGGCATGTAAGGTATTTTTGTGTTAAAAATGTATGTACAAAAAACCTTTCATACACTCTGAATACCTGTATTAACTTTAATGTTCAACATGCTATAAAATGATCATCTTCTGAAGAAAAAAAAAATTAAATTCCTTTGAGCCAAGTATTAAAAGCATTCTTAAAGCAAACAGACACAAGAAGAATGCTCACATAAAATCTGTTTTTCATCTGTCTAAAATACATACTGGCTTCAGCTAAAAGCCAATCAATCAATATGCAAAGAATTAAAAAAAGTTCTAGCCAGTTATAAATATTTTTTTAACTACAATCATCTGGCAGTGGAACACCACTGACCTAACTTCATGAGCATCTGTCAGCTGGTGATGGCCATGGTGCTGTCAGGAGAAGAAAACAGAGACATTTTGCTTATTTAACTGAGCAGACTAGAAGTGACCCACCACAAATCACAGCAAGTGGCACAGTCTGGAGGGGAAAAGTACCCAAAACAAATGTACACGGAAACCAAAGAAAGCCTGCCCTGCCCAATACACCCAGAGCTCTGGGAGGCTGCAAGGCACCAAAAGCCTTCAAGTATGAAGAGCAACCACCACCACTAGGTGGTTATCCATCAGATTCTAATTTAATTATTTCTCCTAAAAACATTGTATTATCCCACCCATAGTTGAAGTTTCTATGAACATGGCATCATACAAGGCATTATACAAGAACGACAAAAGCGCTTCTCCAGTTTTCTTTTAATTGCCATGGCAACTCTGTTTATTTGGATTTAAGCATCATCCTGGGATGTTTGTAATGCCAATAGGACAACACAGAGAGGCAGAACGGGAAAGGGAGAGTCAGTGAGACACTCATGTGGCTAACTCTTGTCCAAACCAAGTAATTCAAAACCCCACAGGCAACAGCTGCAGTGAAAAATACAGGGGGATTAAACACCAAACAGTAACAAAAATTTCTTGACATTTCCATTTTCTTAGAGAGGTGGCAGTCCTCTCGCAACTCCAGCAGCTTGGAAAAGAGAGAGAACTCTACCAACCTGCCCAGGCACCCTTGTGCATCTTCACCTGTCTGCAAACGTGGGGTTTTAAGTTGTGGAACATGTAGCCTGCTCTGCACATGGGCTTTCAGGCTCATGGAAGGCACACCAGTTAACTGAAGATCCACTGCACCCACCCTAACAATTGCGTTTCCTACCGTGCTCATAAACAGGAATGATTCAACAGCTTGACGGCACATCAGCCATACCTGCAGCACACTCAAATCCCATTTCCCTGCAAGGTTGGACTAAAACAATGTAAGCAGCACTAAAGACCACAGTGAAACTCATGTAGCAGCACTTAAATTGTTACTGCCTGAACCGATTTTAGCTCAGGATGCTCTGTTTGTGGGTTATGCTGAACAGACAGAAGTCCACAGCAGTACCACCCTGTAATTTCACAAGATATCTACAAGTACATGTAAACCCTAGGAAGCACAAGTTAAAGTGCACAAAGAATCACAGAACATATCAGCTTGGATGGGGCTCATATGGATCACTGAGTCCTGCTCCTCACAGAACTGCCTTAATTTTAACTAAACCCAGTTGCTCCTTGAACTCTGAGAGACATGGTGCCATGACCACTTCCCTGGGGAGCCTGTTCCAGAGATCATCCACAGGGGAGGCAGAATTACCAACTTCCACCCGATTTATGACTCAGCAATGCAAGAAAAATCAAAAAGAAAATAAGAAAAAACAAAAACAAAACAAAAAACCCCACCAACCAACAAAAAAATCCCCAACAAAGCAATAAACAAACAAAAAAAGAACCCACAAACAAAAGGAAAAGAAAGAAGCAACCTAATTTACAGTCCTGCCATGGTTAAAATGAAGAACTGAGCAATTCTTTGCAGACACAATAGGCAATTGTTGAAAGAAATCAAGAGAAGATCCTGCAACCCATCTCAGAGACTGTCCAACAGCTTGGAAAATGGTCTGTCACTTCATCCATCAGGAGTTTCTACCACCCAACTGGCTACAACATGATCCTGGCTGGCAGGATCTGTCTCTCTCAGATGTCTGACATTTCTAGGATTCTGGGAATCAAATAGTTTTACCCTCCTAAACACAGACCAATTTACCTTCATATTTCCCAAAATTACCAACACAAAGAGACTGCTTTCAGTCAAACACTCTCAGGCAAAGAAAGTTCATCCAGCATAGCACAGAGAATTGGCAAAGGTTAGCTGATTGCCCCAGGCACAATTTTTCCTCCTGCACCAGGGGCTGGCTACTACCCTAGCTTCAACCTCTCCAAGCTTTTGATGAAGGAAGGATGTTTGTTCCTCCCACACTGATGACTTTTATTGCCTTGGAAGAGCTAAAGAAATGTTTTGTACGCACCAGCAATCACACGCACCAGATGGGGAATAGGGCAGAGGTATTGTGGGGTCCAGCCTACGGTAAGCACACTCTCCAACAGCCTCTGCATTAGAATTCAGACATCCAGAGTTTAGATGCTACTGTATAAACCACACAGGTGCCATCCCCACCCACACACAAAAGAAAGAAAAGAGTCTATTCAAGTGACCCTTATTCCCTCAGTGCAGCAGAAAGGAGTCTGGATAGTCTCTAAGCAAAGCAACAAACATGGGAAGTACTGAACCTGAAATTACAGCAGCCCATGGGGACAACAGAATCACCATCACTCCAGGAAGATCAGAAACCACAGAGGAGTTCCAGCTCAGCCTCCTAGTGTACCCACGGGCACAAAATCCATTGTCACAATTGCAATGTCTTGCTTGCTTAAGTACCCACCAGAACCAGTTCTGTTAGGACTTCATGGAGAGACAAGTCAGACAGGCCAAACACAAATGTCTAAAAACAGCAGCAGGGTGGGGATTATTTTTTTTAATTATTTTGGAACTGAAGTTCTGCAGCAGCCTTTCTGACACAGAAATAAAGTAAGTTTTCCTCAGCAAGCAATATGCTTGAAAGGGTCTGCAGAAGTAACATACAAAAGCTACAGGTGCACAAAAAAACGCCATTAGGTCCCAAGGTGACTTTTTTGTGACTGGTGAGGCTTGGACTTAGCAGTAAATCGCAGTAGTCCTTTCTAAAGAAGAAATTACCTCTGACTGCATCTATGAAACAAATGTACAGAGATCAGAACTGCATGGAAAGCCACTTCTCCAATGAACGACCCCAAGAACTTTGAATGGTGTATTTCATTTTAGTCCCATCTCTGCAGAACAGGGTTAGTTAATCTCACATTTAACCCTCTACCAACATTTGTACAGTTTCTGTTGCCACGCTGGAATCTGCACATAATGTGATCTGGCTCAGCGCTCGTGGTGCTCCAGGGATCAATTACCATTTTATACATCAGTGTTTCATTACTGAGCCGTGAATGTCCTCCAGCCAATCAGACCCTCAGCTCTGCGCTCCAAGACTCTAATCTTTGAAAATTAGGTATTTGGCAAGATACACTGTAAGAAAGAAAAATTGCTGGACTCATGCTGTTTTGAATACATCCAACCTCCATTCACAAATACTGCCATTGCGGTGGCCACTAGATGTTTTCAGTGATGTGATTAAAAAGGAAGCGACGATAATTGTGGAGTGGAAATGCACTCTCATCTGTCACTTCTCTTGGAAAATAATGAGCTCTCTTCCTTGTTATGTTCACTGCGATATATCTTTGGAAAAGTCTTATGGAGATTAATGCTCAATTGCTCTAAATGAGCTTAGCTTTATTTATTCTAGGAGAGGATCTGGTCCCAAAGTCCCAATAAGCCATTACTTCACTATCCTCATTAAAGGAAAATCCTATATGGTAGCTAAGACAGGACTTTGGCCCTGTGTCTCCCCTGTAAATTCAGCAATGGAGATTTGGCATGCTTCGTATCAACAAGCCGTGCCTAAGTGCGTACTTTAAATGAGGCTAAGACACATGACAGGCAAACACTATAAATCTTCGCATAATAAGGCAAACTGGACATTTCTGCTGTTCCTCTTCAGCTCTGCTGCCTCCTCCTCATGTGCTACCACAGGACCAGGAGCTGGTGACACGGGAAATTCATGGGCAGCACTGTAAATACTTGAAATAATTAATTCCTGAGCAGAAGCTCGGTAGTGCAAACTTTGGGTACAGCTTGCACAGCATGCCCAGACAGATTGCCTGGGTCCCTGCTGGACTGGAGGTACCGGGAAGAGAACTTTCTCACCAGGAGGAAAACCTTGGGGAAAAAGCAAGTGTGCTCTTAAAAACCACTGCAATTCCAGTCATCTGTTTTGAAACTGCAAGTGCTGGAAAGTGACAACACACAAGCCACAACCACATGTTGGAGAGTTTGTTTTAAATCACGAGGTGAAAATAAGAATCCATTATAACTCTGTTTAACATTCCCGGGCTGGTATGCAGCTATGCAACCCACGCAACACCACAGCTGTGGTAGTGAGGTCTCAAAAATCTGCTCCAATAGATAGAAGAAAACACCAGAACCAAAAATTAGGACAGTGCCAAATGTCTCAGACACACAGCTGCAATCATCCCCACCTGGCTTTTCCTCCTCCATCACCACTAACACACCAGGTGAATCCAGGCAGTAGGACAAAAACCAGCTCATGTTTGGAAAGTATTTTTTGCACAAGTTTCACAGTCCAGCAGATCTAAGGATCAAAGCCTCTTATACCGGCCACCCAAAGTACAAACATTCCCTTAAATAACCCCTTGAGAATTGGGGCTTTCCACACCTTTGCGGAAAGTAATTGGACTTCAAGCAGAAAATTTTTTAACTAAGTGATAAAAACCCTGTCATGCCACTTAAAGGGATCAGTCCCTATAAAGGCTTTGAGAGCCATTAAAAATTAAAAAAAAAAGGAAACCATATACTGTGCAACTGATACACAACTGACTAAATACTAATGACCCAATCACATGACATTTCTATTACTTTAACAGAGATTCTGTGAACCCAGTGCTGGCATTCTGATAGGCAAATATGTGCAGAACAGCAGCAGGGAACAGATGTCAGGCACTGTAAAAATATAAATTTTTAAATCCTCCCTTCAGATGATTCTTTAACAGAAGAAGATTTGTTTGTGTACAGACTCCTCCTCCAGATACTAATCCAAGGACAAAACTCTAAATTGTCTCTTCAAGTACACACATGGAGAGCAAGTTGTCACACATAGATTTTTGTGACTGGACAGCAAATGCTGTTCATTTTCAAACTAGCATAGTCCAGACTCTGACTGCCTCAGCTGAACATCTCACAGATGCCACCGAGTTCCTAATCCCCCTCCGGGCCCAGGAATGGCCTGTTCACTCCTTTTATGTGCTAGAATTCTCCAGGTGTGCTTTAAAGCCACTGAACAAAGGACACATAGCAGTTAAGAGTGGGTTTGTAGTACTTCACCTTCCTCAAATGCTGATTTTAGTGAATATCATGCAAGTACATATTTTTCTCTCTGAGACATGTATTCACAAAAATGGATAAAGCTAATGCCCTAGATCTGTTGTGTTCTCCATTAATAATTTAGATTATTGGCCATTTTAGGCATATACAACATATGCTTCAAAATCTAGCCTTTTTTTTTTTTTTTTCCCCATTCTGTAATGACCCACTTGGTGTGTTTGATGTTTTTAGAAACGGCTGTGCTGCTTGCTTAAAGCCCTGGGAGACCACAGTAATCCTCTCCCAACTGGAACCAGGCTTCCATGAGGCCCACGGAGATGATCTATTCTGGTCTTTTGGCACTAGCGATAAAGGAAGACATAGATTAAGGTTTTCAAGACCATTTCTGCCAGACACACACTCAAATAAGCAAGTGAGACAGTGACAATTCTATTTCAGTAATGCCTTCAATGCTTAGAGATGACACAACTGATATTTTCAGCTCTGGTCATTCCTACAGTTAATAAGAGCATAAATTAAAAATGCCATTCTCACTTCACATTCAAATCATTGGTTTAATGTATCTATTATTTTTCTGGCTTTTTTTTGTTTGTTTTTTGGGTTTTTTTTAAGACAAAAAAAAACCTTCTCCAGGAAAAGTTAAGTGTTGATAATAACAGACTAGAACACAAAGCCATTTTTCACTGTCCAAGAGGAAATATTTAACATCATGGCCCTGACACATGTACACTTGTTGCCAACACCCCGCACACGCAGCGCCTGCCTGCATGTGGATCACCCACCAGCCCAGCTCCACAATCCATCCTGTTTACTATTTAGGACCAAGGTTAAAGGCAAACCAGGCTGAACCTCCCAAAAGCCAGAAGAAGGGCAGCTTGTGCAGATGTTGAAATTCTGGTGAGAAAGACAAACTATAAACAGATTTCCTAAAAGATCTGCCTTGGGACAGTCTTATCTGGCAATTCCACTAATTCCCTTGATAGGGAAAGTAGGAGACTGTGAATGAAATCTGCAGACAACAGAGAGCTGGGAAGGTCTGTCAACTCAGAAGATGGGCAGAAGGGTATTCAGAATATTTGAGGACTAAAATAACTGACAGGAGGTACAGCTTGTAATAAAGCCAAGTGCAGTCATGCACTTTAGGATTAAAGAAATATGTTCTGCAGCTTGAAAGCTCAACAGTTGGAAGTGATATAGAAAGGGAAAGATTTTGATAGTTTAGTGGCTCATGGCAAGAGTGTAAAAAAGCCAGATGTTGCTCGAGGTCTCAGTGAGGAATGGGAAAATATGCAAGACACTAGTAAGGTCTCAGCTGCAACAATGTGCAATTTCAGGTTACAGAGTTCGAAAAGGTTATGTGACTCTGGAATAGTGCAAGGAAAGGTCAGCAGGATGACCTCTCCCATGAGACAAAAAGGCAATGACTTTGCTACTGAAGCAAAATTACCAAAATAAATGCTATCTCTGGTGGGGGGGAAAGGAAAGATACAGCAGCACAAGCCACCTATGAAGACGCTTAGTCTGGAACTTGAAAATAAGCTTGCAAAAGAAAAAAAAAAAGTAAAGTAGGTGGGAGACTGACTGTTCAGTACCTGAAACTCTGCAGGACGGTTGTCTGAGACAGCCAAAAACATGGCCAACCATGCGGGAGGCCCAAAGTCAGGCCTGATAATATCACCATCTACAGCCCAGTGAGCCCACCAAACAAGGTTCAGGAGCTGCATTGCTACCCCAGAACATCCCAGACCTTCCCCCACCTGCCACCAGGTCCTGGGCTGTCACCACAGAGATGTGGTGTTTAAGTGTATGGAGAGTCCACACTCATGACACAGACACAGTAGAAGCTACTTTGCCTTCCCAAATCCCTACACAGTTGAAAAGGGGATGACTTCTCCCCAGAAAACTTGAGGTTATACCCAAATCAAGTCAAAAGAAGACACCAAAGGGAGGCTGGTGAAAAGCACAGCATGCCACTTCAAAATGACTGGGTTAGAAGAGAAACATTTCTAAAGGAAAAGAGGTGGTTGGTGGCTGAAGGCTTTGGGAACCATCAGCATGATAGCAAATGATTCACCCCCATGGCTGAACTCCCACACTATTCCCCAACACTGCCCAACAAAATTAACACCGCAGGCAGGTTCAAACAAGGGCAGTTGACTATCTTGCTACTCCAAATTAATCTCTATTTCAAAGGAAAAACATGAAGTTAAAAAGGGGACAAGGGTGAGAGAATGAAAACATAGAGGCTAATTAATGTCAATCAGTATAAAAACCCATGACTGATGCTTTTGACATTACCCTTCCAGACAGTGTTCCTGCAGACACTCAAGCGAACATGAAGCAAGTGCAAGAGTGCCATACCAGAAACGTGATTAGGCAGGAGGTGCCTGGAAATCCACACAACAAAAAAACATCTTGCTCAAATATTTATACACAAATACCTTTTCCATATGTTGCGTATAGAGACTGGTGGATGTTTATGCCTTCCTTAGTATCTCAACAGCAAAGACATAAAATGTCTCTGTAGCAGGACAGAAATTAGGCTCCACATTACTTCCATTAACTACTGCTACTGCCACAGGAGACGCACAAGGAAGAACTACCCCCGTGAATTTACCATCCCACTGCCACTTTAGTTCTAGAAGACACAAACAGAACTACTAGTTCATTTCAGATTTTGTTTTCCTACAACCAAATACTTTGCCCACAGAAGGACTTCATGTGTACATGATTTTGCAGTTGCTGTACTCAAGCTTCAAACCTTGCAACAAAACATAAGGTATTTTTAGGTCATCTAAACTCTCTATTCATGAGAAGAAAATGAGTCAGTAGTCAATTACATAGTTTATACAAACAGAAATTACCAATTTCCCTCTATTCTTTGGACCACAATCCATTGCTTTCACTGTGCTGCATCTTTGGGACTGGCACACCTGACATCCCCTTCATTAGGCAGAATTCTGAAAGTTGTCATTGCAACACCAAAGATAATGATTTCCTACTCTTAACCAAGAACTGCCAGGAGGTTTTGCTAAGCAATGGGATCACAGAGTGGAAACTCTTCTTATATTGTAGCTTTTGAGATCCAAATTAAATTATAATCAGTTTTTTGAAGTGCCCTGAAAACTATCAGTGTGTGTTCCCACATCCCCCAAGTGCTCTCTTGCAATTCACCTGAAACACAAACAACTGCTTTTGGCCAACTCTGTGTTGTTTATAAAGGGCAGCTGAGCTCATGCAAGACAATATAAAATTATTTTTCCCTGTTTCTCCAGAAGTGCCCTGGCTGCTCAAGCCAGCTGCTGCACTTTGCAGGCAGCTGCACTCTCTTAAATTTTAGTTTTAATGGCAAAACTAACTTTTCAGCCATGAAAAGTTCAGCTTTCTGCATCCCCAGCAGCTGTTTCTGGAAGGCTGCTCAAGTACCATGGCTGAGTGGCAGCTTTCTTTAGAAGTGTCTTTGCTGGAGGATAACCTCAGAGACCATCCTGGCTGGTCTAAACTTCTGCTTTAAAAGCTGTACTGGAAGGCACTTCATAGTTTTTAAGTGAAAGCAACTCTTTAAAAGGATTGGAACAGCTGGA
Organism: Pardalotus punctatus; assembly: GCA_013400915.1. Lineage (NCBI taxonomy): Eukaryota > Metazoa > Chordata > Aves > Passeriformes > Pardalotidae > Pardalotus > Pardalotus punctatus. The sequence continues at coordinate 92,003 of VZTX01000379.1, forward strand.
CATGAGAAGAGATGAGACACTATCTACCCTCACCCAAAGTCTAAAACTGAGCCTATAGCTAGGGAAGAACAGACACATTCTTACAGACTGGTGTAAACCACAAATAATTGAAGTCCAGTTGGAGAGTGAGTACCCTGAAAAGAGGTTTTCCTTTGAAGCCCCATAACTTCTGAGCTCCCTTGGAAGAGCCCAGCAATACCTCAAGCAGACAGAAAATGGTATTGCACGGACACACACATGCTCTGTCTACCCACCTATCTCGTTTTACTTCCACTGCTAGCAGGCACTTTTCAGAGATTTTTCTTTTCTTTCTCTCACAGATGTGTCCACCACCCTAGAGGAGTGTCCCTTTGCCAAGCCCTTTCTCACTCTTTACTACCTAGTCTGCTATTCAGACACTAGCATGGGGAATTCTGCAGGGCAGCACAGTTTTAAGTCTTGCACTACTACTGGGTCTTGGTAAGCAGCTGGTGCCTAGCAAAAGCATTTTACTTCTTTCACCTTAATTTCATGAACAACATGAAAAAGCTGAGGTGACTTCATGCAGAAAACATTTCTACATCCTTCACAGCCTTCTTTGCATGAGATATACAGGAAATAACTTCCCTTTGCTGAAGAAAGCAACTTTCCCCAGTTTCTTATCAGTTGGCTCATCATCAACCAAGAAATGGAGAATTTACACCGGAGATGCCACTTAGTCAATAAACAAATCTGTTTTGTACTCAACCCCAAAAAGCCTGAGTATCAGCTCAGCATGTCACACTTATCCCTAGGGCACTGGTCAAGACCCACAGAATCAAGACATCACTTTCAATAAATATTTTCACATTAAAGAATCTGGGAAAGAGCCAGGAACTTCAGCCAATCAGATGAATATACAGTACAAGCCAAGCAGTCCCCTATGGTTGTCCTGTCTCTGGAAACTGGCCTCTTAGCAAGTCATTTACATCTCACGCTCATTCATATTTTAAAATGGTCTTTTAAAAGCTGTTTCCTACATGTCAGTGTGTTTAAGGATCTCAATAACTTTTTGCTTTGGTTACTGCATCCCCCCTTTCAGCTTTGACCTAAAAGAGCACCACAGCTATAACTGGATCAACACACATCGCAAAATATCCTGCCCCAGAAGAGGAAGGTCAGTGTTCAAAGACAACGGACAAAGGTCTTTTGCCTGGTATTGTTAGCTGACTGCAAGATAATCTGTGAACAAACAGCTCATAAGTCTGACCCCACCAGAGCATTCTTGACCATCCTTACAGACAAGAACTTGAAAACAAGCTTCCTTCCTGTTCAATAGAGCAAGATTCCTGTTCCTCTCTACAACTCCTGTGTCAGCAACGTCAACGCTGCTCTTGCTGCTTTCCCAGCTCACCAGCAGCTGCAGGGATTTGCAGATACACTCCCTGTCTATTTTGTATATACTCACAGTAATACTTGGAAGTCACAGCACAGTTTCTTGATACAAAAGGTCAGATTCTACAAATTACTGCAAATCTTCAGCTCTGGCAGAATTCATCTGCAGCCAAGAGCTTCTCCATGCTCTAGATAGTGGCTGTGGGACAAAGTAACATGTTGTGGGACAAAGGAAGTGAACTACACCAGTGTGGATCTAAATCTTCTGAAAGCAACGCTAGCAGCCATGCCAACAGCCTTCCCCTTGCAGCATTTGACTTATGTTTCAGATTTACATTAGATTTACATAACATTAGTTTTAGTCAATCACTTACTGTCAGGAGAAGAGTTGTATATGAAACAATAAAACATGACATGGGTATGACATGCCCCAAAGCCAGCACACCTGGGCCAGCTCACTCCAGCACGGGGCTAAGCAAACACAGCCTCACTGCATCCCATGCAGGTCTAGGGGTAGCAGAGCCATGTTATCCTAAGGCTTTAGTGATCTACTTGACCTGAGCTGACACAACACAGAGAGCTGTGATCACCCTCCCACAACCACAAGTCCTGTAGATCGGCCTCTGAGACATCAGATGGACTGAGGCTGTGTCCTCAAGTCTGAGAGTTTCTACACACCCCAACTCTGGAAAACAGACCAGGGCCTGTGCCAGGTTTTGGCTCATGTGACTTCAACCACTGATCACTATCAACATTCACAAAGCACTCTGCAGAAAAGACAACATTTTCCCTGAATCCTGAACTAAGCTCTTAGTCATTTACTGTATTTTGGCCTACAATAACAGAATTCCACTGTGTATTTTAACTGAATATATTATTCCTCATTAGCAGTCTCAGGCTGTTACAAGTCTTTAGCCTAGTGAAACACCGAGTGCAACTACTCCACAAGTGATAGCATTCCCATGATGAGCAAAATGTTTCTTGTTCATAAGGCAGAGTGGAGGTACCAGATCCTGCTCCACGAGTTGTGAACCATCTCACGGGCAGTGCAGGCTCTGCTGCAAACCCAACCTCTCTGCTAGAGCGACAGCCACCGTGAGGCAAAATCTGGGGGAGGAGAAGGAGGAAGAGGGAAGAAGGAAAAATGACAAGACTGAAGAAACGTGCCTCAGCCTACAGTGAATGAAAGCATGTGTCTGAGCCTATGTGTGAAGTCAGGGCATATTCAGGTAACTCAAACCTAACTAGGATCCTTGCAGCCAGCATTTTCAGCCAGCTTTCCTCAGGGACTGCTGCCTTTCTGCAGTCCTTTGCAAACGCACAGTACCCACAGCAGCACCCATTTCTACCCACACGTCAAACAGGCTACCACCTCAGTTCCCTGCAATCACAGCTCCACCAAGACTGTGGACCTTAAATTAACTTACAAAACCAGCCAGAGAGAAGACAACTTGACTGTTGTATCCCAGGGCTAGAAGGAGAGAGGAGCAAAAAACCTAACACCAAACCAGCCAACAACTCTTCACGCCAAATGAGCAATTTTATTAAGGAAATAACATCTGAACAAGGCATGCTGCACACACACACACATTCTGCAGCTGGAATCTCTTGAGCTGATGCATCTCTTCATGATACATAAGACAGAAAATAATTCAGCTCAGCCTCGGAGGGCTGGTGATAGTGGCTCTGTGATCCTATCAGGCACAAAGCTTGGTAAAAAGCTACGCACAGACATCAGAAGATATACAGGGCTAATCTGCTGAGAATCATCTTTTTTCCCCCCTGCAATGGATTCTGTGGACAAAAAATTATTTCACAGAGTCACCAATGTTCAGCCTCAAGGGAAGGGTTCTGGATGACCAGAGAGAAGCTGTGAGCCATCATAGCCCACAGGAGCTATCCCCTTCCCTGCGTGCCCCTGCTGCCAGACTGTTTGTGTTAGGAGGAATGTCTCTGCATGCAAAGAGACATTTCTCTGCATCAGGGCAGAGAAAACTGCTGCCCACAGGCAGGGTTATAAACCCCTCTACTGAAAGTGCCACACAAACAACAACAAAAAAGAACATAGGCAGCACCCAGACCACACCATGCTGTCTTTCTCAGCTCTTACCCCAAGCCCACATGATTTATCATAATTTAGGAAATAACAGTGAAGCACTACATGGCACTGACATACTGTTTGGTACTTGCTAGAATACAGAGGACATCTATACAGAAACAGAAGGGATTTTCCCAATGCCACATAGCTGACCAGCTCTAGGAAGCTACACCTTATTGCTTTGGTACCCCCACCAGCACCTCAAAGACCAAACATCAGTGACAGAACAGCCCAACATGTTCTCCTTTCAGTTTGGGGTACAGTCAGTGCATATAGAAATCTGGCTGTCACAAGTAGGACAAGCACCTTGGTTCTAAAGTCTGGCTAAGGCTCTTTCCCTCCTGTCTTTGGCATTTGAAGGAAGTTGTTCTCCACCAAAAAGAGGGCATACAAAAGATGCTCCACAAAAGAAAGTTTCTGCCATTTCACTGTACCTGCAGAATAGGGACAAAAAGTCAGTCATAGTCACACATCTACTAAATCACAGCAAGACCCTTCCACAGCACCACAGGTTTTCTATTTCAAGTGGATTAATAATTTGCAGGCAAGACACTTTCCTGACCATGCAGAAAAATGATGACATAAAGGATATATCATTAACACATTTCTACTAAAAGATCACACACAGAGATGTATCAGGCAAGATGACTAACCCTTCTGTTGAGAGCAGATCCATGAGAGGAATGAAATTCTAAATTATGATTTTCTAAATATCATGATAATATTTAGTCACTAAGTAAAAAAATTTTCCAAGACATAAGAAGTAGCATAAGAAACATGCTCTCTTTTCTGGAAATAAAAGTGAGAACCTAATTTTCAGCTTCCAGGAGAGTGGAGGGACCCTGGTGTAACAGATCCCAAGATCACGCAGTTCAAGATGAAGAAAAAGCCTTCATCATCCTTCTCACCCACTTTTCACCGATACCACCCAGAGGCTTCCCATCCCTCCATACCTTCTCAATGAAGGGGGATCCTCTTTTTGAGCCAGGAGATGGAGCCAAAGGGACACTCCCTACTGTGAAGAAAGGGTGAGATGCAGGGATAAAGAAACTGGGATAGAGAACCTCAATTTCTATTGTCAAGGGTGTTACTATCAGTCAGTATGAAACACCAATTCACAGGTGCTGTACAATACAAGGCACAGCTGCATAACTCACAAAACAGCTCTAAAAAAGTTGAGACACCACCCACCTGAGCTAACAAACACAAGTTACTCTTCTTATTCCACAATTTAAGAATATCTCAGAATCAAAAACTTAGGATATATACGAATTTCTAAGAAACATGCTGACTAGAACTGTCAGGCATCAAAAGTACTGTCAGGAGAGAGATGAATTAACCTTTATCATCAGGACTGCTGCTTTTTCAGAAACTAATGCATGATATTTCTGAACCGCACAGGGTCCAGCTCAGATTGTGGATGCATTCACAAACCCCAGAGTTCTGTGAGCCGAATGCACACACAGAGAGCGCACTGTTGTGCAACACAATACTTAAGAGGCTTCCCATCTGCACTCCATTTCAAAGCATATTTTATTTGTTGGCTTCATTTAGAAGGTCCCCCAGTTCCGCTGAAAGGGAGGACCCTGCCAAAACTTAGCTGAGCAGAAGCACTGACTTTGTATCACCACAAAGTAACTATGAAATAAGAATGAAGTACAGCTCTGCCCTACATGTACCAACCACACCAAACACCAACAGACTTTTGTTTGCTCGGGGATTAGGAGATATTTAAGGAACATGATGGCTGTGGCACTTGAACGCCACCAAAAGCTCTCCTAACTGAAAGCCAGGAATCATGACAGATTTAGGAAACAATAATTCAGCTATATTTTTTGCATCCAGTTGAAAGACTATATTTTCCTTATTAAAAGCCTTCAGTATGCAGGCTTGCCAAGGGAAGCTTCTCTGCAAGGCTTTCAGCAGCGCTTTCATTTCAAAAATCTGGTGTTCGTGTGTCTTACAGGAAAGCATTTTGTGCCTGGAGTTGTAAAGATTTTCTCCAAACGAACTGTTTAGTGGTTTTGAACCGAGTCTGTCCCCACGGGAACGCGTACCCTCCTGCCAGATCCCAAATTAAGTTCTGCCCAGCCCCGAGCCCGGGGCCCCTAGCAAGGGTTGGAAGGCGTCCCGCAGACCGCGGGTCACCGCGGCTCCCGCCGCCCGCACGGACCCTCCGGACCCCGGCAGCAGCAGCCGGGTCCCCGCGGGGCCGCCGCGCACCCGCCCCGCTCCAGCCGCCGGCACAACTTGCGGCTCCGCGCTC
>VZTX01000379.1:98203-134867 GCA_013400915.1 Pardalotus punctatus
AATGTTTTTCACTCCCGTCATCCAAATTAAAATCCCCACTGCTGCCTCCACACAACTGTCAGAAGCTGTTCCCTTCCCCCGAGCCTGGCCTGATGTGCCAAAGCCAAGTGTCTTTATCACAGGCTGTCATTTAACATCTCACGGCCATTTTCCAGGTGTGTGGCAGCCGGTTCCCGGCAGATGTAACAGCAGCCAATATTGTATTTTCTACTTCTGCCATCTAAACTATACAGCTGCAGTCACAGCCATCTCCTGATGACAGAAGTTTTGGCCATACACAGGGAGAAAACCCACCGCTATAACGGGGGGAGGGGGGGGGCGGGAAGTATAACTATATTTGCCCAAGGAGTGAGCAGATCACACTGTAATCAAGATGGACAGGGATTAAATTCTTCCGCTGAGTCCCATGCTGTATTCAAGCCATCTTCTAACAGCTTAGCTTTGCTCACAGCAGTTCTGGCTCCCAGAAGTACTACCCTGCACAGAAATAACCGTCCCTCCTGTTTTTCAGGATTTTCAGCGTGATTTTCAGCCTTCCATGAGTTTAGAGGGAGACGGGAGTTCAGAAAGAGGCAGAAGAGTCTCTGAACTGTGTTCCTTGGAGCAAAATGCACGGTCTGATGTCAGTGCCTCAGCTCCAAGGGAGCACAGGCAGTTAATTAGGTGCCAAAATGAAACACATCAGTAGTTAACATACCTAGAGCTAACCCAAAGGGAAGCTTTCAATCCTTGAGATGTGCCTCTTTCTGGGGCTCAACACTGCTAACCAGGAAATGCCTCCCTTCCCATCATGATTCATGGCCTGACATCTCCTGAGGAAAAATAAAAAAACCACCTCTCGTAAGCTCCTTCCTTTAAAAAGCAGAGATCAGATTTTGAGCACGGTGAGAGGAGGGTGCGATGGCTGCATCCGTCCTCTGAGCAGCAGAGGGGCTGGGAAGTTCATCCAGGATACTGACAGCAAATTCCATAGCCTCTGCTCAAGAGGAGAGAAATGCTCACCAGCATTATTTTCCTAGGAAAATAAGTAGCTTCAAGACGACTCCTGCCCAAGGCCTCCTCATCACCTCTTCTTTAAATGTATTCCTCTGTGCAAAATAGAATCCAAAATTCAGGATATTAATGTGGGAGGAGAGGTTGTCCTGAGTCCCCACCCTAAAACTGTGTTTTGCCCACGACCTGGTTATTATAATAATAAAAAAGAGTTTTGAAGCAGGAATCACACCCTGGGATGCCTCCTTTGGTCTTCCTAACTATTTAGGCTATAGTCATAAGCAGAAAAGAGTCCACAGCAGTTATTCTGCACAATCTCTTATCATACTGGAAGTTCAGAAGGATCCAGCAAATGTTTACCCTACTGGCTGCAACATACGGCCCAGTTTCCTATTCAAATGCAAAGTAAAATGCAAAATCCTGCCTGGTAAAACCTTGGCAGAAGCAGCCACAGGGAGTGAGAAGGTGGTTTCTCCTCCCGACTGGCCTGAGGAGGCACAGTGGAGAGGGACATGGTATGCGGGTCCCCATGGGACAAGGAGACAGATGAGCTGCTCAGGCTCAGGCAGGACTGAAGTGCCCTGGAAGAGAGCACACAGACAGGCTCTTGGATATCAGGAAAGTCTGGAACTATTAGGCACCTCCCAACTTGGTGACAGCTGTGCAGGGCTTTTCTAGGTCTATTTAGGAGCCAACATCCCACTGAAATTTGGGGGATTGGGCCCTAAATCTTCTTAGCTTTTATTTTAAAGAATATTGATAGCATTTACATATTTTATGCACATACACGCAGCTGTGCATTTCAAAGTAATCTGTTGTGCTATAAGCCAAAACAGGATTTGAGTCATACGGTTCTATAAAGATAAAGCATTGATTTATCTAAAGAAATCTGTCTAAAGAAAATTGGCTTCATACATATGCAAGGAGAACTACTTAGCACAGATCATCCTCTTCTGCCCCCAGAGTTGGGCATCAAATTAATTTCTAGCTTGAATTTCAGAAGTACAAAATGAAAAATTAAGAAAATTAAGGATGGTAGACTGATGAAACTATTTCCCAAGGCAGTCAAAAGAAGGCTACTGAAAAAGCCACTTAAGTACTTAGCTAATAAAGGTGAAGTTGGATCCCATGCCACAACACAGGGGCAATGCTGCACGGCATTTTTGGGACTGCCATTATTTTTGGTTCTTTCCTTGTCATTGTCTTTGTACAAATAAACTCTTGATTCGCATTCAGAAAAACAAATAACACAAATCACCGCAGGGCCACATTCATACAAACTAAATGTCACTAAAATCAGTTTCACTAATGTCTGAGTATGAGAAGTTAACAGTTCAAGGCAGGAACCCAGGAAAGTTCTTAAGTATGAGCTCTGTTCCTAAGTACCTTAAACTGCACCATATTTAAGCCTTGCCTTATCTCAAGCATTACCTGCAGAAGCTGGAAGCACCAGAAATATTTGTTCTCTACAACAGACACAGACATTTGCATTCTATCAACACTTCTGTGTCCTGGGCACCAGATGTCTGCCATCCCTGACACACAACATACAGAGATTAAGCTAATTATATGTTACACATTCCCAGGATCCAAGACCTTTGTGGATGTGATGGGCATCAAAATGAACATGCATATTTAAACAAAATTCCTTTAAAAACACAATAAGCATCGAGGACCACATATAAGCTGGGACAACAACATGATGTTCCATTTTTTCTCAAAACAAAACAACAAACTTAAGGACTTAGTCAGAAACCACAAAAATGACAGAGAAGAGGTTTAATACTGCACAGACATCCAGCATGCCAGGGCGGAGTCAAGGATAGCAAAGGCCACACTCTGCTCCCAGCTGTGACAGTGTAAATACAAAAATCCCTTCCCTGACCTCTGCGTGGATCTCCTCACAGTTCACTCAGCCAATTTGTGGCATTCAGGCCACTGAGTTCCCCAAGCCTCTGCAAACACCACCTCCAGAAAGCCCCATTCTGCACCACATGCTGTTACACTATGAGAGGACTGCCGCAGAGAAAACCTCTCTCTTTCCATTTCTTCTGTGCGCAAGCACAACAAAAGTAGTTTGGGTTGTTTTTTGGCTTTTTTTTAAATGCAAGTTTAATAGCTCCAACACACAACTACTATAAACAGCCCTGGAGAGCTGAATACCACAGCCCACAGCCAGCATGCCCCTATAGCCCCCCAGAGCTCAGCTGGGAGTTACACCCTCGTCCTTTTGTGCTGGCTGCAAGTTCATGGAGTGTACAGAACAATTCCAACGACCAAAAAAATTCCAAACAGCTCCAGGTTTGGCTGAAAACACCCCAGTACTTAATGTTTAGTGGGGTTTTATGTGCAAATTGCAGGCAGACAGGCCTTTACAAGACCTAAACTAGAATTATTTGTAAACACTCACTTATTCCTGCCACCATACAAACAGTAGGAAATTAGATGGTTTTTTCAGTGATTTTTGGAAGACATTCTGATGCCCTGTCTCTGTGTGTCAGCAAGCTTTTTATCTGTGCTTCTTACATGTAAGTAAGTCAGAGATGTTTTCTACAACAGAAGGCAGGGATTTTTAGGTAAAATATGGAAAGCAATTGATCGTAAACTGCATTGAGAGCTGTTGGGAAATTGAACCTCTCAATTTTATTATTCTGTTCACTTGTCAATAATATTATTTTTATAGGATTCAAAATACAGTCAGTAGTTTGTAATGAAATCTCAGACATAGGGTCTTTGTCCCAGAGGGCTGACAGTGTGACTTCCTATGTTAAGGCTAATTGTTATATAAAGTGCTATTTAAGATCACTAGTCTCCAGTAGACTATTTTCCTTTTCTTTTTTCCTTGTAGTTTCCTTGCAGTGGGGTAAGGTAAAACTGACTGTATTGATAACCCCCTCCCACTGCTCTCCACAAGTCCTTTTCTGGAATACCATCTTCAAAATACACTCCATTAGCCAGAGGTTGAGTTCTGAGGGCAGAGAGTTGTTTGAGAAATATTTATATTTAGTAAGCAATCATATTAGAGCTGATTTCATGCATTTGCAGTTTATTTATAGGCTGGTATTTTAAAAAATCAATTATATAAACTTTAAAAACACTCATTTGTAGAGAATATTCCATGAAACTCCAAACCATGATGCAATGCATCTACATTATATAGCTCTGACCTCACTTTTTAATTATTTTCTTTATGTGCTCATAGAATTTATTTAGAGGTTACTATGAATTGAGATAAAGCCTTCTCACCCAGCAGTTCTCTAATTCAGGTAACTTTGTAGTGCCAGAACAATATGATATCACATAGTTAAGCACAGTAATGGTTAAGTATACTGTATTTAATTCAAAATACAAAGCAGTAGCTCCAAATTGGAGAGCAGAAAACAGATATAAGGAAATGTACTAGTATAGCTGAAGTAAAACAGAGAGCAATAAACCAGAAATCACACAGCCTTTAAACAATTTGCCTTATCTGCTACATTTAACTCCAATTAGAATGAAAAAATCATCAAGCTGTCTGTCACATCTGCATCCCTATTTACTGTGTGCATTTTTCTCAGTAATGTCCTCTGTTTTAACTTAAATTTCTGTTCACTTAATACATTCACTTCTTTACAGTGTATGGCCCAGTTCTGAGACTCTACACAGGAACATGCACTTGCTCAAAACAATCTGTTATCGCTAAGACTGTTTTTTTTCAGGGTGGAAACACTTATCTAAGCTTGTTTTTAGAAATTACAACTTTCAGGCCAAATTTAGAATTACATTATCCTTCAAAATCAAATAAAAAGTGAAAAGCCACGTTTTACCTTGCCTTGAATTCCAAGACTCCCAGCAAAACCTTCATCCACTACAGAGTCAGACTTTTTCTCCCAGATAAACTTTCAAGCATCGAAGGAAAAACTCTTAACAAAGACCTAGTGTCTTACATTAGATACTCACCTTTAGATCTCCATTTAAATGCCATTCTTTCCCTCCCCAAGATGAAGGCACTTTCTTCTGCTCTTAAACTTTCTCCCATATTGCGCAATTAAGACAAACTTTTTTTTTTTTTTTCAGCATTAAAGACTATGTTCTGATTTTTCCTTACCCTGTAATGTCCAAAGGTTACCACTTCACAAAGTATCCTATGGACATTTTTACTACCAAGAAATATTTTGACAACAGGAACTATTTTTAACTCCACCAAGCTCTGCTGAGTGTAAAATGTTGCACAGGGTGCTCAACAGCCTAGGGGAATGCTGCTATCAACGGAGTTTTTTTCCTTTGCACAAGAACAGCAATCTGAATCTTCTCTGTACACACAGAACATGATGTACATCTCATTATAAACCCAAAAGGTTGACAGAGAGGGAAAAATGTACCTCAGACCCACCAACCCCAAGCTGGAGGTAGCAAGGTGCTGCTGCGGGTTGGAACAGTTCTGCACACCTGTGACTGTTCAGGTCTCATACTCGGATCTCCAAAGCTACCAGAGGAAATTGATTTGGACAAGAGAGCAACTGGCCCATCCAGATATTGCTGGCAATCTGCTCCAGAATCATGCCTCCAGGTGCTCGTCCTGCCTTCGCTCACTTGCAGTGCTGGAAGTGATTTAGCCATGACACAAAATGGATCATGACCACACATCCCAGAAAAAGCACAAGGGAGAATCAGTATAAGATAAAGAGAAGAGAGGGGATGGCCATTGAGAGGAGGGCTGGTGCCAGTTCCCAGCCCCAGTCACTATCTCGACTGCAGGATGATGCTGGGCCAGGGGTAGCAAGGCCAGCCCCTCTGCTAAAGAAGGCCGCTGGGAGCACACTAACACTCAAATATATCTCAAGGTGAGTAACACAAGTTCTGGCACAGTGTGTTTTCAGAGCAGACCAGGGAACAGAGTGTTTTACTCCCTTGCAAGCACCCAGCAGGATGCTTAGGCACTACTTGCACTGCCAGCACCCCAGCTGCAGGACTTGTGTAGCAGGTAGGGCTACACAAGCTCTCAGTTCAGGGATTAACTTTCCCAAGTTCCCAATTCATTGCCCATATGTGCCTGCTCACTAGGATTTCCTATCAAAGCAACACTTTCCTCTTTTCTTTAACTACAAAAACAATGTAGGTTACAACAGAGGCTGCCCCCTCCAGCAACCTGTGGTCCACCCTGGAGTCATTTTATATTACTCTCCCCAGTGTCCTAGACCAGGGCTGCAGAGATTGTTCCAAATGTGGCTTTCATTTTATGCTAGAATAGCCTCCATTAATGTAATATGCTATGAACCTTATGATATTCCAAGTGGAAGCCCAGATCTTGTTTGCTTTTTAAACATCACAAACCATCCTGCATCTCATCTGTGCGTACTTCCCAGCACATATCAGAACGTGCCATCCACTCGCCACTTATTAATGTTTCAAGAGTCTTCCTTAAAACACACATAGAATTTAGGGGCGATTTTGTTCCAGGAGTCTTCTGACCATTCTGTGCAGTCAGAGAGAGTAGCTTTATTTCACAGACTGGGTTTAATATACAGAAACATACTGCATCTGTTTCCAAATATTTTCTTTCTAAAACCGTTATGAAAACTGGTGCCAGAATGTGCTCATTCCTCTTTAAGGAGGAAACCTAATTTGGGTTTCTTGATCCAGATCATCTTAACACCCAGGCTCAATTTTGCTTGCTAAAGCAATCTACAGGCTCCAACAAATACAAATTTAATCTGCAAGGCTTCCTGCTTGGGCTGAATGGGTCCAGCATGTCTTTGTTACAAGATCCACACCACGTATCAGCAGCATCTGGTTCATCATTGCAGATCTCAGACACTGTGACTATGGGCTCCATGGGCAGGATCCTTCTTGGATTTCTGATCCCTTTTGGTTTTCTCCCCAGGCTATCTCTTAGTCTAGTTGGATTGAAGATTTATGACTGGTCCTTACTTTGTGTTAATTTTTTTGAGATGTGATGTTTTGTTTTGGACCAATCTGTGGTAGCTGACCATATTTCATAAGAGAACACATCCTGCAGGTTCAATTCTGCTCCAGGGTCATAAACTAGGAATCACCTCTTTAGTTAATCTATCTGCCCTGCCATAATGCTTACACATGAAAATCAGGAACTGCTCCTCTCTCTCCTAACATTTGGGATTCACCTCCTTCCCCCTCAGTGATTATGTATCCATTTGACAAAGGATGAAAAACAGTTTGCCTTTTGATTGTGTGCAGAAAGAAGGGATACTCCAAACAACAAATGCTCTTCATTTGGTAAGATTTCAAGCCTTCCTCCTAAGTCAGGAGCAGATTTTTAAATCAATTGAAAGAAAAAAAATCAAGCTTTAGTAACGATACAGGAACATTTTGATCAACTGGCACAATCTAAAGGTTAAAACTTCCAGTGTGATGGCAACCTGGGGAAAAATAAAAGCAATGCTAAGTTTAAAACTTATATATTCAATCAAGCTTCTTCTCCAGGACACAATTTCCAGGCTACTTTGATGAATGCTGCTGAAAGAGCATGCAGCAAAACAAGACCAAAAAGGAAACTCTCAGCGCAACCTCACATTCACTTTTTTGTCCCATTCCATGCACCATGTCAGTCCTCAGAAAAGGAGCCTGGGAATTCAAGAAACAGTATTCCCTGGACTACATGAGTGACAGCACAAACCTCCTCCCTGTGTCTGCACCTGAAAACTCCCACACCACCCTGCGCATCTCGCATGGGCACCTTGACTGGAAAAGTGGGAACCACAGAGCAAGAGGGACGTGTGAAGTGAACACGAGAGAGGGTAATGTTTGAGAGCTGGGGTAGGGGAATGGCCCCAGCATTACCTGGCTGCTCCCAGTCTGCCATGCAATTAATTAATATGGTTATATTTAATCCTGTTTTTCTCTTTCTCACACACTTATCTTCGGTACTGGTTCCTCTTCAGCTTCCCAATAAGCCTGTTTATACTTGCAAGGAAGCTCTCACTAAGTAAGAGTTGTGTTGAACAGGAAACCATTTAATCACATTTTCCCCAATAAAGCCATAAAGTGGCCCCTTTTTCCTCAATAAACCCCCATCCAAAGACTTTAGTCCTGTGAGACTTTTTCAGTGTTTTAGCTCTAAAAGATAATGCAGTAAGGTATAATATAGAAAGTTTTAAAAACCGGAGCAAGTGCTCCAACCAGAAAACTGGCAGCTCAAGCAGTCTTGGCTTTGGACCTTCTCAGTTCACCACAAATCTCAAATACCGTATCTGGAAATCAGACTTCAGCTGTGTGTTGGCTGGATCACCATAACAAAAACAAGGCCCAGGGTTTTTTAATTTTGTTTTGGTTTTTTCACAAAGCCAGCACTAGGCGCAGGAAAGGACAGGGTTTTGGCTTCAAGGCCTCGGAAAAACAGAATTCAGTTTTTCCATTCTGTCATTATTCTAGGAAAATTCTACAGGTAAATAAGTCTCACTCTTGTACACTGATGCCTCTTTGGAGACTCTTGGGAAGACTGGATAATAGCTAAATTCATAACCAGGCAAGTATCTCCTAAGCTAGGGCTTACCTGTATTGCTCAAACATACTTCTGCAGAAACAGGCATTTCAAAGAATTTTAGCCCTTATGAAGGCACTCTGACTTTATAACCCTCCAACAGACAAGCAGGTACCTGGAAAGAAATGCTCTGCCATAAAACCCAGCATTTAATAAAGTGCTTTTCCCCCCGAGAGCTCAAGCACCTGCAGAAAGTGAGCTGCTGTCATCACCTCCCTGTCACCAGGGCCGTGACTTGCTCACAGCGTGGGGAAAATGCTTGACCAGGACCCAACACTTCTTAAGTCCACACGTGCTATCCATTAGGCTGTAAGACCCTGACAGGAGGTAGACACATAGCTCTAAGTCATATCCAGTTTATGCAAACATAACTTACAAATCAATGATTTAAAATAGAAGCATGTGGAAGAGAAATGGAAGGTAAAGGCGGAACCAGCATGGGCTTACTGCAGACAGCAGCATGAGCTACAAGCAAATAGCAAATGCCACTAAAATGTGAAGAAGTCAAAACTTTACATGGAATTTAAACTAGTTCTTTACATTGGGTTCATGCTGGATTCTTACACCAAATTATGACTCCATATATAGAATTGTATATGACATTTTTTAATCTAGAGGAGATCTTGACTTGGCTTCGCAAAGTCACACGTGATTCCCCTGATGTAGGACATGGACAGTGGGTCCCAGATGTGCCGCTCTGCATCTTGAAGATTATATGAAAAGGGAGACTATTCCTTCTCATATTCTTTAATACTATTATTGATACTATCATTAAATGACAGAATATCCCTGAGGCTGGGAAAACCTCAGGGAGTGTGGGAGCTAACACCTGGACTCAGCATTCGTTTCTTTGGTTATTAGAGCTTGCTGAATGATTTTAACAGATAATGATGTCTAATTTAATTACATATTAGACAAAACACTTCTGATTATTATTCAGACAGCCAGGATTAATGAATTTCCAAGTCCTTCTTCTGTCCTAAATTTTTTCTACCCTCTTGTCATTTACCTCTTTTGTTTAGAAGCTCATCTGAAATCTACCTGTCTGAAGAGAGATGTTTACTTCTCTACTAACTTGCATGATTTTTTTTTAATGATGATGCTCCTTAAATTAATTTCCACAGTTTACAATTTGTTTCTCAGGTCATCAGAGAAAGCATTTAAGTCACAAAACTATTTTAATAAAGCACTGATATTCCACTTTTCTCATCTGCTATTTAAAAGTGTCCATTTAAAGGCAGAGCCCTATAGTAAACCCTTGTTGATTTAGAATTCCACACACCAGCCATTAGCTTCTAATCCATTTGGCATCTGTACACCTTTTCCAACTATTATTTCTTTCTCCACAGCATAACTAGTGAACTACTGAAATCCGATTTATTTTAGCCACATTGTTCATCCTGATGAAACTGGATTGCTAAATAATTTTCTGCTCTGCTGTATATACTACTTACTTTCCAAATGCAGGCCATGATAGAAAAACAGATCAGGGAGTAGCCTATTTTGTGTATTGCTGGGACAGCTATGCAGTGGCGGGAGGAAATTTGGAAGGCAAACTGGAGTGGGAAGGCATTCCAGCAAAGCCCATAGTGTTATGGAATTGTCAGAGACATCGGCATAGCAGCAAGAGAGCTGCACTGCAGAGCACTCACCAGCAAGGAAGGCAGAGAGGGCAAGGAGAAGACGAACTTGAGAGCCTTGGCAGGTCCTTCAGTACCTGCAGCCACACAAGCGTGACATTCCCTGGGCTACCCACGTACAGAGATCCCAGCTCAGGGTGAACCAATCTCCCCACACACCTACAGCCCCAAACATAGCTCCTTTCAGACAGGCAAAGAATAATCCCCCTGTGATTAAGCATTAAGCTGTCAGCTAATTTAGAGAGAGTGAGATCTAAACACAAGCCCTAAATGAAGGTGGTGATGAATATAAGGTTCAAACACGAAGCTTCTCATGCAGCAGGAGAAATGAAACTAAGAATATTTAGTTTCCTCTAAGGTTTTTTAAAATTTTTTTCCCAGGAACTTAACATTTGCAAACTACTTATCATACTTCTGTTAAGACACCGTTCAAGAAAAACTCCTGCCTGGCCAGCAGCAGTAATTAAAAAGCAATTCTCACCTATTTAAGCTTTTAAAACCTACTGAAGACCTCAGATTTTTCTCAGAGTTGCTATTACTCAAAAGTAGATGGCAAATCTTGCTTTGCTACCGAATGCCTGCTGGCTTTGAAGCCAATGCAAATACTGCTTTTTTATTCACAGGCTATTGTTTTCAAAAAAAGCCCTTTGGGGAATAAGTGTTTTACTGCAATTAATTGTGTTTCCTGTTTGGGGAAAAACAAACAAACAGGTTTATTCATTTAGAGAACCTGACAACGGCAGATTGCTCACTACTATTATGGAAAAAATATTTTATCAATAATGTTAACCCACAAATTCAGTAAATGTATGGGATTTGCAAGATAATCCAATAAGACCATTATGGTGATTCTCCAAAGGACTAGTGGCCATCAGGAGAGGAAAGGAGACAAAACTGTAAAAGGATTTCCCTAAGCCCATCTTCATGTTGCAATGTCAAGAGCAAATGATTCTTTTAGTAATGTCAGTTCAAGAGAAGGAAGGAAGATAATGATACAGGTGACAAAATAAGAAATTAATGCCCATGGAAATGTGTTTCAAATCCTACATCTGAGCTTTAAGGAAAACAAAACAGCCTTTATCTATACTTACCATTTTTATACTACAGTGACTAAAAATATCCCTTAAATTAAATTACTAAGGTCCAGAGTGGCCACCTTTAATTCATACTAATTTTAGCAGCTGTTTATGTGGACAAATAATTTGGAAATTGTGCTGTTACAAGCATCCATCAAACAAGCCATACAGTTAGTGAACCCAGGAATATATACATAAATTCTTAGGGAAATAAATAATAACACAATACTCTTCTGTTTCCTAGGTCTTATGAGCCAGTTGGTATTTAGATTTATCCTCTGCTCTGAAGTTCCAGCCACTGACCAACTACAGCAACTGGTTAATTCATTCTTAGAGGACTAGTTTATAATCTTTTTTACAATTGTCACATAAGGGGCAGCTGCTAGAAGTCCTTGAAGTTGCACAGGTAGAGGAGAGAGTCAGGTCTTCATCAGCAGTTCCGTCTTCACATTCCAGAATAGCCAAATCTACCCAAAATGCACAACAAATTTCTTGCTTCTTAAAGGGATTAGCTACTCCACTCTACAAGCCCAAAAATCAGACTATATTATGTATATACACATATTAAAAGCATGTAAAGAAACAATTTTCACTGCTGTCTTGCAAACTCCTAGATAAGCCGGGCTAAAATTCCTGGTTGACAGAACCCAAAAATTGCTTAAAATATTTATATGACATTGCCCTCTAGAGGAAACCGAGAAAAATCTGCTTTAGTAGAACTCTTCCACAGATGAAAACATGAAATGCTGTTTTCAGCAGAACAATTAGTGTTTGTTAGAAACCATTTTCAGTGAGAACATCACACACAAATGGTTTGGCTCCATTTGTCATCCATGAGTTTTCAAGAAGGAATTCCCCAACCTCTAGCCTAGGGCTCTCTATTCACATAGATGGTACCACAAAGTTTACTGGTTACCACATGTCTATGTTTTTCTCTTTGCTACCAGAATAAAAATAGCCTAGGCTACAAAAAATTGGCAAGCACTTAGTAATTCTCCAGTTAACATGGCAAAAAGAGACACTGGCCAAGTGTATGAGGATGGGAAGGAAGACTTCCCTGACTTTTGTTTCATTGAAGTTATGCTGGTAGCCTGAAGCCATTCCATTGATCAAGTAATGGCGTGGAAAATACAGTCAAGGTCATTGCTCTATTAATCAATTTTTTGTTTTGCCAGTTGTTGTTTTTTAAGAAGATCATCTGGTTATCTACAATACCTGCTACGGAGGAGGGTTAAAACCAGACCTTGTCACCTTTTTAAACAATAGAGAAGAGTTCTAGGCATCAGCAGAAACAATAATCTCCTTCAGTCACATTTCAACAATTACATTTTATTTTGAAAAAGCCTGAATCCATTTTCCATTTATCTCTAGTTTCTCACATTCTTGTTAGAGAGGCTTCAGTTGGATGGGCTTCCTGAGTCTTGGACGCGCTAGGGTGAAGTTTGCTGCTAACAATCACATTTGCCTTAGTCTTGTCCTATTTTGGTAGGTACAAGTATTCCTGAACTGCCCCAAAACTTGTGGCAGTGCCTGCCAACTTATCTTTGCCCTGTGACTGGTCTGTTAAATGTGTTTTCCTTTGGAGGCTCAGGTGATCTTGCTGAACATCATACATTTTACCCAGAGAAAGCAGCAAGTACAGTGAGTGGTACCGTGAAGTCTGCAGTTGATACATACGCCCTTCCCCTCTTAGCCCACATCTGATAAATAGGAGACAGAAAAATAAGTTTCAAGGAGCATGTGATACTGTTCAGAGCTGGAGGCAAGTGTCACATCAGCTAAAAAAAGCAATGAGTTGTCCATGTTAAAAAAAAAATCCCATCCGAAAAGCCATCTACTGCAACAGCTGTCTCTGTGGTTATATGCCTACCCCTTTGCTGATCTCACCTATGTTTATTGTATTTATCCTCTCATTTATGTCCATAAATGGCAGGTTCATGCTGACAAACCATCTCTCTGAGGCTGATGTTGTGCCTCTGCCTGTGGAACTGTCTCCTGCTCATAATTTTTCAACCTTCCCCGCTCGTGTCCTTTCCAGTCCAGGGCTGATTCCTGGTGACAGGAGATAAGTGGGTTTTAAGCTGACATCACTGTTAATGCTTTTAGCTCTGGAGGGTCACAGCTCAGTTCTAGTACATCTTCCAGGACAGCAACCATCACACACAGAGGTTGGCAAGAAGTTATGACCATGGCCTGATTGCAGAGCAGCCCCAAAACACACTTGAGAATGAGAATGCTGCTCACTTAGCCTAGTACTATGAGGAAAAATATTTAAATGAGGACTGAAGAAGCTGTGCCTCCCAAAGATTCACAGCAGGTCAGTCAGTACAGGTAGGAAAGGACAACCTCCCAGGATCGGGAGGCTGACTCCAGTCACCTTCTCCTCTTGCAGCAGCTCAGAGCTTCTGTCTCAAGAAAACCATTCTTTAGCCCACAGCCTGCTTTATGCAAAACTCTGGACTTCCAGACTTTGAAGAGAAATTCACATTTATGGTTTAGAGGACACCGTGAATGACTGTACATTGCAAACTGGTGTGTAAGGGCACAAGCATTATAGAAAGAGTATGAATAATGGGCAGGGAATGTCCCTTGCTTATGTTTCTGAACATCTGTATTTTTAATTATTGATGGCTAAAACACTGTTCTGTGCTAGCAAATGCACTGCTGGAGAGGCTGTGAAAATAACTGGTGCTGTGGCTGAAGGCCTCACCTGTTACTTGGCTGAGTGGTGGAAAAAAGTGACCCTATTTTGCACATTCCAGCAGTTTGCCAATTAGCTAAATTCTGCTGCACCCTGACCGTACTTCCAGATGACCTGAGAGCATGGGATACTTGCTGTGTGTCAGGCCAAAAATCCCACTCAGGATGTAAAAGGGATCCTACTGGCACTTTGGTATCAGGCTAAATGACAAGGAACAAGGCTGACTCACCAAAACACGTTGCTCCCACAGTGGATGAGCAGGGAGGGAAGAGCAGGAAGGGCAGAGCTCCCTCCCAAATACTGCGCTTATTCTCTTCTAATTACAGCGTGGTCAGAACAGCAAGTTAAATGCAGAGGCACAGCCATACATCGGGCAGCAAGGTACTTTCACAGCTTATTAAAACAAAAACAAAGCACAGAAATAACCCTCTCTATAACCTCTGAAGTTTTTACATCTCCTAAGGCAACACCACCAATCTCTGTCCAAGTCTTTTCAAGCCTGATGCAATACCTCTGAAAAGCATGCGTACAGAGGCAGGGCTGGAGCAATTTTGGCAGATGACCCTGGGGATGTTGCCTAGTTATACATGTATGCTCCTGGGGATCATGCTTTCTAGAGAGAGGCCAGCTCTGTTGTTCAGTGCCAACAGTATGTAGAAGGCAATGACGGGCATTTTGCTCCCTAAATTTTTGGACAAACATGCAAAGACATACAGGATGTGAGCTGTTTAAATCAGTGGAAGTATTTCCATCATTTTTATAGGGTTTAGATAAAACTTGTCTGAGCAAGAAGATAAATAAGATGCAAATTTGAGGAGGATGAGGGGTTTGGAAAGTCTGTTGAGGAGGCAGTTGTACTGATGGGATGTTGCAAATGACCATTGCTATAGGGGAATGAGTTATGCCTCCACAGAGGCTTGGCATGGGGAGACTGAGAGGGACGGCAGAAACCAGAGGGTGAGGAGGGGAAACTGAGTGAAGACACACTCAGATTAATAAAGCAAAGAGGACAAACAAGCTAAATGATCTCTGCTGAGTCTGGGGATTAGTGACCTTCTGTTTAAGACTTTGGCTCTTAAGAGAGGATTTGGAATAAAGCTCATTTCATCAGAGCAATTTATTTTTCAACACGTGTGGCTAAGTCTGCTCATATCTTTCCAGGAGACATAAAAGAAGGGAAGAAAAACATCTCTTTCTTAGTCTCTTAGTCCTGCTATATTTTAAGGGAGGGGAGAAGAGGAAGGAATTTATACCCACTATCAAGTAGGGGATTTATATCCACTATCAGCGTAAAATACAGCAGCCATGCTTCAGAGGGTACTGCATGCTCCAGACTTCAGGATCACAGTGAGACTTTAGGCTGTGCCTCGCAAATGTTAGACATCCATAGTCCTTCTCTCATTTTGCACAGGTTGAGCACACATTTACTGTATCCCAGCTCACAGCAGCTCAACTGAAGGAGAAAACACTCAGCCAAAATCCCTACGTGCTGCTTATTTTCCATCCTCAGGACTCGCACACCAGGCAGTTCAGAGGGCATGTCAGCACAGGCTTCTCATCCTTGCCTGTGATAACAAGCCCCAGGTCTCAGCCTCTGTGCCCTGATCCATCACATAGCAGCATGAAGATTGGTAATATGATATAAAAAAGGAAACTAATTGAATTCCACAACAGGTTGGGGGTATTTTTTAGGTCAGTTATGAGAACTCTATTCCCTGAGACTGCATTTGGAGGCTGCAGTCTTCAGGACCACTGTGTTTGTTTTTCGCTGTGTAGTCAGTGCTGTTAATATTTTAACAAGGAGCATCCACAGAAATGTTTGCCCCTTGGCCAAGGGCAAAGGGACAAGATAAATTTCCATCTGCTTTCCTATTAAAACAAAAATATTTTCTTATGGACATAACCAAAAGAAGGCCCTGCTAACACCAGGCAAAGCAGATGCTTATACTGAGCAGCACTGTGCTGGCAGCACTTTTGCTTTAGGAAGGAGGTGAGGAAACACAGTAAAACAGAACAATCGATCCATGCAACTTGGCCTGCCTGGAGGGTGGAGGTGCAGTGAGACAAAGCTCTCTGTGATGACCAGGGATTGTTTTCTTGGGGTGATTTTTCCGTAATAAAAAGGATGTATAATGGAGATTGCAAGGCTAAGCAGAAGATAAACCCCAAAAAACTTCAATGAAACACAATCCCATCATAGGCACAGAAACCTGAACCATCCCATCCTGCCATAACACAGGCACTCATACACCCCAAAACCCAACCCTACTAAGGAATGGATTTGTTACCCAAAATGTGCCCTGAGGGCCACAGCTGATGCACTGAGGGAACGCAGCCCTTGATCCTGGTTCCTGCAATGTCCCATCCCCACAAGTCAGTCAGGGCACACAGAAGCATTTTGAACACACCGCTGCATAACACAGTGCAACAAAATCTTGAGGATACTCTGGAGAAAACTGCAGCTGCCAGGGCAAGAACAAAGTAGTCATGGCAAGGACAGCCAGCCTTGTGAAGCAGTGACAGTGTCTCAACACAGCATGGCAGGAAGCGGTGCCCCATGGAAAATGCAAAACTGGAGTACTTGAATATCAAAGAGTGGCCACATTTGGAGGGGACGGATGTTCCTCTCAGCAAGAAAATATTTCTATTGCAGGAGCAAAGCAGTTTATTTTAAAAAATAATTCCATTCAAACTTCTGAGAAAAGGGGATCTCAATAAAAAAGTGCCTTGAAAAGTGTGCTCTTCTGAAACAATAATTTTCAAACCACACTCAGATTTTTGAGCAGATCGTCACAGACACAGCAAAGGTTTCACCACTCCAGCCCCACAGCAGATGCACTGCTCTGCAGGTACAGGTCTGCTCCCTGTCTGCAGGGCGCACAACAAGGGAACAAAAGAGAAGATCACCCACCTGAAGACCCCAGCTGAGGTTAGAATCTGTCTCTAATTACAACCAGGGACTGCATGATGTGTTTCCACCACCAGCAAGAACTTTTATTTGACAAAGAACCTCAAGATTTCACCCAGCAGAGCCCAGGACTGTTACTGACTGACACAGCGGGCAGCACAAAGCACTATGCACATTTTGAGACCTGTAATTTCATTAGACATTTTGAACTGTCCTCTGTAATCAGCTGCTAGCACTTACAGAGAAGCAGAACTGTGTTTAGAATGTCCATATATCACACACCCACTAATGGCACTGACCTTTGAGGAGGAACAGGATGTTACCTTCATAGTTCCAGCTATCCTGGAGGCATGAACATGTGGTGTATGGCAGCAGCAAGCATTCAGGAAAGACCTTGGCTCTGCTGAAAACCCTCAACTTCAGGTAAAGTAAAAGCTTTGCCTTTCAGTAGTGGCACTTGAAGCTCCTTCTCCATTGCAGTCCTGATCCCTGAAGGACTTTCTCAGCATCTTTGAAAATAAATTGATTTCCCTGACATTTGGCATGCTGTTTCTTGTGCTGAGGAGGAGTCTTAGCAACTTCCCCCAGCACACTGGCTGAAGAGGAGAGACTAAGAAGAAAGCACTGAGCAAAGGTATGGCTGTCAAAACATTTCTCTCTCCATTTTTTGCAAGTGACTCCAGTTTGTGGGTTAAAAAGAAGCCAGCCACTTCTCTGACTGTATTCCCACATATGGCAATGTCTGGTAATTTTTGGCAATGAGAAAGACGATATTTTGAAGGAGTGATTGGGTTTTCTCAATGACAAAATTATAATAATATCTTATGTTTCTACCATGCTGTCATCACTGGTAATGTATCTTACTCTGCTTTCTTCAAGAACAGTTTGAATTTGGAAATCTACTTAGCACTGGTTTTAAAGATTAAATGTATATGGTAGCTGTGTCCAAGCACTGCAGCTATGCTTGATGAAATTCATAATCAAATATTTCAAACTGAATTATATTCATGACAAAATAATTTTTTTGCAATCCTCCCAGGACTTGCTCAATGATGCCCCATTCAGTTATGCTCAAGAAATGAAGGATTTATCTGTCATCTGCAGAAATACTAACAGCCTCCTTCCTCCTTCCAGTAAATGAGTAATAGCCCAGAATGAGTAGAGTAGTTCCAAAATACATAGGAAGTTGTTGTCTGGGGGAACATTATCCACAGATTTTGGAGATACAGTTGTATAGACAGAAGATAAATAAATAGGCAGAGTTTTGACTAACCTTTATTCAGTACTCCAATACAGCTCATTTCCCTGCAATTGTGTTTGATAGACACACACAATTTACTAACTCAAAAGAGAGCAATAATTTTCCCTCAATCACTAACATCACCAAAAATGACACCACCTACATTATTTGTCTCTAATGTAATAATACCCTGTTAAGCAAAGAGCTTTGATGATTTTATTACTGCATAATGTTTCTCTAAATGAAAAGAAAAAAAAAACCAAAAAACAAGTTCAGTGATAATCAACCTATCTCTGCTGTGTACATGGAAATCAGGTGGAATTTAAATCAATAACTTTTCTTTAAAGAAGAAGTCAAATTCTAGCAAGGAGAGACAGATGAGTGGTACTCACAGCTGGCTCCTCCAAGAAGCACTGTGTTCCTCTTACTCACTGAGTCTGACCCCACCACCACTCTGCGACCTAAGGACCTGTAGGCACACACCAGGCAAATGCCGGAACAGTCCAGCCTGTCCAGGACTGCCCAATCTGTTACAGCGCCAGTCACCTGCTCCTGCATCCCCTAGCGGCTGATCACATCCATAGGACAGCCAGTAAAAGGGACAGTATGCTCTCACCTCTCCTCTCTCATTGTCCGGTGTATTGGTTTAGCCCCTTGGAACAGGGAGAGTTTGGATGGCAGGCTGGAACTAGAGGTGAGGTACATGAAGCCCAGGGTGAGAACACTTCCGTAAACCCTGCTGCAGAGGTGGGAAATGGCAGAGTTGTGAGACCCTCAAATCCTCCAATGTTAAAAGAATAAATCAGAAGATTCCCTATAGCATCAGTGTGAAAAACTCCTTCATCAGGCAAGATGGGGCAGGTGAGGAATAAACATACAAGCAGTGATTTTCCTTGCCCAGTTCAGCCTGGTACTGCAGGAGCTAAGGCAGTATTTTAATTTCACTGACCGTGTGCAGGCTCCACTAAGTACATCACACCACAAATCACAGCACTCACAGCCCCTTGTATCAATCTGGAAGTGTTTCTCACTCAGCCAGTGAATAATTAGGCAGTCAGAAATCAAGTTAGGACTACTCTTTTGTGTGCTGTCCTGCCCCAACAGCACCTTGAAAAACCAAGTGGAAACCAACTTCCACCATAGCAGAAATATGGAAATACTCTAGGAAAGCTTCTTCTTGGAAGCCGTCTTCCCAGAAGGCAAGTTGTCTTTCAGCCTATTATAAAGCTAGACAGAATAATTCTGAGCACCCCAATGGAGAAAGGTACTGAAAGACTCTCAGAGAATCCTCAAACACTCCAGATGAACAATGTGGGAACATGGGGCTGGAGATGCCAGCCAGCTCCCTGATAGGCAAAAGCCAGCACTCCAAACTGGGAGCATTCTCAAGGTCCCAAACTGACATCCATCAACATCACCCTTGTCAAATAGCTGTCAACAGTAAGTTAGACAAGGATGCTTTGGATGCTGAAAATAAATCAGGTTTTGACTAGAATATTCTAAAACAGGATTTTGAACAACACTGGTCCCACACTACCAAAACTCTGCCTTTGTAATGGCCAAAAAAAGTAAGGAAAATTGAGCACTTGGTTCCGATTTGCTGCAGTCCACATCTTGCTGGTTTAATAACAGAGCTTTCCAAAAGGAAGAAACCCTAAGTTAAGTCTTAAGGAATAGGCCAAAAAGGACAGATATCCAAACATCTTTTACTTCATTGGCTATTATCTCTCATTTTGCATTATTAATAAGATAACATTATTGCTGGCCACTGTAAACCACTGCTGGCCCTTGGATTTAAGAACAGTGACATCTGTCAAAGGGGAAACAGTAAACTAACTGCTTTTTGCGACAAACACTCTCAGATTTGGAGGTGCCACTGATTGATACTGCAAAAGTATGAATAATTATAAACTCATTGAATTACAGGCTATGAATTAGGGAGGGTTGTTTTCATACGTGTAAAACTACAGAAGGTTGAGCTGCCCAGCACCCACAGATTCAGGAGTCACTGCTTTTATTCTTCCATGGGACAGAATTGGGAGTGATGGTCAGCCCAAACTCCTGCCACATTTACTGCCTGTTGGGATCACTTCACTAGCAACTGGTTTCCAAAACTGTCCATCCCCGGGACATATTCCCTTTTGGCAAGAGGGGAAGGATTTCATGCCCTCAGGTGTATTGTAACCTCAGGTATGAATGAACATTTACATACCTATCTACAGCAGAGAAAAGTTTTGGCCTTTGCAAAGGGTAATGTGAGAAAGTCTGCCAGCCCACAAAGAGCAAAACTGGGACAATTACTGATTTTACAGCATGGAATAGCTGAATTAAAAAAACACCACAAGAATAATCTATATCATTGCAAGAACCTTAATTTTTCATTTGAACTCTTAAAGATTTCAAGTTTTCTGGGTCAGGAGACATGAGAAGAGAGCAAATGCATTAAAATCAAAGGGAATTTATTAAAATGAAGTTGTTCCAAACTGGAAAACACAAAAATGTCTTGCTTTGAAAAAGTCTCAGACAACATTTAGCTGTCAAAAAAGCTTCCTTCAACTCCAACAAAAATAAGAAGCACCTGTAAAAATATCTTCCAGTGCTATTGAGCCTGTGTTCATTTTTGCTTAAGGAAACAGTTTTAGAGAAACCCAGGAAGGCTCCTGTTTTAGTGCAGCCCCTCTGGTGATTATGACGTATAATTTTTTGACCCAATAACCCTTGAAAATTTTCCAGTGGAGGTGTGAGTAGCACATGTTGGCTAATTATCAGTTTGCTTTTGTCACATATTTTCTATAAGACCTTAAGAACAAACCCAGGGCTCTCTCAGGGGCTGGAAAGCAGAGGTCAAAACCTCTGCTCCTGGACTTCCATCAGTACCAACTGTGGCTTGCACCACATGGCAGCAGAGGTGGCTGCTGGTGGCAGCTCTTCCACCCTTACCTTGCTCCTGTGACGTCCACACCGACCATCAGCTGTCCGTTTAGAGAAAGGATCTCGTCTTTCAGGCGCACTCTCCCGCACTTCCCGGCCGGGCTGTTCTTCTTCAAGTCTGTCACCCAGATGCACCCGACATCGAGCACAGGCCCCTTATGTGCCTTCCTCTTCTTTCCTCCCCGGCGCTTCTCCCCATAGTCCCTCAGTGCAGGGATATTCCCAAAGCTCAAGCCTAGGACCTCATTTTTCCGCATCTCTTGGGCCAGGTACATGGTGCAGATCTCCGTATCCAAAGTCCCGCAGCTCCCTGGCTGCAGGTTGCTCTCATCCACGGAAAAGTTGAGCTGGATGTACTCGCTCAGCTTCTGGACCGCCGAGCGGCAGAGCTGCTGCTCGGCTCCCTCGGCCCCCTCCCGCCGGCTGTTCTGCAGCCACTGGCACAGGAGGGGGAGGAAGACCCCCGCGTTGTCCTGTGTGATGGGCATCGCTGTCCCTGGGCATCCCCTCACGGCATCAGCCCTGGCCCCAGGCGGCTCCCTGGCCGTCCGCCGTGGTCCCCCACAGCCCCTGAGGACATGCTGGAGTGGGGCTGCAGGTCCGAAGCAAGCTCCATCAAATCCCAGGGAGGTTTTTGGGGGTTCCGGCTGACCAAGAGCACAGTCAAGGCAGGATGTTTGGCGTGAAGAGACTGCGTCCGGCCCTACAAACAGGCGGGGGGTGAAGCATTTGGGAGCCCAGATCCGCCTGCCGCCGGGGTCCCCCCTCCTTCGGGAACAAAGCGTCCTTCCCACCACGATCACCACAGCGTCTCGTCCTGCAAGGGGAAAACAGCGTGGTTAGAGCTGCCAAAACACCACAGCAGGCGCCCGGCAGCCCCAGCCCCGCGGCCCAAGGCCGGCTCGCACGGCCCGGCCGCTCTCCTTCTGCGATTTACCACTTGAGGGCACCAGCTGCTCTCCTCAGCAAGGGAATAAAAGGTCACCATTAGCTCCTGACCTTCCCGGTGAAACGGGAACTGCAGAGCCCGGGGGATGCTCCTGCCGCAGCTCCGGGGCTCTCACCGAAGCAGAGGAGACATTCCTGCCAAACCCGCTCCAAGGGCCGCTGGAGGGGCACCGGCCTCGCCAGCGACTGAAGCTGGCAGCTCTGCCACCCATGCCAGTGATTTGGGCTGAGATAGGCTTAAAGCGGACTCTTCCCGGATTTAGCTCCCCACCAAGCTGCACGAGAGATGGGCAGCAGCAGACAAGAAGGGTGAGGACACCAATGGGTTCCCTCCCTTCGTGGCAGCAGTGGCTCACAGCCACCGTGTGGGCAAAGCGTCTAAGGGAAGTGACTATCCAGTTCCCTGGGAAAAGACTTGGGCAGGTGAATTCCCGAAATTTCCTGCAGTTTGGAGAGGGAGGCACACAGGCAGCCAGGAGGCAGTGGAAGCTGGGGGCTAGCAGGCAAGAGGGTGAGGCAGGGCGGTTTTTTGCCAGGATCATTAGGATCTATGAAACAAGACGTGAGTCAGGTCTGGTTGACCAGATTCTTTCAGGGATTTATTTTCTAGCAGCAGATGCTGCTCAGTGAGCTGTGCATCAAGAAAGCTGAAGAAAGCAGCAGCTTCGAGCTTGCAGCCCGCAGGTCTGCTCTTGCAGATGTGTATGAAAGGCTTGTGTTAGGTAGAAGAGCTGTAGAACTTTTAACCCTGAAAGAATGAGTGTAGAGGGAGGCTCTTGCAAAATGCTGCTGCCCAGAAGCTGTATCTAAAGTTCTGCCATCTCCCTGGCTGTGGGGTACTACCTAGACAGACAGGAGTGACCCCAAGAAAGCTCAGGCAGGGACAACAACAGATCAAGGCCACCTGATGCTCCTATAGGGGGACACCAGTATCTTCACTGAGTGAGTGATGTTATACCAGCAGCTCAACAGGGATAGCTTGGGAAAGGAGAACCTGGCCCACTGCTTTGTGAGAGGAACTTCTGAGTTAGGCTCAGGGTAGGAAAAACAGGACAGAAAAGGGAAAGAATAAAGACAGAAACTGCCCAGGCATAGGTCTATAACAAAAGGTGATAATACAGAGACCGATTGACCAAGAGATAAGGTCAAATCCTCTGAATATCTTAGCTGTCTAATGCCACACTGGTGAATATGTGGGGTTTTTTTGACATGTAACTTAAGTCTTATTTAAGATCTCAGATTTAAGACAAAAGCAATTATTTAACTGACATAACTGGAACTTGCTGTAAGTAAGGCCTATATGTGGAATACTGATCTGAAGAGACATAGCTTATTTGTGAACCAACAAAGGAAAAGTAGAGGCAGAATCTCTTGGCATACCAAGGATGATGTATATATTTGCTCTGAGGTCCAGAACACCGGGGGAGGAAGAACTGCTGAATTATCTGATTAATAATAAAGGGGAAAAGCACAAAACAAAACAAACATGGGGGAATGCACAACAAACCCTAAACCAAGAACCTGGTATCAGCTGACTCAATGGTAATGGCCAAGTACAAGCATAAGATATCTTCTAGGAAAGGAAAGCAGAGGGGGACAGAAGGTCCTGGTGCCTTCAGAGCAACATTCTTACATAATGGATGGGTCAAGTAATCAGCAGGGAAGTGCCTCCAGAGAGGGATGTGTTGGGGGTATGAAGGTGGAAAGAAACTCATGTCAGAATGCCTGTAAAATCAAGGGATTGGGAACAGCAAAACAGAAATGCCTGGCTTCAGTACATTAAAAAAAGCCTGCTAGGCGAGAATTCACGGAGAAGAGTTTAAAGGAAAAAAAAGTCAAGGTGAGCTGTAGTTTCTCGAAGAAGCAATATTTTGTGCTTAAAAGGCACAGGCACAATAGCATCTCAATGCAGAAGGATCAGAAGATTTGGTAGCATCATGAGCTTTTCATTTTCCTCAAAGACAAGAAGAAAGAACACTAAAAGGTTACTGAGCAGGAGTTAAAAAAATAGTGTGAACACATAGGCAAAAATAATAGAAACAACAGGGCATGAAAATGAAATGAAACTTGCAAAAGATTAAAAAAAGTTATCCTTTATATGCATATTAATACCAAGAAGGCAGTCTAGGAAAATGTTGCTCACAGAGAAAGTTATTGAAAAATGACACTGAAAGAAGAAACACTAGTTCGATTTTTTCTTTAGTCCTTGTTAAAATTACCAACTATGCACAGGGGATTACAGTACAGAGTGCAACACAGTATCACTAGGTATACTATCCTCTTCTCTGCCTGTTCCCGGGTGAGATCAGTCCTCTGTCCAAGTCAGGTATTTCCAGTCCAGCAGAGTGGGGCAAAGCACCAGTTAAATTCCCTACAAAACCAGCTAAAACCATCTCAGATACCTCCGTGTTGTGAGATCTCAAACGGGTAAGGGGCCAGAATTAAGGACAACAGCAAATGCAGTGGCTGTCTTCAAGGGTAGAAAGGGAAGCAGCAGAAGAACGCTACATCAGTCAGTCTGTCTTCAATCACCTTAAAAACTCCAAATCAAATGAAGAAACAGTTTGTGTGTATGTGGAAGAGAACAAAAATATAAGCAGCAGCAGACACAGGAGAGACAAGATGAAAATAATGTAAAATAAAATTAATTTCTTTTCATAATGGAGAAGTTGTTGGATGTCACTTATCGGGGCTTTATTATAGCTTTTGTCACTGTCTCAAACAACTTTCTCATAAATATACTAGGGAAATGTGATTAAATGAGACTACTATAAATCCATACCCAGGGAGTAGTTATTAATGACTTTCTGTGAAAACAGAAGGACACTGTGAGTGGAGCTCTGCTGGATCTATATAGTCTAGTTTTGCTCAGCACATTCATTAGTGACCTGGACAATGAAAGCGAGTACACATATTAAATCTGCAGATTACACGAAGCTGGGAGTGTCTGCAGACACACTGGAGAACGGGATTAGCATCTAAAATGTCTTGGCAAAAACAAGAAAAGCATACTCTAAAAATTAGAGTAAAGTTCATCAAGGACAAATGCAGAGTACTACAAGGAAAATCTCACTTAGATAGGGTTGGCTATGTGGCAAATCTCAGGCAAGAGATGCAGCATTTCACAGAATCACAGGATGGATTGGGTTAGGTAGGAATGTGGTCCCAAATGTCCCTGCCATGGGTAGGGACACCTTCCACTAGACAAGGTTGCTCAGAGCCACATCCACCTTGGCTTTGAGCCAAAACTTGTAGGGAATCATTCCTGTCAATAAAGTCTTGCTGTTGGGAAAAAAATGATCGTCCCAGAATGTGCCAGCTGGGACAAAGCTGACAAGGCTCAGATATGAAGTATCTCTGTAGCCTCACGCAGGGCTGGGAAGTTCTCAGCAGCAAAACTGCCCCATTGGAGCAGAGCTCTGACATGACTTACTAATCTTGAAGGTGTGACTTACTAGGAAATATGCAAAAAAAATTAGGGTCTGCTAGTCCGAAAAGAAGAAAGTATTGCAGATGGGGTGTGAGAGCACAAACGAATAGTCCTCATGTACTTTAAAATGCCCCACACAGTGACCAGGAGGAGGAGTCTTTTCCTCTTGCCCCTGATGGAGTAATGTATGTGAATCACATCCAGGGAGGTTTAGGTTAGTCGTTAGGTAACACTCAGAAGGATGAGTATCAAAGCACTGGGGAACACCATCTCAGGTGCTGGAGTCTCCATCACTCATGGTCTCTGCAGAGGGTCAGACATCTGCCATGAACAATGACTAGAGCCAATGTCTCTTGGGTTGTGGGAGAGAGTAGATCTCTCCATTTCAATTCCTCTTATTTTTACTTCCTTCAACACCATTTTCTGTCTTAGTGAGAGTACAGTGAGCGGTCACTTAATGGGTAACATCCTGTGAGTTATGACAATGACACCCTTGTGAGAATGACATCTTTTGCTTTAACATCAAACATTGGTAAAGCTCTCAGTAACCACACAGGGTTCAGAACCATTCAAGCTCTAGAGAAGATTGGACAAGATCATTCTTTGAGGCCCTTTTTGCCTAATAATTTAAGGAGTTTTGCTCTTAGCTATTTACCAGTGTTGACATTGGGTAGACATGTTATGGGCTGTCCTTTGCAAACTATCTCTGGATCAAAAGTATTGCCTGGGTTTCCAGCCTGGAGATCTTGGGGTCCTTGAAAGCAGCTCAAAGTTTTAGCTCAAGTCTCCAAATCTCCTCTGCATTGTCAAAGGGCACTGATGTTGACTTCAGCTTCAGTCCTGCAGTTAGTCGGCTGGAGTGTTCAAAGGCATCTGCATTCCACGCAAAACTCATCCATCATTCATTTAGCAACATTGCTGGAGGGCTCTCCCCCTCCATGCACACACATCCCTCCAGAGATGGAGGATGATGGCCCCCTCCACACTGCCGGAGGCAGGCAGCCTTCAAAACCCCATTCCTTCTCCCCACAGGAAAAGCTGCGGGCGTCGATATGCTGCGGGTTGCCTGTCTATGTCCCTGAGCTCACTGCAGAGCCACGGCAGACACTTAAATTAATCATGTAGATAATTATACAGTACTTTCAAGGGATTTGATATTCTCAAACAAAACCTTCTGGCTTTGGAAAAATTACTTCAGACAAGCATAAATAGGAAATACTCCTTCCAGATGCAACAGACAGCACAACACTGAGCTGAATGCCTCTGTGCTGGTGAGAAGAGCAGCTCAGGTGTCCAATGCCAATGGAAGCAAAAAATAGAAAGGTGGTAAGCTGTTCATCAAGGGAAAAAATAGACCTGCCTGATAAAAATGGAAACCTCAACGCTAAGATGAAATTTATTTTTACCCTTGACTTCCACAAAATAGACTCAAGACCCATGTGAGAAAGTTTACTGGAGTCACCACCACCTTGCTCACTTCCTGTACGTGACAGATCTACCAGACCACTCCACCTGCCTCATATCGAGCACAGACCTATGTACAAAATTCTCTAATTTTATGCCCACCCTGGAATTGCCTAGATTTGCCTGGAGTAAAATAAGACAGAATTGGGAATGGGCAGCCCTGTGGGCCTGAAAGTCCCCTGTCCTGGGAAAAGGAGTCCCTGTTCCTGGGGACAACTTTCCACTAGAGAGATTTTTTTCCTGGTTGCTCTGAATCCCTCTGAGGCTACTGATTCACACTCTCTGGTAATTAAATCTCCCATCTCACCTAGATCTCACTAAGTGTGGTCTGTTGAGACTTTTTCATTAACAGTTTCAAGGATAAAGTGAACTAAGTTTTTGCAGATAGGATGTTTGCAGGCACAGAACATCTCAGCTAGGAAGATACTGCAGTGGGAAATGTCAATTAATATACCGAGTGTGATACGGAAACAATACTAGTCTTGTTCAAATAGAAGGACTGTGATGGTGCAGAGACAGCATGGCCACTCAGTTGGAGGAGGACCCACAAAGGGGTTCATGGGATTCCATGTTAGAAAGACACTCACCATGCTAGGTACTGGTTTTAGGGCTCAGGCTTACCCCCCACTGCTGTGGAAGCCCATGGACTGGACCCTGAGCCAGCCCACAGCACAAAACAGGCACCCTCCTTTGCAAGAAGATAAGTTTTGGGCCAGATGTTCTCAGAGGATCAAAAAGATGCTGCTGCAAAAACCTTGAAAAAATCATGGTTCCCTCTCAGCCAGCAGTCCCTATAGCCAAGTACCACTCCTTTCCATCCAACCATGAAACAACCAGCAACTTTGCATGGCTGCAGCCTGGCTGCATGCCTCTTCCCAAAGGTGTGCCACCACCACCCCATGAGTGGAGCTGCCTGGTCCCCTTCCTTGTGCCACCAGCCACAAAGATCCTCCTGGGCATCATCAAATCTGGACCCCAGGTATCACAGAAACTTCTTCATGCTCTAGTCAATAAAACTCATCACATTTCAAATAGAAGTAAAGAACACTTACATCTCTGGTATTTTGCTGGAAAGCTGCCCCAACACACCACGTAGTTGGAAATGGTCTATATTCCAGCTTAAATGCATTCATAATCAGTTTATACCTGCAGACATGCAGCTTCTACAGCTCGCTACTCCTCTTAGTGTTTATCAGCTCTTCTCACCTTCATCCCTGGAGTATTTACAGCCAGAAAAATCAGCTTTTATCCACCCTTGTTCCACCCAGCACGCCCACATAAGATGTGCTCTCAAAGGCTGAAATACTGCCCACGAAAATAAACTGGCTATCTTCTTCTCCATTCCTCAAAGAAAGTTTTTAGTTATGGCTCATGAAGTAACAGACTTTCTTCCTTCATCTCCAGCCTTTTAGTTCAAAATACCAAGTTAAACATATGTGATGTAGGTAAAGAGAGGCTGCTTCTTTGAGACTTTCTTAAGGCAGCATAAAAGCTGTCTTAAATGATTGCTTCTGGAAAAATAAGAATATTTTCTTTAAGTAAGTTAAGGCTAGAACTGTCAAAAAGCATATGTGGACATTCAGTGAATAAGCAATAAGATTTTTTCTTTTCTGACAAACTGAGCTTTTTCTTCCTATATTGTCCTGAAAGGAATGATGTAAAGAGCTCCAAAAATCACTTTCTTGTAGGGGGAAACAGAAATATAGAGGGTCATTAAAATGTACCATTACTGATTTTTAAAAGGTGATTTGTGCAAATGGCCAAGACCTAATCCTCCAGGATAACCCCTTTGGCATTTCCAGCCTGGCCTAAATTTCCAGAAAAACATATATACAGTTATTCCAAAAATTGTTTTCATCCCCTGAGTGAGATCACTGTGTAATTGCTTTAAAGGTTATGTTTGACATATACTGTTAATCTTTTTATATATAGATGAAGGCATTGTACTTGTTTTCCCAAAGTCATCTGGGCATTTCAGCACCAGAGAAATAAATCCACTACCAGCAAAAGACATTCATTTACTAATTGCTATTCAAGTGTAGCTTACATTTCTTCTACTTATTAGTTAGAAACTAATAGCAAAAAAAGTAACAATGGGAAAAAGAGATTTTTGGAACTGAATTGAGGTTTTTCACTAAAAGACACAGTGTTGCTGAAAGACGGTTTTGTTATAATGGACTTGATGTCTGAAATCCTTCAGGACAGCAGCAAATCTGTTTTATTCTGGATTACCCAGTGGCACAAATCAGATCCGGGCACACGGTTATGTTTCTGCTGAATTAGCCAGAGTGCACATTTACAGGTCAGCTTTATGCCAGCCATAGGAAGACTTCTGATATTTGACCTGGCAATAAAAATTTAAATCTTACGCTGGGAGGCTTTGGGAGATTTTGAACAAATTTGAATTGACAGCAAGTTTTATAGCAGTCAGCATTTTGTATTTCATGGCCTCAATGCTTTAAATACAGCTGTAGGAGCCCTAAAGCTGGATTTTCTGCACAGTCAAACCACAGCCTCAGGTTTGACCTCCACATAAGTAACCAACAGGAATACAGGAATATTAAAACTGGGATTTTTGTTCTTTAACATCAGCTGAATCCTCATCTGAGCTTGTCGCCATGGGCTCAATTTCTGGCCAAAGGAGTGGAAGAGGCATTCTTAGGAGGAAACAGTTTATCTGGCCTCTTGTAGATCTTTTTTTCAGACTAGATTCATGACATCTTTCAAGTGCACTTTCTGCTCCATTGCCTGAAAAATATGTGGCCAA
Organism: Pardalotus punctatus; assembly: GCA_013400915.1. Classification (NCBI taxonomy): domain Eukaryota; kingdom Metazoa; phylum Chordata; class Aves; order Passeriformes; family Pardalotidae; genus Pardalotus; species Pardalotus punctatus. Next base: position 127,800 of record VZTX01000379.1, read on the forward strand.
GTAAAATAGAGGTATCTGAATATGATCAGATGGAACCTGCTTTAAACCAGTTAAACTGGGAACAGAAAAAAATCTAGTATAGCACAGCTAAATAAAGGCAGTGGTGAAACTGTATCAATTCTTGCAGACAGGTTCCCTGCAATGCTTTCTTAACTGCTTGGATTTTCAAGTATTTATGTCCACTATATTAAAGATCAAAAGACCTTTGCAAACATCTAGACTTACTAAATCAAACCTAGTAATTGCCAGGACGTTTACAGTATCAGCCCAAGTAAGCCCTAAGAACAAAGAACAGTTCACCAAGAGGACACCGAAACAGCCAAGCATAGAAATGCAAAATTTTTGCAGGAAACATTACACTCTAAAGGGGGGCATAGCAGTTAGGTAAAAACCTAACCATATACTTGAATTTGTTTTGAAAACCTCACCACCAAATGGCTCTTTACCAGAGTTTTTTTTTTCCAGGTGCTCTCGTAGTATCTATAACACTGGCAACTAGTAAAGCCTTTCCTTAAGGAAATGAGATTGTGCCCATTTTTATAAAGAGGGAATGGAGCTACAAAAACGTATGCATCCCATACAGCCTCATCTGAAGCTTTCCTGTAGCCACAGGGCAACTGGAAAATTTTGTAAGTACCATATGTGCCCCCCCAACTAGGCACCATGTGGTGCACGATGTCCCACCAGAGGACGGGGGGAGAGCAAGGCTCTCCTAATTCCTTCTACCCTTGCTCCAGACCATCTGAGAGCAAGGTGACAGCACTGGATCACTATTAGTCCAGGGTCAGTGTGAAGTCTACAGTGGCTTCCACCACCAGTGTGACCTCAAAGGTATCTCCTTGCTAGCAGCACTGCTCAGCAGGAGCTGCCTCACTTCTCACAAAACCAATCAGTGCCCCTTGGTAGAAGCTGCTTATTCCTTCTAGAGCCCTGAAGACATCCACCTCCTCCTTCCTGTTTATGGCCATACAACATAAGAAAGCTCATAAAAAAAGAGACACATTTCCAAAACACACTGTGTGAAATTACACCAGAAATCAGGGATCATGATATCCCAGAGAGCAGGATATCATCAGGATCATGATATCCCACTGGACCAGGGATTTTAAGACTATTACTAAAAATTACATGAATAGATGAAAGCTGAAAAACACGTCTGCTGTGTGTCAGCAGGTAACAGTAAAACTCTGAACCGTGGTGTTGACCAAAGGCTCCATGTCCCACTCCAGGTCAGGCAGCCAAGCCCCCAAGCCCTTCCCTCACTGCATGTCTTGCCTATGTTCAAGAGGCTGGTGTCCTCTGGGGACACAAATACGATGTATTTTGGGATGGTGAGCAATCATACAGGCAGCCGTGCTCTGAAAGCAGGGAAAGCCAAAGCCAGTTGTCTTGCAGATGGCAATAAAATGCTGAGCCAGGGCTGTGATGATGCAGCTTCACAGTTTTAGGTCTTTCGTGTATTAAACAACTAGGCTGTTTGACCTGCTTGGCTTGGTAAGGAAACCTCCCAAGTGCACTTTTCAACATGCCAAAACTGCCTTGTTGCAAGAGGAGGTTCAGAGACAGACACAGTGAGCTTTTAAACTGGAGAGACAGCCGGGCTCAAACCACTGGGCTGCATTTTCCACCATCCTTCAGATGAACTAAAAAGAGACAGCAAAGGAGGAAGCATCCGTCTGGCCATCCATTATTAATGAAAGGATCAAATCTAAAACTCTTTCTGATACTGATACAGAAGCTCTTTAGTATGATCAAATTATTCTCTTTTGTCCTCGCCCTCTTTATACACAAACTGTCTCCAGCAGCCAGCTCCTCCAAGTCCAGGTCAGGTGGGAAAATAAAGAAGCTTTGCAATTTCTAAGTGACTTTCTAATTCTTTCCAATATTCTCTTACACTCAATGTAGTTTTGAGTATTGAAGGAAGATAGGCTTGCCTTTTTGCATTCATTTAAACCAGAATGAAACAGCTTACTTCAGACAAGACTTAAAATCACCTAATTCTCACATGATCTGGTGTCCCAGACTATATCAAAGCAAACTTCTTTAGCTGTCAGATAATTAAAACTACTTATCTACCTATAAGTCCTTAAAGACCGTTCAATTTGATAGCAGAACAAAAAAAGCTTGCTTAAGGAACCATCTTATTGCAAGCTTGTTCAACAATGAAAGAACTATATTTAAAGAGTTTCTTGCAGAATGATACCCATCCAGTTCTGCAATTATTCAGCCTCCTGTGTACACCAACATGCCTAATCATCCTTTGGATCTCTTCCACTTGCTGAATAGTTCAGAGCTGATGCTGGGAAGCACTGTTATGAATTTTCAGAGTACTCAGAATTAGTTTCTGACAGCATTTATAGAAGTAAAAGTCTGGAGTAACATAATTAAAGTCAGTGATGCTTTTCTGGATTTACTCTACAGTTGTGCAACCACAGAGGAAATCTAAATTTAAGTATGCAGATTCCAAGAAACATGCCTTTTCCAAGTTTGAAAATAGCACAGCTCTATCACGCGCACACACACACACACGCACACACACACATTTTCACACAGAAAATTAATCACAACTACAGGCATATAAGTAACAGACTTCAAATTCACATTTAGGCACCTAAATAAGTGACCCAGCTTTTTAAGGCCCTTGCTAATGTCACCTACTCCTGTATAACTTTGAATAAGCACCTATTTACCTATACACCTTGATAGCCAAAACACCAAATTTCTCAGTTGCAAGGCTTCCTGAGGGACTGGGCTTCCATGAAATGTTTTGGACACTCCTATAGAAATTTGCTGTACACTCTAGTTCTTTTTGAAAACAACACTTACATTAAAATAGGGACAAAAATAGGCTGTGTAGATCTGTAATTATTTTTAAATGCTTCCACTCTTCTCAAGATCTTCCTGTGGGAAAGATCTCTGCAATAATTATTCATGAAACAAGAAAATGTAAATAATGTGTTAAATTTGGACTGCATTGTCTGCAGGAGTCATGTATCTAGTATTACAAACAAACCACAAACGTCTCATGTTCCAATACTGTGATTCTATATGAAACAAATATCCCCAATAAATAGTTTAAGTTTTGATATGCACCAAGAGAACAAAGAGCTTACAGCACTGCAAACTGCAATACACTTGGAAGGTGGACTGATAGCATTTCACTGTGTTACTGGAAAGGCCAGAAATTTAAGTAAATAAATAAATAAATAAATAGTTTTCTATTTTCTAATAAGTGTGAATTGAGACTAACAAAATAATAAGAGTAATAACAACAATGACAACAACAACACTAGTACCAGATTTAATGAGACATATTTCCACATCACTATTCCGAAAATCCATTGATCATCTTTAATTTGACCTGAGCACTGGAAATAATTAACAGCCTACTGTGAGGGCTCCCAAGCAACTGTGCCAAGTGGAGCTCAGGAAGGGACTTTCAGAGAAGATCCTTCCCATCTTGGCTTTGGCAGATCTGTAATACTGCTCACCTACTGATCATCACCAATGCTCTTTCACTTCTCAGTGAACTGGGAGGTGAAAAACCTAAGGATTTTCAGGTAACAGTTTACATCTCTACCACCAATATCCACCTGGAGGCAACAATTGCATTTCCCTTCAACACTGCAAAGTTACACTCTCCGTGAAGGGTTGCTCCAGGTGCGTGAAGCACTTTGACACATCGGCAGAGCTCAGTTTTCTTCCATACAACTCTGACAGGCAAGAGCACACATGAAGCTGACTGTTCATCACCTCCTTAGGGAGTGCATCTCCAAAACCAGGACAATGCTTCAACTGCAGCCCGCAGCAGGATTTCCACAGATGGAGGGTCAGTCTCTGCACTCTGCAGTTTTAAACTGCTCCCATTCCTGCTCTCAAGTCAATGCAGACATTTTTGAGGCACAAAGGGTTCATCTGTGACCTCTGAAGGACACAAACCACTGAACCATAACCCTGTCATTGCTGCCTCTGTCCTCTTAACCTCCAGCTGAACTACAGCAGCCTCCCAAAGCATGCATGCCAGACTGAATTTTTCTTTCCCAAATTGAAGGTTAACCCTGCTGGTAGAAACTCGCTGGAAGCGGTGAGCTGTCACCTCTCAGAGAATAGATGCTGCTGATACTGACCACAGCATCCATTTCTTTCGTAGAATCATAAAATCATTTAGGTTGGAAAAGACCTCCAAAGTCACTGAGTCCAACCTTTGACCAAACACCACCGTGTCAACTAAACCATAGCCCTAAGTGCCAGGTTGTTATTTCTTGAACACCAGCAGGGATGGTGACTCCCTGCCATTGGTAATTCCAATGCTTAACCACATTTTCAGTGAAAAAATTCTTAATGACCAGCCTGAACTTCCTCTGGTGCAGCTTGAGGCCATCTCCTCTCATCCTGTCACTTGTTCCCTGGGAGAAGAAATGAATCCCCACCTGGCTACACCCTCCTTTCAGGGAGTTGTAAAGAGAGATAAGATGCCCCTGAGCCTCTTTTTCTCCAGNACATGGGAGAAGAGACCAACCCCCACCTGGCTACACCCTCCTTTCAGGTGGTTACAGAAAACAATGAGGTCATCCCTGAGCCTCCTTTTCTCCAGGATAAACACCCTCAGCTGCTCCTTACAGGGCTTGTGCTCCAGGCCCTTCCCAGCTCCACTGCCCTATGGTCACACTTCGGCCCTTTTTGTAGGGAGGGCCCCAAAACTGAACCGAGGATTTGGGATGTGGCCTCACCAGTGCCCAGCACAGAGGGGCAGTCACTGCCCTGGTCCTGCTGGCCACACCACTTCTGACACATTCAGGATGTTCTTGGCCTTCTTGCCCACCTGGGCACACTCAGCTCATGTTCAGACACTGGATCAGCACCCCCAGGTCATTTCCCACTGTGCAGCTTTCCAGCCGCTCTGCCCCAGCCTGAACCTGCCTGGAGTTGCTGTGACCCCAGGGCAGGACCCAGCCCTTGGCCTGGTTGAACCTCACACAGTTGGCCTCAGCCCATGGATGCAGCCTGTGCAGATCCCTCTGCAGAGCCTTCCTGCCCTCCAGCAGATCAGCACTCCCACCCAGCTTGGGGTTATTTGCAAACTGGCTGAGGGTGCTCAGTTCCCTCGTCCAGATCATCCATAGAGATACTAAATGGGACTGAGCCCTGGGGGTCACCACCAGTGACCACCTGCTGGTATCAGTACTCAGTGTTAATCTTGCACCACCTTTCTTTTTATTCATCTTTATAAAATGGGGTTTCTTTCCATTTTAACTGAAAGTGTTCTATGATGTGTAATGTTCTTCAGAATTCTGGGTTCAAAAGTTCTTTATTGAACAACAGTAGCAGCTTTTTTATGTCTTAGTCCATCTTCTAATTTGGCTGAATCCTCCTGTTGTTGGTCTAGGCTATGGAGTTGCTTGTGGAAAAAGCAATTAGCAGTGCTACTGGGCCACAGAGTCCTGGGGATGCACTAAGAAGAGTTTTTGAGTGTATATCTTCAGGAATCATCCTTAAAGGCAAGTTGCATTTGATCCATGTATGTATACTTACGCTTCACTAATCTGTAATCGTGCTTGTGATGATATTAATTAGCCTCATTATTGTAGGTGGTCCTGGCCTTCTGGACCCTTGTGAAAAAGATCCTTTTGATACACTTGCTGTAATGACAGATCAGCAACGAGAGGATATTACTTCAAGTGCACAGGTAAGGGAATAGAGTTGTGAAGTAACTACATTTGATAGTTCTGTTTTGATTCTGGTTTTTTTTATGGAGCTTTATATTGGACATGAAATTTGTTATCTTAGAACGTAGTCAGATCTTACCCGTCTTAAGCTAGGCATTGAACATGTCACAGGAGAGGATGTATAATAATGTTCATTTTTGCACTAAAATAAATGTATTTTCCGGAAAAATTTGTAGCATTCTCATCTATATCTATATCTATATCTACATATCTATATCTATATCTGCAAACAGGCTCACTCTACAGCACTATGTAACTAGATTGGAAATTACTTTGACATTTAATATTTTAAAAATACATCTGTGTAAGTTTCATGTGGCAGTATTGACCATTCATGCTTGCAGCTTAAGAGGCTACCGCCTCTGCCTCTTCATTTGATCCTTTTGCTAATGATTCATAATACCTAAAGGGACATGTGACAAGCCTGGGCTACTTCAGTGCAAGCCCAGAAGCTCAAACACATGTACATTATGTTTAAGCTAAGATGCTGCACTTACAGAAGCAGCAAACGTGACATCTTATTGTGTTGACTTTGTTGGGGAGAAGAAAGACAGGATAATTAGAGCTAAGAGTAGTATCATACATTGCTGATGTTCTTCCTTAGTTGTTTGACAAAGTGCGCAAAAATGGACATTTGTTTGTAACGCAAATAATTTTCTTTTACTGTTTTTCTAGTTTGCACTGAGACTCCTTGCATTCCGTCAGATACACAAAGTTCTAGGAATGGATCCGTTACCACAGATGAATCAACGCTTCAACATCCATAATAATCGTAAAAGGAGAAGGGACAGTGATGGGGTTGATGGATTTGAAGCAGAGGGAAAAAAAGACAAAAAAGATTATGATAACTTTTAAGTGTTTGTCATCATTGCTAAGATTGATGGTAATGAAAAGTCCATTTGTGGCCTTGCTTTTACTTCATTCATAATGATGTCTGTTTAAAACATCCAAAACCAGCTTGTGAATTAGATTTGGAAGAGAACAACCTAGCTCTTCTGTGAGATTCCAAATATTTTAATTGGATGTACTGTACCAGACAAATTATGGATGGAAAGACTGCAAATGGAAACTGTTGTCATAGGAAAAAATAGTTTTCCCTCATTGCATTTTCTTTAAATGTGTTGCTAATTTTAGTATCTTTTCTTTTTTTTTTTGGTCTTTTTTATTAACAAGTGCATTGTCTTCCTTTCCTGACTGTATTTAATGCGGCATTTGTGCTTCTGTTGCTATGTGTATTTTGACTTTTTATTTAGGAGTATTTTTGTTTGCCTTTGACACTAGTTGTATGAGTTACTTTGTGTTAGGTAGTAAAACTGTTCCCCTCCCAATTAATATTTTACAG
>VZTX01000383.1:0-10514 GCA_013400915.1 Pardalotus punctatus
CCCTGCCAGGGAAAAACTCAGCCCTTTGGAGCAGGGAGGAATTCACCAGTTCTGCATCTTATTCCAGGCTCTGTGCTCAAGAGCTTCCCCCTTCCCCGTTCCTCCCTGTTCTCCAAAACGAGGCATTGCCCGGAAAAGGGGAGGAACTGCTCAGTTCTCAGAATTTCAGGCAAAAGGGGACATTTGCAGCACTTGAAAAGCCACGTCACAGGGGCCAACGTGACCCCAGCAGCCCTTTCTTGAACAAGGGCAGAGGAGGAAGTGGTTCCAGCTGTGCCCATCAGCAGCTCCGTGTGCCCACACCTCCTCCCTGAGCTCCATCCGGCCTGGAAAAGCTGCTCCATGGAAGAACCAATCCATCAGGCTCAGCCCGGCCCCATGCCAGCCAAAACCACCTCAGTGTGTGCCCACCTGGCAGCTCTGGGGCTGCAGGAGCTCCCAGCCAAAGATTATTTAGTGCCCAGAAGAAAACAAGCGATAGCTCTGGGTATTTCTTTTGGACAATCCCTTATTTTCCTTCTGTCTCAGGCGGGACCGCGACGTGTTTGCGAATGGAAATGTTGTTCCATCACCCGAGCACAGCTGGATGATGGCTGGAGGAGCCCCTAATTCCCTCTTTTTCCCCTGGATTTTATCTCTCTGCTCACTCAGGGGTCTCGAGGACGCTGCTCAGTGCCAGGAATTCTTTCCACCTGTCAAGGTAATTAAGGAAGAGCTGCTGGTTCTGCTGCGGCTCAAGGGGCAAGGGCAGCACGTCCGACCGGCTCGGCAACATCGCTTCCCAGAGCTCTCCGTGTCCATCTCCCCAAGGAGGGGCCACCTCTGCAGCCCTGAGCAGGTGACAGAGCTCAAAAACCGCCAGATTTCACCACCTTTTCTCTAAAAACAACAAATATCAGCTTCTCCAAACTCAGCTCTCTGGTTAGGAGGGTGATATACGTCCCTTCCCTAGAATTACCAGACCAATCTTCTTCTTCACTTTCATTCCACAAGTGAACTTTCCCAAAATATTCTGCATTCCAGCCTGCCAAATCCCAATCCTCCGCTGGCACTGCACCCATTAACAACCATTTCTCTAAATAGAAACTGCAGCCAGAGAGTATTAAAAAAAGTGACAGCTCGCAGTGCTGTGGTTTGCTGTCTGACACGACACGTTCGTGCTGGAAAACGTTTCTATTCCACATCGGATTGTTCCTATTTCCCCAGCCTTTCCTAAATCCAAACCAACCACCCCCAAGTTTCAGCTGGGTCCTTTTGAGAGATCAAACCCTCACCCTAAAGACCTCTGAGTCTTTAAAATATGGACAGCCAGAGAAGCAGGATGATTTTTCAACCTTAAAAACAGACACAAGGCTCGAACTGCGCCTTTCCAAGGTGATGGTTCTTCGTTCACCAGGAACATGCCCACAGCAGAGCAAGGAGGGGATTTTGGAATTAGCTACCTGGCAAACGAGTTTACACAGTCCTCGTTCTCAACCAGAGAATTGCCTCCCTCTCAGTGCCAGAGAGCTCATAATTTCTTTACCTGTTAATATTCTTTGCCACTAATCCTTGGTGCGTCTGTCCAGACAAGCAGGCATTACACATTCCACTGGCAGGAGAAGAATAAATACTCAACTTGTCTGGGCTGACCCACACTGGGAGAAGGGAAGGAATTTCACAACTGCTGGGAGATACTGGGAGAAGTGGGGACGGGGGTTCAGCCTGACACGGCTCCTCCGTGGTTTATGGTCATGGAAAAAGCAGGCAAAATGTTCTTTTCACAGCTCTGTGCTCTGGCATCTCCGAGGCAGGAGCAGCCCAACCTGGCCCTGATCTGTCACGGCAATTAGGCTGCGAAAGGTCAAGGATTTTTAATAACTCAACCATGTTTGGGAGCTGCTTATTACAGCTTCGTTCCACTCAATTATTAGTAATGAGGAAAACACAAGCTCGTTCTCCCAGGAACTCCAGGAGGGATGTAGGCACTGCAAAAAGAATTCAACCCTTAAAACTAAACCTGAGCCTCGTGGTCACAGATCCTCCCCACGCTGAGCCACGTCCAGAGGAGAAACAGATGCTGAGGAACGGCAGAATCGGACTCCATAAAACAGAAATAAAAACCCCAGCAGCTCCTGCCCCAACAGCAGGTGATTACAGGCTGAGGACAGACCCAGCTCAGCCCGGACCTGCATCCAGCAGCCAAATCCACAGGGATCACCCACCTGAGGGGGAGAGCTGGAGTTCACGGTGTCCTTCGGGGGGCTCAGGGACGGCGTCTCCCCCTGGAATCCGCTGCTGTTCTGGGGCTGGCAGAGCTTCCTGAAAAACACAACGGGGGCTGCTGGGCACCACTGCACACCCCGGGGCAAGGAGCCTTCCCTGGGCTCAAACCCTGCTCGAAGGTGGCAGGAAAAAGGAGCTCTGATGGCTGACAAAATCCCGCAAGGAGAAACTGCGGCAGGAAAACAACACCGGCACATTGGGATTCCTTATATAATCCTCGCTTTCCCGTGATTTTTATGATTTTTGTGGCTCTTCGGCAATGGATGCAACACCTCGGACCAACACAATCTCTTGGAAACATGAAACGATTCCCTCTCGAGGCTGGAACTTGTTTTCCAATAATTTTACCTTTTTTTTTCCCCTTGAACCGGTGACGTAAGAATTCAAACAAATTAATTCCAGCCTCGGAAACATAATTCACATGGAGATTAGCAAAAGTGGCATTGAATTCTAAGGTGTAAAGGATATCATATATTATTCTTGCTGATTGAAATACAGCTCAGGAAGACATTAATTAAACAAATTTCTGCTGAGTTTTTGCTTTCTGAGACAACTCAGAAAGCAAAGCTCACTGAGAAGGGGCTGAAACTCCAGCTCAGATGTCGAGGAATAAGTTCTCCCACTCATTAGCATCATTAAAACAACATTTTATGGCAACAGCAGCCCTTTCAGCAGCGAGCTCCTCTGGGTCCAGGAAAAGCAGGATTAGAACAGGAACTGCTGAGGTATTATTGGTCCACCAGGATTTACATTTCGGGCTTCCCAATAACACTTTTAAGTTGCATCATGCAAAACAGAGCTACTCGGGGCTGTATTTGTGGTATTGGACAAATAATAAAAACCATTTGTAGCAACAAAAAGTACAATTAGAATCACTCGAGTGCCTTCATTCCCCTCCAGGTCTCAGAGTGTTTTCCCAGCCCACCAGCTTTGCCCAAAAATTCTGACACCACACTGCCCCTCCATTAATCACCCAGAAAAAAAAACCTACTCTCGCATCAAGTTGCAGCTGACAAACTGCATAAAAATTTAAAAAAAAATCCAGGGTTAAAGGTTTTAATAAAGCAGCTCTGCAGTCAGTTTGTCAGGAGCTGCAGAGCCTGAATAACCCACCTTTAAATTCTTCCCCAAGAAACTGGAATCAGCACGAAAGCTGCCTCATATCCTTTAAACATTGGGGAGATTATCTCTGAGATAATGCCCAGGATTTGACAAGATTTGGCTTTTAACCCGAGCTTGAACCTTGGGCCGTGCTGCAGCAATATTTACACATTTTCCACATTGCAGTGGCACCATGGATCAACCCAAGGAAAGGACTTGGGGACCGGGAAAATGGGGACGCTGACATCGCCCGGATACCCCGGTGAATGTGGCTTTTGGGGGGCTTGGTTGATCAGCCTGAGCAACCTTGTCAAGCTCCTAATTGTTAATTACGGATTGAAGGAGTCAATGGAAGCGTTCAGCTCAGCAGGGGGAAAGATTCTGGAGAATCCTGAAAAATCCTGGAATGGTTTGGATTGGAAGGAGCTTAAAGCTCATCGGTTACAGGATGGGACAACTCACACAGACCAGGCTGCTCAGGGTCCCCAAAATAACAGAAAACATTAAAAAAACGAGGAAAACCAACCTGGTCTAACCTAAACAGGAGGAAAACCGAGCTGGTTTAACCCCAGCACAGCTAAACCCAGCTTTAATATCTGCAGATATGTTAATTTTTGCAGCTGCTGAGGCACTGTGGCCACTGCAAACCCAGGAGGACCTGGAACAATCGCTTGGCTCCAGGCACTGACAGCGCCCAGCGACGCAAAACCGACGTCTGCTGCCTCCTGTGCCCTTTTCCTGGGACTGTTTTTCTCCTGTCTTCAACCCAACATGGTTTTTTTTTTTCCATTCTGGAGCCTCGTTACCTGCGCTGGCTGAGCAGGGCTTTGTTTGTACAGTTGAACACATCCTTTCCAAGGTCTATTTTTAGAGCCTCGCCCAAGTGAATGCCACAATTCTAGAAAAAGCAGTAAACACGGCTTTTCTACGGGGATAAATTCACTCTGGGCTGGTTTTTAAAGCCATAAAGATGGCATGGCAGTTGTATTTTTCCTTTTAATTACAGTTTCACATCAAGGCCGTTTAAATGCGTTTTGATTTTCCTTGAGCGCACCAAAGCACTCGGAGTGCAAGTTTTCTGTTGGTTTAAAAAAGTCTCATCTCCAAGTCAACTGTGCTTTAAAATCCACTTCATCTTAACAAAAGTGCAATAAAATAAAGAGCAAGTAAATGTTCTGCCTGCATTACAAAATCTGCACTGAGGCACTGAAAAATATCAACACTCAGAGCAGAATTCTACAGAAAATTGGGGGATTTGGTATCTTTCCCTACCAGACAGAAACTTCCAAGCTTGGATTTCAGAACTGTAGTAACTCCACCAGCTCTGCCCCCATATCCAGGTTTCTCCCAAGCTTTGCCTTTCACGATTTAAAGACAGCCCAGGATGATCTGATCCACTTGGATATTCCGGTTTAGCCCACTCCTGCAGCTGCCTGGCTGATGGAACCCTTTAAAATGAGGTTAAAATAAATCAAATACTCAATTTACACACCATGGTCACCCTGACTTACAGCACCTGCCCCGGCCCAGGATCCCCAAGCTCCGGATGGAGTCAGAAAGAAAAAAAATGAATAATTACCTAACGAGGATCCTCTTCAACAACTGCTGATCTCCTTCTGAGTAGCCAGGCCAGTCCTTCTGCACCTCTTTGTATACACAATCTTTCAGTGTGAAAGTGCTGTCCTTGGCACTCAAATTTGCCACCTGCAACAGAAGGAATTTGGAAAACCATCATTAGGGTTTAATTTTCTCACTTACTCGACCAAACAAGAGCTAAGATGAAGGCAAAATCTGAGCAGGCTTAGCAGCTGTTAGTAGCGTCAGAGAACAAGGAGAGACTTTAATATTTCATTTCCTTATTATTATGATTATTTAATCAAACTGTGCCTTTCCTTTCGCCTTGTCACTGCAATCATTCATAGTGAGCTCCTAAAGCACACCCAGCTGAGTGGGAAATAAGTCATATCTAAAAAAGATTATTCAGCTTGGGCAGCCTGGACCACTCCACCAGCATTTGATGGAAAAACCTGGAAATAATGGGAGCCTAATGGGAACAGGCAGTTCACTTATCACACCTGTCCCACAGCCAAAATGGGGCAGTTTATGGCCAAAGAGGAACTCTGGGGGCGATAACTTGGTTAACAATTGCCAGGAGATAATTTCTCACTCGTGAGCCAGCAGAAGAGGCCACAAAGGAGCTGCTTTCTCAGGGAGGAGAAGGCCCTGGGATCACCTGGATTTGATGGAGAATTTTCCAGGGCAGGAGCAGAAGCTGGGATCTGCAGCTTCCGAGCGGGCAGAGCAGTGCAGGGAGCTCGGCACGCCCGCCCCAGCAGCTGCCTGATGCTTTATCCAAGCCCACCCCGAGCGGTTTCCCCAAAAAACCCTGCTGGGACGGGCAGAGCTGGGTTAGAACGGAAACAACCTGGGAAAAGAGTTCTCCCAACTCGGATCAGCCTTTCCACAGCCTGGCTGAAAATTCAACTTCTTGCCGCCGGTTCCACGCCTGGAAACGCGGAGCTGGCACCAAGCAAGGAGCCCCAGCGAGGGAAGCTCTGTGGGGTGATCCAGAGAGGCATGGAAGGTTTGGTTCCATCTCACCCCACGGGCAGGGACACTTTCCACCATCCCAGCCTGGCTTTGGACACTCCCAGGGACGGGGCAGCTCCTCTGGGCAACCCCAGCTCGCGGAGCACCGCGAGTTCCGAATGGAAATCAAACTTTCCGTGGGTTGTTGTGGAGGGAGAAGGAGGTGCCAAGTGCTCTGCCCAAATCCAGCAGCTGCATCCCGAATTCCCTGCTGGAGCCCCTCAGCGTGGGGATTGCTGCCATGGGAAGGGGAAAATGCTTTTATTCGGTGCGTGGATCTCGTGCATGTGTTTAGGGATTACTGCTCTCCGTTCAGGACGTGGCTGGGCTCAGGGATTTCTATTATCCACGCAGCAGGAAAATGCCTCAAAAACGAGCAAAGGAATGGGAAGTCTTGAATGAAATGAAGATGCTGCTGATCCCTCCTGCTTTGGCTTTTGGGAGACTACAAACTAATCTAAAAAATTTATAAAAATTTTATTCTAGGAATTTCAGAGCAAAAAAAGCTGCACAACCAACACGGCAAGCTCTCCTGGATCAGCGAAAAATAGAAAGCCCAGTTATCAGTTTACATGACAAACACTTTGTTTTTCCTTTCAGTCCTGTCAGCTTTCCAAAATCCTGAGCCAAAACACAACAAGAATTTGAGCTGTGTTTTACATCGAGGTATCCCAGTGAACACACCCAGGAGACAAAAGCAAAGCCAGGTTCTCCTTTACAAAAAAAAAACCCAAAAAAAACCCTCGCAGAATTTCTCTGCTTCCTGCCTGGAAGGCCCGGGAAGAACAACTTGGATTTTTCTCTGCACAGAGGCTGAGTGAGAGCTGCTACCTCCTTGTTTTGCTCGTGTGGGACTCTGCAAGCTCCACCCCAGCCCTCCCAAAAATAGAAACCTTGCAAAATTGAGGCAAAAAGGCCGCCAGGAACACGGAGTCCTGCGAGAGAGAGATGCAAGAGCACAATGAAACCCACACCTAGACAGATTTAGACGTGTAGCTTTAACACAGCCTGTAATTTTTAGCTTATCTGTGTCTGCCTGCGGATGGGAGCCCTGGGAGGGCTGAGAGGGATTAACTTTACGAGCACCACGTTTACAGCCAAATCAGCATTTAGCCCGACGAGGGCGGCCCCGTGGCCAGCGCCGCACGCGCCGCTCGCCTGCCAGCGCCCGGGCAGAGCATCCATCAAAAGTGATTATCACAAACGCAGTTTTTGCTGCTCTGGAACTCAGTGAGAGCAGGGAAAAAGTTGGTCCAAAAAAACCCCAAAAAAAATGCTGGGAAATGAAGGGCTCTTGGATTAAAATTGAAGGAACGAGTTGTGCCAGCTGTGTTTTTAATATCACCTGCCCTGCGCCCTTGGGCAAACTGAACTCCTGTCTCGTTCTTTATGGAAAGGAGTAAAAAAAAAGGATAAAATAAGTTTTTTTTTCCAGAATATATTCCAATACAGAAGAAGGCAGCTGCAGCATTTAAATAAATAGCCATGGTGCGTTGAATAAAGCAATGAAGGTGTTTACTGCGAGGCCTAAAATGGCACCTTTAATGTGACTCAAAGTGCTAGGAACTGATTCAGCTTGGAGACAGCTTTCACACTTGACATACAAATTATGTGCTTGGCAAGGAGCTGCATGATCTTCACACCTAACCAGCGCCACTTCCAAGCAGGAAAGGCACAAAAAAAGAGGGGACATCTTTTCCTCCATGTACAAAACTCGTACCAACACAGAGCGCTGCTCCTTTACGTCCGTGAGAATCAAATAGAGATTTACAGGTTTTGACCAAGTAACTCGTGGATCCCTCTGTTAAGAGGATCCTCCCCGTGACCAAGCAAAAGTGTCCCTCTGAAAGGGACTGATGTGGCGAGCCAAAATCACCCAGCTCGGTCGCACCCCCCTCGCCCGAGGCGTAGCCACGGGAGGCTCCTGCTATCTCTGCACCAGCACCAGGAGCCGAGAGCTGCGTCCCCCACAGCCTTTAGAGTCACATTCAGCTGCAGCCTGGAGATAACAGCTTCCCCTGCCACAGGAGGGGGTCTGAGAAGACGTTTCCCTTTACCTAAATCGCCGCCTTCATCAGAGTACAAACCTGTTGCAGAAGGTTATCCAGCAAATCCTTGTCCTGCTGAGAAAGTCCATCCTTCTGCAATCTGAGAATAAGTTCAGGTTTCTTATAAGGCTTTAGTGCCAGTAAGTGCACAACCCTATCTTTGAAGGGTCTCTGGGAAATCGCACTATTGCCTCTCTTTATTGCACTGGCAAGGTTGACTGGCGTTGGGCGCTTCCTGGAGGGAACAGCATCGGAAGCTCCTGGTGCAGGTTTACGCACCTGAACCTTTTTGCCTAAAATGAGATGAGAATAGTGAACTGCAGCAGGCACCTCGCACAGGCCGGTGGGGTCTGTCAACACCGATATGGAGCGCAGCACATCCCCTGCCAAGTGCCACGAGGTGACAGGGAAGGACAAACACCACCAGCATGCCCCCTCGGTCCCGCAGCGCCGCCGCAACGAGCATCCCGAGAGCTTTATGGTTCATGACAAGCTCGTAACAAGTAAACAGCAACACCAAGCTCTGGAAACCTGAGTATTATTGGCCACCAGCTTACATAAAGCTCCCTTTGTTTGCCAGCTTTTCATTTAGCCCAAGTGCACGTATCCCCACGGTTAATCGAACCAGTTTTGCCCTCCCTACGAGAAGAAAATTCTGCATTATTGTGTGGAAGAGTGGGAATACGGAGTGGAAAGACCAGAACTGGTCAACGAGCGGCTCCCCGCTGCTGAGCTCAGCAAAAACGCTCCTCCAGCAGATGTTTCTGCTTTTAGAACAATAGGAACTTTATGGGGCTGGGTCCACCTCCCTTCCCCCTCCGAACACGGCCCCATGAATGGGGCTGACACTGGGCCATCAGCCTATTCATGAGGGTGCTGGTGGAATAACCCCTTCTCCACTGCGTCTGCAGAGAAAGGACAACACAAAGCTGGCCCCAAAGTGCATCTCAGCTCCATCTCCAGGGTGGATCTTGGCTGCTGCCAGCACGACCCGAGAATTCATTTTTCGTGGAACAGAACCCTCGCACCATCACTGAGCGGAGCCCAAATCACAGGGCTGGGACTGTTTCGAACACAGGAGCAGCTCCCACAGGCAGGTTCCCGCTATCAAAGGCAAACCAAGCAAACCTGAAAACAAAATGTGTCGGTTCCAAGGTCTAACAAGCTGGAGATCCAATCAATAACTGCTCGGGCTGGAGAAAGTGACCTTCGCTAGGACAAACAACATCCAGCCTTTCCTGCGAGCGTTTGGGAGGTTTATTCCAGCATGGCACTGCTCCATTGCTAGGAAGCAACGTTTTCAACTGAGTCATCTGAAGATACTGGGGATTGTCTGCACTGTTTGTTTTACTGAGCTGCACATTGCGTAACCCAGGCCCCATTTCCTGGCTCTTTATTACACACCACAGAGCCGGGAGAGGAAGCACGACCCGTCCTCGGCAGGGCTGAGGGGAGGTGAGATGGGCAACGACACCAATTCGCACGTTAAACATCCCACAATCCAGAGGTCAACTGGATTTTGTTTCCAGAAATGGGATGGGGGAAGATTCGTCAGCTTTCTAGAGCTGCCTTAACTCCTGCCAGGTCATGAACAGTAAAAACACCACGTTGGGAGGTTTCCACTTAAAGGCTGGAGCCAAAATGTGCAGGGATAGGGAAAGAAAAAACCAAGTTAAGCCAGGACACAAAGGATTTTCAAATATTTTTCCACGTGCATGTATATGGCTGTATGCAGACATATTTAGTGTGGCTATAAGCACACATCCCCTGCAGCTTCACCTGCAGCTATCTATTTACATATCTATTTATTCAAGTCTCAGCTCACATCTGTAAGTCCTGCTGCTCTCCAGTTTCAACATTTCATATAAATTTTTCCACATCTGAGCTGCCTGGAACGACTCCACTGGCGCTGAAGTGCTGAGCTCCGTGTTCTCCTGGAAATGTGAGAGGCAGCCCCGTCCCTGCAGCCCGGCCTGCAGGGAATCAGCTGATGCTGCTGGCACACCAGGACCTGCAGATCCCACACGAGGACTGTCCTTCCAAGCCCTTCCTTCTCAGAGCAGAGCTCTCCTCCTCAAACACTGACATCTTATCTAGGAGCACACACTCTGCCCCTGTTGTTTCACACGGCTCCATCTCCGCTTCAGGCTGGGAAAAGGTTTCAGCAGGAGTGGTTTTAATTTTTAAAAAAAAAAGTTTTGCTCCATCTTTCCGGGAAGCGAATTGCTTTGAGAATCTTCTCCCTCTGAAGCTTTAACTTCAGGCACTTACTGTAATGTTCTCAAAGAGGAGCTAAACAAAATAATCTTCTGGTCTACAGGAAATCAATGCATTTCCTTCCTGATTACTATCTTGTTTCTCCACTTTGAGCACTTGGCTGCTGTGACAATGAGTCAGGGTCAGTTCTACGTTTTGCAACTCAACCCTTCTCATCACAGATCCTCTGAGAAGAGACTGGCTACAGATCACATGGGCTGCAGGAAAAGCAGCTGCCTCAGAAAAAAAAAAAAA
>VZTX01000391.1:0-46295 GCA_013400915.1 Pardalotus punctatus
CCGCCGCCGCACGCCCCCGCTCCAACACGGCCCCGCCGCCGCCGCACGGCCCCGGCCCAGCCTCCTCACGGGCCTGGCCCCGCCCCCGCCGCCCAGCGCCCAATCCGAGCCTCCGTCTCACCAACGCCCCCGCCCCGGCCCGAAACGCTGCAAGTGATTGGTCTCTGTCTTGTTGTTGGGCGGTACCCCAAGGCTTCCTCGGGATTGGTGCCTTTGTGCCATGTTGCAGGACAACCACGGTGCCGAGGCGGCTGCTCCGTCCCGATTACCTGGCAATCACGTCTATCTTTCAACCGCCGTAGCTGATTGGTTCTTCTCCCGCTGGGGGGCGGGGCCCCGCCGGAGGCGGAATCGGCGGCTGAGGTGGTTCCGGTGCTGAGGTGGCGCGGTGGGAGCGCTTGGGCGGCAGCGGGGTCGGCGGGGGCTTCTCGGTAGATTAGAGCCGTCCCTCGGTGCTGACCCTCCCCCCGCCGTGCTGCAGGTCAGTGCCTCCCCCCGCTTTCGGTGCTGTCCGCCCGCCCTGCGCGGTCCGCGGACTCTGCCGCCCGGCTCTCGGCGGCGGTCGCCGGCCGGGCTCCTTTCGTGGCCCTGCGGGGCTGGAGCGGGTTCGCAGTCCCCTGGGGCACCGGCCGTAAGGAGCAGTGGGCCGGGCTGCTGGGGCGGGCCTCTCCTCTCGCTCCGGGGTTTGCGGCCCGGCCCAGCTTCCCGCCTGCCGGACGGTGCCGGCGATGCCCCCAGGTGCCGGGAGTGCAGCCCGGCCGGGGAAGGTTCGCACTCCGCAGGGCCCGCCGGAGGTGGACGGGCCGGTAAATCTGCGGAGCTGCTGGAGCCCGTCGGTTCTGCCCGCCACCCCTGTGGCGGCAGGAGCCGCCGCTCCTGGCACCTGGCACGGCGCTCCAGTGCTCCCCGTCGCTCCTGGTTTCTCTCGGAACCCCTTTGTACGGTGTGAAAAGTTTGGTCCAGGGCCTGTGTACAGCAGCAGTGCCTTTAATGGGTTTGATTTTAAACGAAGGGAAATGCAAGGAATTAACTTTATTTACGTATAGTAAACTTAGAATAGAATAAATTAGGAAAAAACGCTGTCAAGTCGTTCTGTGCTATGGCTGATACCTAGGGATAGAAATGCACGGATTTATGCCCTGCTTACTGTGCAGACTGTGCAGACTAGCGGTGGGCTTAGGCTGTTTGGGTCAGGGGTGTGTATTTCAGAGGAAAGGACATTCCTCCAGGTCACTGCTGGTAGTCCCAGTGTTCAAAGTAAAGTCTCCCCAGCAAAAGTTCGTTAGTCATAGGAATGCTGAGCAATAGGTTATTTTCCACTACAGTTAGAATGCAGGGGATCCTGGCTCACACCCTAAGCACAGTGAGGGTACTTGTGTTCTGCTGTTCATTAGAGAGATGGGAATCCATATGCCAGTGTGAGCCTGGGAGAGCACAAGTCTTGTCTCTTAGAGCTGCACTGTTTGCTTTAATGGGGTGAGGCAGTGGAACACAGAATAACCTCTGTCCTTTTGTGTTTGGGGGGAAACTGGTTGTCATTGTATAACACCAGGATATTCCTGCCCCAAGTCCTCGAGGCTAATGCGTAGGACAGCCACCACCCTCTGTGCAGACTGTTGGCTTTGGGACAGAATTTAAAGCCATGTTATGCTTGTTCCTGGATTTGTTCTCAGGGAGGGGTCAAAGAAAGCAGAGCCAGGCTCTTTACAGTGGTGTCTGGTGACAGGATGAGAGGCTGTGACCACGAATTGAGCCACAGGAGATTACCTTGAACGTTAGGAAATGCTTTTTCACTGTGTGGGTTACTGAGCAGTGGCACAGGTTGTGAAGCCTCTTTCCTTAGAGATACTCAGAAGCTGCCTGCGCAGCCGTCCTGGGCTGCTGGCTCTGGGTGGCCTGTTTGAGCAGGGAGCTTAGACCAGATGACCTCCTAACTTCAGCCAGTCTGTGGTTTTGTGATAAGATTCTCCTCAAGCCTTTTATTTGTTGTCCTTTGCTGAATTTTCACCAACAAGTTCCCGCCTCTTATTCTGGGGAGCCCACAACTGGATACATTACTCCAGATGTGGCCTCACCAGTGCCCGGTAGAGGAAGGATCACCTTCCTCCTGACAACACTCCTAATGCAGGCCAGCATGCTGCTGACCTTTGTCACGATGATTTAGGTCAGTTGTCCACCATAATCCCCAGCCTCTCTCTGCAGTGCTGCTTTCCAGGGATGTACTCCGAGGGATGCTTTCCAGAGCAGTGGCCCACCTAGGCCTATGTTTTCCCTGTTTTCTCTACATAGACAGCAAACCTGTTGCTGTTTACACAATTGTAGAATAACTTCTTGTTCCCCATTTACATCCCTTGCCATATTTGACTGACGCGAGAATATAATTTTAAAGTGAATTCAAAAGACATGTATCTCTAAGACTTGAGTTCAGGTTATTAAAGTCCACATCCATACAAAAAGCTGCAGATGGTTCCTCTGCATTTTGAGGAGGCCAACTGTGAGCCAAATCCAGCAAGGTGTATTAGGTTGAGTGCAGTATCAGGTTAATGTGGCCATCCTGGACAAAGGCCAAGGAATATTTTCTCAATCCAGGTATGCATGCTTGAACTTGTAATACCTGTAGCATGCAGATATGTGCTGAGCCCCATGCAGATGCCTAGATTCTGCTTCTTTTTTGTGTTTCTAATACCGCTTCTAATAATTCATCTGTTGGTTCTCTCAGTCCCAGCCACATATTGTGCATATGTCAGTTTAGGAAGCTGTGGCCTGGTGCTCAATTGGAAGATCTTCCAAGTATTGGAGACAGTTAGAAAGAGGCATTTTTGCATTTGGATGGATGTTTTCTAAAATGCACCATTGCCAAGACATCAGGTTCGGTTCCTCATTGGAGCATCGTGGGAGTGATGGTTTATAAAACTGTAAATACTTTGTTATTCTTATAATGGAGCAGACATTTCAGGTCTCTGAATGAGTGTCTCATATTACCATTTTGGTGAGCAGTTGATGTCATCAGAAGAAAATTGCCTAGCAGGAACTGTGAAGCTGTACTATTTGGGAATTCCATGCCTCAGTCTCACCCAGGGCCAGCTGAGAAGTGAGCAGAACACCAGGACTTGTTTCACTGACTGTTGCGTTGTTGCAGAGTGTGAACAATCCTGCCATTCTGACTGTGCTTCTTGAGGAGTTGCATCCCCTTGAGCTCTTTGTGGGAGCCTGTCTGAGGCCTGGCTTCTTGCTGCATGTCTTTTTGCTACACTAACTGCTGCTTGAGCATTTTATTCTATCTGCTGAAGAGACTAAGCTCATGCTATGCAGTGTGAGAAACCAGGGCATGTCTGCAAATCCATGTTTCCAAACGGAGCAGACTTTTCACTTTTTATGTTTATTGCAAGTGACTGACTAACAATCCTGGCATGTACTGTGTAGGATGAAGGATGGGCTTTTTTCTTTACTATTGGATAATTTATTTTCTTTTTTTTTTTTTTTTCCTTCATTTTTGCTTCTCTCTCCATAAAAAGTCTTGGTTCATGCAACCTGTCAGTACTCAAGAGATAAAAAGGAATGGCATGAAAGACCTGTGTGTGACTGCTCTACCTTGGAAACCTTACTACTGAATCAGCAGACCTATGAGCTCCTTAGAGCACAAAGCAGGTTAGTGTTCACATGCCCTTTTCTGCTATTGATGCTCTAATGTGCATTGTTGTGTTCTCTACTTCTGCAAAATCAGGTGACTGCTACAGAAAAGTAATGCACTGCTCCTTTCCAGTGTCAATATTTTCATACATTTAAGTGACAATCTAAGACCAAACGTTTGCTTAGTAAGATAAAGGAGGTCAGGAATGAGTGGATCTGTGTAGCCAGCTTCAGAAGCCTACCACTGATAAGGCAGAGACATCTTGTCATATTAAAAGATTCCATTTGTTGAAGATAATTGTAATAATGTAAACTTGATCTTGTATCTAATGTGAGTTTGCCTAGTTTCAGTTTGCACTACTGCAACCTCTGTAATTGTACAAATGATTTTGTCATTTACAGGCATGGACAATTCTGTGGTCTTTCTGTTCAGACATGTCAAGTGTCACATGTGACCTCTTTTTATAGAACACTAGAATGACGATTCTGTTATTCTTAAGGGACTTCGGGAGTTCAGTTGGTCAAATCCTTTGCTCTTAGCGTGTCTAACATCAAAAATCAGATCAGGTCGTTATGAGCCTAATCCAGTATTTTATTTTTTCTCTGATTGAAATTGCTTATGCTGCAACTTGTGTCCTCTGCTTCATGTCCATCTGATGTGGACCTTGTAAGAGGTGTGTGGCTCTGTCTTTAGCTACCTTATAAGTAATTGTAGAGAGAACAGCAATTGTATCCCACTCCTCACCTGCTGTTCTCAGGGCTGAACAAGCCCAGCATTCCTATACTCTCCATATGCCTTGTAACCCCAACCCAAATCATCCCAGGGGCTTTCTGCTGTACTCGATTCAGTATTTTGAAAGTGGGCACTCCAAGTGTAGTCTTTGAGGTGTGAACAGAGAGGAATAATTGCTTTCCTCAACTTGCTGCCTGCAGTCCTACCAATACAGCTTGGTGTACACCTGACCTTTGCTGTGAGCACACTGGTGGCTTGTGCCAAACTTGGCCACCAGCACTTCGAGCTTGTCTTCTGCAATACACTTGTTCAGCTAATTGCTCCACACCCTGTACCACTCATGCTTTTCCCATCCCAGGCACAGACTTCCAGCTTTCCTGAGCTTCACGATGTTTCCATCCATCTGTTTCTCCAGCCTGTTGATATCCTTCTGGTTGGCAGCTCTGTGCTTTGGCTTATCAAATTTCAGCTCATTCGAATTTGGTGAATTTACTGAGGTGGAGTGCATCCCATCGTCTCAGTTAATAATGGAGACTTTAGTTTGCTGCTCCCCCCAGAATGACAAATTACATGTTCCTGGCTGGTATGATGCATGTTTTTTGATTCTTCACTTGCTGGATCAGTTTGGCTCCTGAATTTCAAGGAAGGGAAAGAAGGTATGCTAAGCAGCAGCCAGAGAATATATGTCCTCTCCGGACTATTCCCCTATGTCAAGGTCCTGTCCTGTCCCATGTGTGACATGCAGAGGTCTCATCATCTCTCTAATGTGACACACTTGCATCTGTTTAGCAAACATCAAGGCTCAGTCCATTATTTCCAGTACGTATTAGCAGAAAACTGATTTTATGTTACAGGCCATGTTTGCCTGTAGAGAAATTACTTCAATTAACAATCACCGTTCTTTTCAGTAAACTGAACAGATCGTGGTTCTGTAACATCATTGTTAAGAAAGATCAAGAATGAACTATGAGGGTGACTTGGCATCTGATATAAAAATGTATTTTTCAATCGTACGTGTAGAGCAGTGAAGGAATGTTCATGTGTCTTGACAGCAGCACATCCTCTGCTTTTATGTTCAGAGGGTCCAGCTGCTCCTGTTAAGGTGACCGTTTTTTTTTTTCTCTGAGGTTTTACTTTGGCTTTTCTCTCTTGGCAAAGGAGACAAATTCCCTTCAAGCCTGGTCACCAGTTGCTGTAACATTGGAGATCAGCATGAGGGAGCCTATTCTTCATAGCAGTTTTCACTCTGGGACTGTATTCTAACTATTGGTTTTGTTTTAGACTCAAGATGCTGAGCCGTTTGTCAGGTTTAGCAAGTACTGTTTTACAAGAGCTGTCTGGGGAGGATGGAGATGCAGTTACTGAACCATCTGTTGCTGTAAGTACAGTGTTATCTAAAGATTTTCAGCTCTTATTGACAATTAGTTTGGGGAGTGTGGTTCATTAGACTGCAGTGAGAACTGCTTCTTCCTTGCTGAACACTAAACTGAGCTGTCATTCCACTCTGCTTTTCTTCTACTCCTCACCTCTTAAGTCAGCATTTCTGTCGGGCAGACCATAATCTCTTCAGTTTCCACATCTCAAGGTGATCCTAGGAAACAACTTAGAATTAGGGTGAAGAAGGACTTTTAAGAGTACTAGTGATTGTGTGTAGCAGAAAGGCAGGCTCTGCATGGTTGGGTGACAGTGGAAGGCTTCATTCCTATGCTGCTCTTTGGTATTGAGAGAGTGGATAGTGTGTGAGGGTGTCTTTCGTTTCAGATTGTTCATGTGGTGTTCAGCAAGGTACTCTTTGTTTTTGTGTATTGGCTTATGGGCTCTCTGAGCTTCCCTCCTGGTTTCACCTAACTGTATAGGTTTCACCTAACTGTATATTTCTGCGGGCTCCATGAGATGCCTGCAGCATTTAGGAGTGAAGCTAAAGGTATCATGTGGATAATCTGCAGCAGACTGTTCATAGTCTTTTCCTTCAGAACTCTCATTTTGTTGTTTCAGGTACGAGCTTTGGAGTCAGAAGCAGGAAGCATGGAGGAAGCACCTGAGGAGCTGTTGGAGCGCCTAGCCCAAACAGAAAAGCTAGTTGTTCAGCTGAAGGATTTGGTTCGAGAAAAGGATGCCCTGCTCCAGGAAAAAGAAACTGTACTCAAGGTACCATTTCTTTCTTTGGGGACCGAGAGTAAAATGCTGCTTCAGTTTTCTGTGCAAGCCAGTCTCTGGTTTCTTTTAAACATGAGATACCTGCATGTCTTGTGGCATCAATTCCAGAGAGACTGGAATTTGAAGAATGGACCCTGACCCAAGAGATGTAGGATAGCTTCTGTTGGTTTGATTTGGATAATTTAGTCTAGAGTAGATAAGTTACATTCAAGTTACACAGCACTTTGTCTCAGAGCTCCTTGAGGCCCATGCAGATTCCCAGTGGCTCTGATAAATACTAATACCTTGTGTGAGGTTGTTCTTTCCCTGCCTCAGAGTGTTTTGACACAGAGTAGGCTGTACTGCACTCGTCCAGTAGTCCAGTGGTTTTATGGCACATTGCTCAAGGTATGTGTTGCCTACCCTGAGGTACAGTGGGAATGCAGTTTCTTGAGAAAATTCTGAGGGACTGCATATAGCAGAGGAAGTCAAACTGAGTTTGTATTCACTCTTGGGTGAAGTCCCTGAGTGCTCTGTCCCTTGAAAGGAAGTGCTGGGGTAGAAGCTACAATTTTTGTGTATAGTGTTTCAGAACAAATTTGGTTTGCAGATGTGTTTTAAATAGTGCTGTTACTGGGGAGGCAGGGTTAAACAGAGTATGGCAGAGTGACCAGTTGTGTAGCTTTTCAAAGTGGTGCTTCTTGGGTAACAACATTGGAGTCTGAGGTGCAGTCAGTTTGTATCCTTGTGTTACAGAAAGAACGAGAGGCTGCGGATGCGAAGCTGATGAAACTTAAATTTCAAGCCAAAGCCAAACTGGCCTCTCTGAACAAACGCATCGAGGAGCTGACAGAGAAAGGATCACCGCTGCCTACACAGGCCTTAGCAGAAGAGCTGGAATATCCCAAGGTTGAGAGAATGGGGCTGCTTAAAAGATGTAACTTCTCTTGATAACCTGGCACAGCCTGATGTTTCAGGTCACAGTGAGCCAGCAGGTCCTGTTTGTCTTATTAGCAAGATGTTCGTAGTTCCAGCAAGGATGTCTATGCCTGTGCTGTAGGAAGCCTGTCTGTCCAACTTCTTTGCACTGCAGATGTCCTTGGAGTGCTCAGCTTGATCTGCTCAAGGGCATGGGCTAGTTCCCCTTTGCATAACTTTGGTACTCCGTTCTAGCCAAGCTCTTTCTTGCAGAAATTGTGTGTCTATCTGAGCTATGAGTTTCAAAATGTTACCTGTCATGTCGGTACAGTAAAGGTTGGCTGGAGTACAAGGACAGAGGTAAGGCTTAGGTCATTGAAACTGGAAGGCAGTAACTTAAATACTAACAAAAAAAAACCAATTCCAGTCATGTAGCTTCCTGAGCCATCATAGAGTTTTATCGTTGACGAACGTAATTGTGTAATGCTAGTAAAAACTGAGGAGAAAGTGTTCTCTACAAAGACAATAAAGAAGCTGTTAGCTACTAAATAGAAGCTCCCATTGGAGCTGGTAATTTTTGAAAACATAATATTGTTCTTCTGATCACATAGTTTTCTTTTAAAAGTTGGTAATATTACAGAAGGGAAATGGGATAGGAGTCCAGAATGGTTTCCAGACATCTAAACCAGAGAACATAAATGTTATTTCAGACATTGAAAAAAAAAATGACAATATTATAGGAAACAATAAAAGGTGTGTCTGAAAGCTGTCAGATGAGAGGTGACTGCTAACGAAGTGAAGATTGGTTCTATGGCTTGTGCTGACAGTTTTTGATTGAGAGCATCATGAAATCATAGAAATGTGCTTCTGTAATTCCCAATACCAACCTGAGAACCTTTCTCAATGCAAAGCAGCATCTGGTTTCGTATATGAAAAATTGGATGATCTCAAGGATTGACATAATAGAAAGATAAAGCAAAATTTAACAAGGGCACAATCAAGCATTTCTGGTGTCATGACACTGTATACTGCAAGGCCATGAACAATATTCCTTGGCTGCAGAGGCCAGTGGAGACCATGGAGGCTGTTTAGCTGCGTCACCTGACGTTGCTGTCCTGGTGCTGAGGCTCTTCATTAGCTTATCTGTATGCAGTGTGTGTGTGTGTAACAGCTGTGTGCCGTTACATGGCTTTGTGTAGACTTGCTTCAAAATTCAAATTTATCAGTTGAAGATGAAATGAGAAAGCTTATCATCAGTTAATTGGTGCAGTATAGATTTTAAAAAGAGGCCTTATCTTTTTTGTGCAACGTTCTAGCTATTCTACTGAGAGTGGCAAGGCCTTGTGTGGAGTGTTGTCATATTCTGCGTATTTGGAATTAGGAAAGATAAATTCTGAGAGCAGCAAGAGGGTTTCCGTTCTCCCATCACGTTAGTAGCTGTACTTGGGAGACACTCAAATAGCTTGGTTATTTAGTCAACCAAAGTCAGAGAGGAAATGCCATTTCTTTCTGCAGTTGTATGAGGAAGGCGAGCATCAAGAAAGTGGGAGAACTATTAAAGTGAAAGGATAGTGCAGGTGAATGGATGAATGTAAATTAGCCATTAATTAAAATGGCCTTCTAATTAGAGGGATGAGGGCTTGAGACAATCTCCAGTAGACATGGTAATGGACCACAGCCTTATTTGGTTTGGGTTGCAACATAGTTTGAGTGAAATTATGTTAGGGTAGTTACCTGCAATACTATGTATTTGACCCAGAAAGCACTTTCCTAGATTCTCTCTTGCAAGGTTAAACCTACTGAGAAGCTACCCAGTCCTTTATTTACACTTACTTCTCCAAGTAGATGCTGTCTTGAGTAATGGGGGTATTTCCTAGACAGTTACCCTGCCATTTGAAGGTGAAAATTCTAGGTTGGGGTCAGGGTTGCATGTTGTGTTGAAATACTGAACATTAGCAAAGGGCTGCTTTTTTTCCTCTCCATGATATGGGCCCTATGGGAAGGCTGTATTTTAATGTCTTATTGGCACTATTACTTCCTGGGCTTTTAGCAGAGTGCCTTATTTTGAGAAGAATGGAAGTACCATTTTATCTCTTTCTATCAGTTAGTATTGTATACAGAACAACTGAGGCTCCTTTCAAACTTTTAAATGGGTAAACATACATTATGTTCAGATATAAGAGCTTATACATTTTGTAAAAACTTAACATTTGAAAGTTTGAGCTCTAGGAACTTTGTGGCTGTGCTACTGTCCTTAATTGTGGCACTCCATGTAGCAGCCAGTGTAAGAGGCTTTTCCAAATCTGACTGTAAATATTAATCCTGAAAGCTAATTACAAGTAAGCTAACTAATCCACCCATCTTCCCCCCCTAGCCACAGCTCTGCCCCAGCCTTATCAGTTATGTATATCCCTGGCTTCTTAGAGCTTCCTGCATTTCTGGTCTTTATTTTTCTGTCCTGTTCTATTTCTAAACTTAAGTGCAATTAAAGCTTCCTTGTTTGACTCTTCTACCTACTGCCAAAGACCTTCTCTCTAGGTGAAACATCTTTTGAGGAAGAGTAGCCTTTTATTCTTATTACGCTGGTTTATAAGTACTTCTAAAAGCCTTCATAATTTTTTCAGAGAGAAGAGTGCAGGTGTAGAGTGTTGGGTTGTCTGAGTAGACACAGCCTAAGCATGTGTTTTATATGAAATGTTGTTTACATTTCATGGTCATGAAGAGGATTTAAGTGCTTCGGAGTGGAGTAGGACTGATAATTGTTTGCCTGTTCCCTTTTGCTTAGATCTAATAAGTTTATTGCTATTAATCCTGTAGTCTAAAGTCTTCCATGGGCATTTTCTGTAGTTTAGAATGTCTGCCCCTTTGTCACATGGATAGTATTCTTCTGTAGCTAATTTAAAAAATGTTTTTATTTCTGGTATTAGAGAAATGTGTGATGTTAAAAAGCCTCACAAATCAGGGTAGTCATATAATAAATTATGTATTAGAATGTATTTAATAATCTAATTTGCCTTAGTTTATATAGTGATCAGTCACAGATGGTTAGCCATTCCAAGTGCTTTGACACTTCCCATCCCTAAAGGCATCTTGTGCATATCTATACAGAAATAGGGAAAATAGTTACTTAACAAAGGGCAACTTCCTTTAAAGAAACAAAAGAAATGTAAAGTTAAGAAATGAAGCAATGTAGTAGAAATAAGCATCTGATTAGGAGTCAAGAGTGCAGTAACATTCTTTTGTATTTTTTAAATTAATTAATTAATTAATTAATTAAATTTATTAACCAGTAATACTGATACGTTTACTTTATTTCTCTTCTCACTTCTTCCCACTTGTTTCCTCTTGCAATATCAGAAAAATGAAAATACAAGTGGAGGGCACAGAGAGGAAGTGGAAGTACTGAAAGAGCAACTCAGGGAGAGAGAGGAGACTGTTCAGGACCTGAAGAAACAGCTGGCTCTAGCCAAAGTGGATCTGAAAGATGCTGAAATCAAGTATGCAGCCCAGGTACAGAATTTTTTTTCTATTCATCAGTCTGTGTTTCCCACCTCACTTCTTAGAGTAGTATGATAAAATAGAACAGTGCTTACACAGCTGGTCTTCAATTCCAGTACCTCAATTTTTTTCAGTTTTGTTCCTCCTCAAATCACCTAGGTCCATCAGTTTCACTGCCTTTGGTTCTTCCTCTAAACATTCCATAAGTCTTTCACAATCCCCAAATGATCTTTACCTGCCCCCCATCCTCCACCCCCAGGCCAGAACCACCCTTTGGTGTAAAAGGTGCTCTGCAGGTAAGAGCTGGGTGTCACCCATCCCACTGGACAATGGGACTGATGGCTCTCTGCAGAGCGGGGAAACAGGCCCTGGAAGGCGTGGATAGGGTGTCCCTTCCTCTGAGTCAGAATTTGGGTTCTTCCCTGTCTGCCCTTGCTGTTCTGTGATGGACTTTGCAGTAGCTGGGGCAGTGTTCTTCCAGCTGCCAGGCCTGCCTTTGCCTGTCTGTTCTGCTCTGGGTGTGCAGGGCAGCTGCTTATCACAGAATGTAACAGCTTCTCTGTTTCGTTGTAGTTATTTATGGAAGGATTTTTGTTGATACTCCAAATTGCGTGTTTAGCTTTTGAACTGTGAATTGGGCTGCATCCTATACAATTAAAACCCCAAAAGTTTGTGAACTGTTAATTATGTAGTAATCATATATTTTATTATTCTGCATATTTGTAGATTAAATTCTATGCTTTTTTGCCTGCTGGGATCTGAAATATTATCAGTTATTATACACGTATTGGTAGGATAAAGACACCAGGTAAAAATACCATTTGACCAAAGTGATGTATAGGATTGTCAAGCTGAAAACTTCATCACACACACATAGTATGCTGGTGCATGTTGAAAGCAAGCCTGCGTGTCTGTCAGGTTCATAACCTGGTTGGTTTGTTTTTATTTTGTGGCTTATGTTTTCAGCTGAGCTCCCTGCAGGAAGTGATTCAGGAGAAGGAAGCTCTCCTGGAAGAGCGTGCGCGACAGCATCAAGCTGAATTGCTCAAGATGGTGGTCCAGTCAGACCTGGAAGTAGAGATGCAACAGGTATATTTGATGTAATAATCATATAATGGGAGGAGAAAGGAAAAGGAATTTTACCAGAAGATACCCTGAAAGAACAGTTCTCATTACAGTAACTCAGAAGGGATAAGAAGAAATATGTTTTGGTTGTTTGGAATTTTTTGGAATGCTAGCTGGGACTTTGAGTCCTAGCTTTGATCTGCTGGTTTGCTATTAGTTGAAGAGTAAGAACAGTTGAAAAAAGTATTAAATTATTGTGCTCCAGTTCCCTATTCATGAAGCATTGTGAGCTCTTCCTACTGCACCAGGGATCCAGATCTGGTGTCAACAAAGATGAAGTAATTCAGGCTATTAAAGTAACTGTGTTGCTTTAACTAGGTGTACGGATGAAACCTAGGAATCTAGACTTACATTAGACTCCCCAGTTCTGGAATAGCCTTGTCTCTCTCACAGAACCTGCACGTGCTCCAGAGAAAGCTCGAGGAGCAGGAAGCGGCTCTGTTAGGACGAACTCAGGTGGTAGAACTGCTGCAGCAGGAGTTACACACTGCTGAAAAACAAAACCAGGTACCTGTCGTGCTTCTAATTGCTTTACTGTGTGTGTGTGCGCGTGTGTGTGTGGTGGGTGGGGCCTTTGTCAGTAGCTCAGAAGTTACCAGATTAGGGTTTTTTTGGCCCCAGGTTTCCATCATGAAATCAGCTGTGGCCTCCCTCAGGTCAGGCGTTAGAGCTGCAGGTCTGGGTGCACAGCTTACAGCTGGTACAGCCAGACTGTGGGGTGCTGCAGCTGCCGGCTCTAGTGATGGACAGGGTTTATATCTATCCATACCCATAATGCTGACTGGACTTTCAAAGCCAAATACACACACCTTTCCCAGAAGCAGAAGTGCCTAACACAGTGCTGCTGTAGCCTCAGTGTTTCTGGTCCAGGCCAGATCAGAGCAGAAACAGATCTTCTTTGGTATGTCTTGCTGAGAACTTGCTTATATGGTGACACAACTTGTGGAGTGGGATTAGCTCTCACTTCATCAGTTTGGAGTGTGAAGAGGACAAGATTACATCTGTGCATATATGACTGTATATACACATCTTCCTTGAGACAGGATTAATTACACAACCTCTTGCAACGTTGCTTTGCAGACAGAGGATGAGTGTATTTTTCATTTTTCTGGTATCTGAACTTCTGAAAATTCTCCATCCCTTTAGAAGAGACTTACACTGAATCAGTTTCATATTCGTAGGCTGCATGATCTTCAGCCAGTCTAATGCTGAACCTCACTTTGATCATTTTTACACACTTGTGCTCCACTTTTTTTCTTTTCCTGTGTGTCCCAGCCAGGGACAATGGTGGGTCCTCTTACTAGCAGGAAGAGGTAAAGAACTTCAGTGAGCTGATTTGTACTCACTGCTTACTGCATTGCTCAGCAGGGAGTGTCACGGGGGGGTGGCATGAATGTCTTCATGACATGGCTGCTGGGCTCCCCTGGCTCCTCCTTGGTGTCTTTCACTTCCCTCATGCATTCTGTGGTCCGAAGGAGACCTGGTGTAGGTACAAACTTGAGGCTGTGTGGCTGAAGCTTCTCTTCCTACCTGTAAAGTAAAAGGCACTCCTCATCAGACTCTTCCTGAAATTAGCTATGCTGGCCATCCACAGCTCCAGGAGGAGGAAGTTTGACAACAGGATTTTGGGCAAGTGTAAGGTCTGTTTCTGTCTCTTGGTCACCTTAAATCTCTGGTAGTGTTGACCAGCCTTCTGAGATCTTTCTTAAAGCAGTGGGTACTGTATGGAGCCCTCTGTTACCTCCAGATTCATATTTCAGCATTTCCCTTTCACATACACACTTTAGTTCGGTTTTTTGGTTGTTTTTTTTTTTTTTTTTAAATTCTACTCTGTAATTGTTCTTTTCTCCCTTGTTTGTTGTAGCCCTTTCTGCCCTCTTTGGGAAGCTTGCTTTCTTCTAAAAGAGATCTCCTGGCCACTGTTCTATTGCTTCTTTCATCTAAATTCCCCTCTTCTAAATCAAGACTTATCTTTTCTTTACCACAATGATGAGGAGTTATTTCTCCCAGCATTGCTTTCTTGCAAATTCAAAATAGTGGGGCGGTTTCTTTCTAACAAATTGAAATTTCTGACATATTTGTTTCCTCCTTTCTGCTACTCAGTTATTTTTAAAGGATTTAATGAAAACCTTAAAATATAATTCTGGTACTTTGCTTTGTCAAGGTATTTAACTAGTTGAGAGATAAATTAATTTCTGTATCATTTTACAGAAACTCCTAGACCAGTGCCAGAAGATGGAAGTGGATCTAAGCTCCATGAGGGATGTGCTAGATGCAGAGAGACAAGGGTCTCAGGATCTCAGGGAGAAGATGGAGCTGGAGCTAGCTGAGAGGAAGCTGTCTTCCCATTGCTTGCAGGAGCAGGTGCAGCATCTCTCAGAACAGCTGGAGGAGGCAAGAAGAGCACAAGCTGAACTAGAGGTGAAGTATAAAGACCTGGCACAGGAACATAGGCTGGAGGTGGAAGAGAAAAACCGGCTGATCAGTTGTCTTACGGTGGCTGAGCAAGAGCTGCAGCGTGGCCATGCTGCCCTGGGAGCGGAGCAGGACCAGCTGAAGCAGGACGTTGGCCAGCTCGTGGTGCCATCTGTGGAACATGGAGCTACAGCAGGGGGGCCACTGGGTGAGCAGGCATGGCAGTTAGGTGGGGCAGGTTCTCAGGAGCCTGAGTATCACTGGGTTGCCTTCTCTTTGACTGTGTTTTTATAACAGCTCCTGAGAATGGCTTGCTATAACAATTCCTAATTGCACAGGGACACAGGAGTGCTGGTGCTGTCTCAAACCAAGGCGGTGTGGTTTGATCCCACCGTTCTGTCTTTGGCAGCTGCAAGAAGAGCAGAAGCATGGGGCAAGCATGTATGGTGCTTTCCTTGGTTACTGTCCCCGCCTCTTGTCTTTTGAGGCTTAGGGATTTCTTGAGCTGCGTGTACTTTTTAGTTGATTTTATTGATTTGTTGGATTTTTTCCATCAACTTATGTAAGTCCTTTTTAGATGTGCCATGTTCTTCACAGTCTGAATTTCTACTGAAATTATAAGTAAAACAACCAAGAAAAGCAAACTGTACCATTTTCCCTGTAGACCTGTGTTAGAATTAATGACATTGATCTTGCCTCAAGCTCTTATTTCAAATTGATTTTCTTCCAGCACCTTTATGGCCCAAAGCTGAAGCAGTGACTAAGAGATAAGGGATTTTGTAAACTGTTGTGGATATGTCTGAAATGGATGTACTTCAGCAAAAAAGACAAGACCACACCTTAACTCCCCTTTTTCCCCCTCTGTCAGATGAACTTGTACAGAAATCTGAAGAATCTGTCTGCCGTCAGAATGAGTTGAAATCCCAGTCACAAGTGCAGCTCTCGGAACTGAAGCAGCAGGTGTGATATTTTCATATGATTCTCATTAATTTTTCTGGTATATTTAGGAACTGAAGCCAAATTTAATGTATAGATTTTTTTATTATTTTGCATTGCTTGAGAAAGGTTTTTATTAGTTCTCTCAGCTGATGGGCAGGCATGTTATGACTATAGAAGCCTGGAAAGAAATAGAAGTCAATTTGCGTAATTTCAAAGTTGCCAATTCTTTTTTGTTTTTTTTTTTTAAGTTAACCAAATTTTGAAAGACTAATATGTATTTATAAATGGTATTAAAATTTATCTTTCTCCCCTCCATCCTGTTTAAACAGGATGAATCAACTTCACAGGAAAAAATAATAGATCAGGAAGACCAGAATGAGACTTCATTCCTACACACAGAAAACTTGGAAAGACAGAAGACAGAAGGTTGTACGATTACCTTACCTATTTTAATATTCTTAAAATATTTAAGAATAATTCTAGAATTAGTTTGTACAAAATAAGATATAGCTGTAGAAATAGATAAATTTTCTTTGGACAAAAAGCTGACAATTTGTAGGTGATACTTTGGAGGGAATGGTATTTTTTATAGCTTTTGCTGAAACAGTAAGGGGCCAATGTATGTGCCACATATAAAAAAGCCCAGACAATTATATTGGTTTTGAGTGCTTGGTCATGGAGACTGGTAGCAGCAATATCAAAACTCTATTGAAATTATACTATAAAACAATGGATTCCCTCGTGTGTTTATTTTAGGGTCTGGTGCACCATGACGGTAGGTAGTCTTGATTTTTCGAGAAATAGATTCCTTTTGCTTCCTGTCATTCAAAGATGGAACCCCTTCATAAGAATCCTGGTGGGGAAATAATAACCAATAAACCAGATTCCTACAGTCCTAGAACATCTTCTTTCTCTTTCTTTGTTCTATGATCTCAGACATGCATGTCTCTAATGGACTTCAAGACGCTGTTTAGAATCATGGCATGGTTTGTGTTGGAAGGAACTCATAAAGGTCATCTGGTCCATCCCCCCTGCCCTGAGTAGGGTCATCCTTCACTAGGTCAGGTTGCTCAGAGCCCCATCCAGCTTGACCTTGAACATGTCCAATGATGGGGCAACTGACAGCTTCTCTGGGCAACCCAGAGTGAAGCAGCCCTCTTGAGGGGCTGCAGTAAGGCCTCCCTGGAGCCTTTCTTCTCCAGACTGAACAGCCACAACTCTCTCAGCCTGNTCTAATGGACTTCAAGACGCTGTTTAGAATCATGGCATGGTTTGTGTTGGAAGGAACTCATAAAGGTCATCTGGTCCATCCCCCCTGCCCTGAGTAGGGTCATCCTTCACTAGGTCAGGTTGCTCAGAGCCCCATCCAGCTTGACCTTGAACATGTCCAATGATGGGGCAACTGACAGCTTCTCTGGGCAACCCAGAGTGAAGCAGCCCTCTTGAGGGGCTGCAGTAAGGCCTCCCTGGAGCCTTTCTTCTCCAGACTGAACAGCCACAACTCTCTCAGCCTGTCTCCATGGGAGACATGTTCCAGCCCTCTGATCATTTTTGTGGTGTCCTCTGGACTCACTCCAACAGATCTGCATCTGTCTTGTCCAGGGGGACCCCAGAACCGGACACAGTGCTCCGAGTGGGGTCTCACAAAAGCAAAGAAGAGGGTGAGAATTGTCTCCCTCAGCCTGCTGCCCACACTTCTTTTGATGCAGCCCAGGATATGATTGGCTTTCTGAGCTGCAGGCACACATTGCCTGCTCCTGTCCAAGTTTTAGTTTACCAGAATCCCAAAGTCTTCCTCTGTATCCTGTTTTCAATCCATTCACCCTGCAGTCTGTGCTGGTAATGGGGATTGCCCCAGCCCAGGTGTAGGGCCTTGCACTTGGCCTTATTAAACCTTGCCCTGCATAAGGGCTACATGGCTGCATTCCTCAAGCTTGTCCAGGTCCTTCTGAGTGGCATCACATCCCTCCAGCAAAATCAGCCGCTCAGCGTGGTGTCACCCGCAGCTGTGCCAAGGGTGCGCTCCGTGCCGCTGTCTCTGTCAGCAATTAAGACAATTAAGACAATTAAGACACTAGATCGTACCGGTCCCGGTATGGACTTTCACAAGACCTGGTTCCCCCTTGGACATTGAGCCATTGACTGCAACTCTTTGCACGCAGCCAGTTCCGTACCTCACCTAGCAGTCCACCTGTCAAACCCATATCTCAGCAATTCCGTCGCAAGGGTGTTGGGAAGACTTTATCAAAGGCCTTACAGAAATACAGCTTTCAATCTGATATCATGTCCCAAGCTACCCATGAGTGTATCCAAATGCACCTGGAAAACTTTAATCAGCTTTCTTAAAAAGCGGATCCTCCCTTTACTGAAAGGAATTCCACCTGAAAAATGCAGTGACTCAGAGCTTCACTGTCATGTTACTTAAAACATCTTTCCCAATGCATGTTTAGCTGCATGTTTACTTCAAAACAAGTTTTTTTGTTGTTGTCATGGTAATTCTGTTTTTAGTGGGTGTATTGAATGCTTGATTTCTGCCATTTTTTAAATCTTAAATGCTGGAAGATGCAATTTCTTCAAAAAAAACACCAAAATGTTAAATGAAATATAAAAAACGTCATCTTTTAAGTCTGCTGTATAGGTTCTAAATACTTTGTTAGTCCTTTTTGTTCCATGAGTTGGTCAGTCTTATTTAAAGTGGGTTGCCTAAAACTGCCCACTGTAATCCATTCCTAACTTGAATAGAACGAAATAAGGATTTATGGGTAGTTACCTTATATTTTTCAATTGCTGATGCTTTTCAAGCAGACCTCAACAAATGCCTTCAAATTTCAAGCTGTCATTGTTTGAAATGTAAAGATTCTTGAAATCCTCATACAGTCTTTTCATTTCCGTGGATTTATCAGTGCATTATACCAGAATATCTATAACTCTCTTTACATCCATATGGATTTCTTGAACTTTTCTTGAGGCAGCTCTTTGAGTGATTGAAGGTCTCTCCTCCTGCTATGTCAGGGAACATTGTATTAGATATGAGGCTTTCTGTAGTTCACTTGGTGGAAAGACTACAGTATAGTTTGAATCAATAAAGGAAAACCATTCTCACAGAAAACACAGACTGCCTTCCAATTTTTAGAATTCACAGAACTGATTCATCTGAGCTTCCTCAACTTCCATAATACTTAGCAAATACAGTTTTTTATAATCAATTGTACATAGAAATGTGTTTAAAGGGATACAGAAGAAAACTTTGTACTGTATGTTGATGGTATGTGTGTCCTCTCTCCATGCTCAGAAGTGAAAAGTACAGAAATTTGTACCCCTAAGAGAACTGTTTAACTTGATCCTGAATTTTATTTTGCATATATATTAACACATTTTTCATACCACCATTGGTAGTTAACGTGTTCACAGAAATGGGGCCCATTTTTTAATGCTTCTAAGTTGATATTTCTGCAGAAGACATAGTATTCATTGCTTTACTGGCCCCTATGCTGAAAAGTTGAGGCATCACCTAACAGCATTAATTATAATTGAGATGAATTACAGAATGTATTTTTCTTGTACATTTATAACAATTTCTCATCTTATTTTTTCCAAATGAAACTGGAAACATTTTGCTACAACAGTTCCTTCTTTCCTCTCCTTTATAAAAATGTTTCTTAAAACTTGAATCTCTATTACCTGTCTTTCACTATGTGTGCATGACAACAATTGTTCCTTTCTAAATGCTGCTTAAAACATCATGTTTGTGTGGTTTGCCTCTAAAAGAAACAAACCCACATAATCCAATGACAGTGTTACATATCTCCACTACATAAGTGTTATTAACAGCCACGTGTCCTTTCTCTAAAGCTCCTGGGAGAATATCCTGTTACTGTCTAAAGTAGAGTCTTAATTTTCAAAGAATTTTTTTGTGTTTGAATGTTTCAGAAATACCACATTTGCAGCTTGTTCTCCAGGAGCGTGAGCAGGAAGCTGTGATGGTCACAGAAGATGCAAAAGAGGTAATGATTAAGCAGCTGGAATAAGCTAAAACTAAAATAGGTCAAGGACTCGCCTTAAAACAGCTAAGCTGTCATGGTCTTTTTTATCAATCCTCTTTGGAAGGTTATTATTAACTGGATTAATGGTGAAAGACAGAAATAGCTTCCAAATACTGCTTGCACTGTGTTTATAATGGACTGTGTTTCCCTTTGCTGGCTGTGTGGATTTCTTGTGTCCTTCATCCACCCAATCCATATTTGTGCTATTTTCTGCCTCTTGTGAGTTATTTTTTCAGCAAAACTGTGTCCTAAACGGAGACTCTGGAAATACAGTTCCAAAGGCTCAGCTGTCAGTATGTAAGATGTCCAGCTGCAGGTACAAGTGCTGTCAAGCTATTGTTGGGAAGAATGCAGGATTAGGAACCTGCTGCATGGCTTTACACTTGACTTTGGGAGGGAGATGACAGCCTTTGTGTATCTGTACTGGGGGATTTGCTGTTGAACTGATTGTTAACTTAGAGCAAGGTCTGGCTCTTTGCAGCCTGCTCTGCCAGCCCATCCTGTCTGCAGGGGGAAAGTTAATGCTGTGTTTTATCTAATACATTCCTCTCTATCGGAGGGTTTGTATATTACTGTGAGGTATTAAGGTAAAAGTTGATATTTGGGGCTCGTTGGAACTGGAGAAACATTTTGAGTCATTCATCCTGCTTGACTCAGACCCTTACCTTCCAACTGCTTGTAGTCAAGCTGTGAGCCAGTAGATCAGTGGGAATATGCACCCACCCACACTCAGTCTTTTCAAGGGCAGATATAAGCATTTGAACTATTTTCTACTGCCCCTTTATAGGCAGTGGAAAAAACAGGTCCTTTAGCATGTGACTCACTGGGACCAAGGTGGATGTTGAAAATGAGTCAGTGAGAACAACCCTGGAATTGTCCATTTCAATGTCTTCATTATAAAAATACTCCAGCTAAATAGCTTGCATCTAAGTTTTTACACTTGGACAGCTAGTCCTACCATTTGTGCACATGACCCATGGCTTTAGGCCAAGTTTGGTGGTTATCCAAACCCAGGTTAAGGACATCTAGCAGTTAAAAGGTTCTTTTGGGGTTATTGATTTGTTTGTGTGGTGAAGCCTGTCATAACTTTATTGGGAAGTCTCCAGGTTCTTTATCTGCTGGAGCAGTGAGGCATACACTGACAGACACGTGACTTCTCACCTTCTCTGCTTGGGCATTCAGAGAAAGGTTATGATACTGTAGTTAGTCCTTTTGAAGTAGTGAAGATGGAAGACAAATCACCTCAAGGTGGGAAGGAAGTTATTTAAATCATTGCATCCATTGATGTGTTAATCTGGTGACATATGTCTTACTCTATTGCTTAACATCAAAACCAATCTCTCTTTTTTATTATTTATTTATTTATTTATTTATTCATTTTCATTAGGCTTCAGTCAGATGTTCAAAGTTGGGACCGATGGGTTTTACTTAGAGATTGGCAGAGCAGTAGACAGCTAAGGGAGCTGTCTTGTCATAGCACAATCCTGGCTCAAAGCTCAGTGTTTTTTCTTCAACCTGCAGAATAAGAATGCTGGTGCTGAGGCAAAATTGCAAGACTTGAAGACTGTGGAATCTCCAGCCTCTTATGTAGACTGCTCTTCTGCTTCTACAGGTGAGGACACAGAATAAAGTATGTGATGAGAAAATTGTGGAAATTTGAGACGTTTCAGGGACAAATCTTAAGATGATTTGGAAAGAGGAGCTCTGAGGTCAGAATCTAAAGATTATAATCTACAGAAGGCAGAAAAGATTTACATGAGGTAGAAGAGAACATCCTAATGGGGGATGGGTAGGATATACCAGAAGAGAAGAAAGAAGTGGTTCCTAAGGTGAGAAAGAGAGAAGAGTTTGAAGGAGTGTGTTTGTAGATGCAAAGACTGATGTGTAAGGCACAGTAGAGAATTAAGATAAAATGAAAAACTGTTTCTCTCTGCAAGCAAGTCAATTTCTGTTTGTGTCTGGAATTAGTTCCCCCTGCATCCCACATGAAAAAAAGACCAGTCAAACCAATCTATTACCTGGTTCACTTGTCCCTTTGCTCTTCATCCTTCTGTGGGGTCAGAAGTGGTGTGTACAGGTGATGACAGCATACAGCGAACAGAGGGAGCTGGCACAGAGCCGTGTTGCAGCTGCAGGGTCTGAATTGGTGGCCAGGGTTAAACCACAACAGGATGTCTGTGCACGGCATAGAATCAAACTCCGGGTTGTTTTTTTTGTGTGCATGGTTTACTGCCTTTTTTTTTTTCTTTTTTGGTCTTTTCTCACCTTCTGTAGAAGCTCCATTTATTGTCCCTTCCCTTCCCTACTGATTTTACCTGCAAGTCATTATGCTGATGGTGACAAGTGTACCTTTTATCACTAGGTGCGTCAGAAGAGCTGGTGAATTCTGAAGTGCAAAAGCCTTTTGCTGACACTTTCATGTTCTCTGAGGTACAAATGTTGTCCAAAACCCTTTTGGTCTCAGTATTGTATACATTTGTAGATAGGAGAACTTTAATTAAGTTTAAAAGCCCCAAAAAGTTAGCTTTTTTTAACCTCCTGTAACTTAAAGTGGTTGTTGCATCACAACAGCAGACTTTTTAAGAGCAGTGCTCCTTTAATGGTTCCCCATAAATTGTTTCTGCCCTCCAAACTGATGAACAGCCTTTACAACACAGCATATTGACTTATTGGTGGGCTGTTAATCTAAACTTTCTGGGGACGATTCGTGACTGCTTTTCTTCTGTAATCTGTTTTGGGGGATAGGAAGAAACCTTAAGATAGTTATTTGGAAAAAGCCAAGCGCTTTGTTCCAGGTGCTTTGTCTAGTGCTTTCACTTTGGACATGGACACATACTGGAATATGGGCTTCTGCCCTGCTTCTTTGCCATATTCAACGGACAGATCGAATAGGGAACCAAACCTCCTTATTCAAAGACTATGAACAGGATGCCATGAATAAGTACACTAGAGGGCTTGTGAGAATCGCAGGAGAACTTAAACACTTCAGAGTCATACTGTCTTGTGATCAAGAGAGAACGGGGAAAAAGGGAATAGGAAAATGCCCGTATGGTCTGAGCCTAAAGCCAGAATTTTTCACGCTGCAGCTTCAGAAACTGAAATTACCAGAAGGGACCCAGGAAGTCACAGAATCACAGAATAGTTGGGGTTGGAAGGGACCTCTGGATGTCACCTAGTCCACCCCACACTGCCAAGGCAGAGTCCCCGTTATTAGCAAGGTTTCTGTTTATTGTGGGAGCCAGCTTGAGAAAACTACAAAAGCTACAGAATGTGGAAAGCAGTGGCCAAAAAGTGGCTCTTCTGCAAGATTCAAAGGAAAAATGATGCCTGCTATTTTCTTTCAGGCAAGAATAGATGGTTTTACCAATGGAAGCAAGCAGTTTACTGAGGAAGGTTGTCCACCTGGAATTCTAGAATATATTGCTGCAGAGAAACAGAAAGAGCTGTCAGTTTTGCTGCTGGAACTGAAAGAAGCCCAAGAAGAAATAACTTTCCTGAAAAGCCAGCTCAGGGGCCCCAGTGGCCAAACTTCTACAGGCAGCCAAACAGAAGCTAACCAGCTGGAAGAGAATTCACAGATACCGTGTGTGGAGAGGGAAGAACAGAAGACTTCAGATGATACACAGAGCATCTCATTACTGAGAGAAACAGAAATGCAGCAAATGGGCTTGCTTCAGGAGAACAGAATCAGTCTCCAAGAAGAGCCTCAGGGAAGCCCTGTCCCCTGCAGAAGTAAGGTGGAGGCAATGCAAGAAGTTTCTACAGCAGATCCAGAGCCTGGCACCTCTCAATCTCAAGAACTGATAAAGTTACAAAACCAAATTACAGAACTTCAAATAATTCTGCAGAAATCAGAAGAATCCTTTAGGAAAGATCTAGAAGAAAAATGTGCAGAAATAAATAGGCTAAACCAGTTGGCTGAGGAATACAGAAAAAAAAGAGAGGATTCTGACAGTAGATTTTGTGTTTTGACTGAAGAACGAGATCAGCTCTTGTGTCAGGTGAAAGAACTTTCTACCATAACAGAACTGAAGGAACAAGTGAAGCAACTGGAGGAAGATCTAGCTCTTTCAGAAAAGCAGAGACTGTCAGACAGTCAAAACAGTCTTCTAAGAGAGCAAATCCAGAGCCTTAAAAATGAATTTAAATCCAAGGATATAAAAATTGAAGCTTTGCAAAAGGACTTGGATGAAGCGCAACTTCAGCTTTCTGACCAGGACATGCAACTAACGGATCTGAGAAGCCAGGTTGAGACAAAGGAATGTGAAGTACTTGATCTCAGACAACTTTTGAGGAAGAATACAGCAGAGATGGAGGAGCTTTCCCACAAGTTAGTCTTAAAGGGACATGAGGCAGCAAGCCTGGAACGGCTTGTTGCTGAGCACACCAGGTCTATAGAGAGCCTGCAACAAGCCTTGCTGGTAAAGGACCAACAGGTGACAGAGATCAGTGTCAGCATGTCTGAGAAAATGGTCCTGCTGGAGGAAGAGAAATTTTCTCTAGGAAATGAGCTGAAGAGTCTTAAGGAGCAGACAAGTCTGTTATTAAAAGCCCAGGAAGAAAAAGGACAAAACATAGGAGCAAAAGATACGTGTCTGAAATGTGGGGCATCCAAGCAGCAGAATGAGACAGAAGCGGCGAGAACAGAAAATGAGCAATTAGTAAATCAAGTTGATCTTCTGAGAAAAGAAAACGAGCAAG
The DNA here is from genome assembly GCA_013400915.1 of Pardalotus punctatus. Taxonomy (NCBI): domain Eukaryota; kingdom Metazoa; phylum Chordata; class Aves; order Passeriformes; family Pardalotidae; genus Pardalotus; species Pardalotus punctatus. Next base: position 24,139 of record VZTX01000391.1, read on the forward strand.
TAAAGCGGAAGCTGCAAGCAGCACTTGTGAACAGGAAGGAGCTTCTGAAGAAGGTTACCAAACTGGAGAATGAATTAGAACAACTGAGTAGAGAACAAAAATCAGAAACCTCAGTGCCTCAGGCAGCTGCAGGGGAAGAAAATATGAGAAACATGGTCAACAAAGAAGTGGGTCTTGAAAACCAGCCCAGTGAGGACTATCTAATTCAGCTGCTTTCTGAAAAGGAATCTGAGTTGCAGAGTATCCGGAAGGATCTGCAGGATAAAGAAACTACTGAAGCACGACTGCAGGCAGTGATCGAGGAAATGAGGCAAAGTTTGCAAAGTAAGGCAAGCACTGTTTCAATTAAAGATGAAATCATGGAGCATCAGACAATTCCTGACAAAGTAACTGAAACCAATAAAAGCCCAGAAGATGATGAAGAAAATGAAAAACATAGTTCAGCAGGTACAAATCTGGAAGAAAACCAAAAGTCTGCTCTTAAAGAAAAGATTTCAGTTCTTGAGCAAGAAAAAGAACAACTTCAAAAAAAACTGCAAGAAGCTCTGGTGTCTCGTAAGGACACTATAAAAAAGGCTCAAGAAAAAGACAGGCATCACAGAGAGCAACTGAAACGGCAGAAAGATGATTGCAACATCCTGCAAGAACAATTTGATCAGCAAAGTAAAGAGAAGGACAGCATCCAAGCTCAGCTCAGACAACTCCAAGAACAGAAAGGATCAGCAGAGAGTGGTTTTAGGAGTCAAGGTAGGCTGGATTCTTCATGCATGGAAGCAGAAGATGCAACAAATAACAAGCTTGTACAAGTTGCAGATGTTTCTGACGAAGAGTTTAAAAAACACCTTGACAAATTGCAAACGGAGAAAGAGAATTTGGAATGTAACATCAGTCATATGCAAAGGGAACTTGCTTACAAATCAGAATTAGTCTTTGATTTGCAACAGCACATAGCACAGTTGTTGGTGGAGATAGAAGAGCTAAAGAGAGCCTCTGACCAAGCTGAAGCTAAGGGGACAAGTCTTCAGACAGAATTAGAGGAGAGTCTAGGAAAAAATTCTGGAGTGGCCAGTCTGGAAGACTTGGAAATCCTTGTGCAACAGAAGGATGAAGAAATAGAATTTCTTAACCGGCAGTTAAAGGAGAAAAGTGAAGCTCTCAATAATGTGCAGGCACAATTGCTGGAAAAAGAGGAGTCGGTGAAAACACTGTGTAGTCAGCTGGAAGCTCAGGCTCAGGTGCATGAGGAGCAAAGCAAGCGACTGCAAAGAGAGTTGCTTGAAATTCAGGAGAAGCAAGAGGACAGTGCAGAAGCAGCTAAACAGAAGAATCAAATGCAGAGAAAGCTGCAAGCTGCACTTGTCTCTAGAAAAGAGGCACTAAAGGAGAGCAAAGCCCTAAAAGAAGAGCTGGCTAATGCTAAAACTACTATTGACAATCTTTCTGTCAAGCTCACAAATATGGAAAGCCAAATATGTGACCATGTTAAAGAAACAGATACCTTAACAGAAAAGTTAGCGTGCCTCACTGGAGAGCGAGAAAAACTTATTGCAGAAGTTGATAAAGTACTTACAGAAAATCAGAATCTTGATGGATGCTGTAAAAACCTTACACTTACTCTGGACAGAGCTGTTCTAGAGAAAGAGAAGCTGGAGAAGGAGGTGGAATCACTGAAGTGCTTTCAAGCCACTGAGAGTTCTGAGTGGCAGGAGAAATACAAGGAGCTTCAGGGAGAATATGAAACTCTGCTGCAGTCATATGAGAATGTGAGTAATGAGGCTGAGCGAATTCAGCGTGTGTTGGAAACTGTTAGGCAGGAAAAGCAGGAAATTTTCATTCAGCTGAAAAGTGCTGAAGCAAAAAAAGAGGAAACAGATAAGCAGCTACAGGAAGCTGGAGAAGAAATTGATGGAATGAAGGAGAAAATGAGGAAATTTGCAAAATCAAAGCAGCAAAAGATCCTGGAACTAGAGGAGGAGAATGAGAAGCTTAGAGCAGAGATGCATTTTACTGATGGAGAGCTGCACAGGACTGGAGAGATCTTTACAAACGCTAGCCTGAAAGAAGATCTGGAGTGCTCTAGGAGGGAATACCAGTCTCTTTCTACTCAGCTTGAGACAGTAATGGCTGAAAAGGAGTCTCTTAATCAAGAGATCATGGACTTGAAGCATCTTTTGCAGTTAACAGAATCTAAGCTGAAGGAAAGCAGAGAACTTCCAGACAAGTATGTTGCCCAGAAGACAACAGAGCAAGGAACAAATGAGGCGCTTACCATGCCACCACCAATGGAAAGGTCTGAAAATCAAGTGGATGTAACTTTTAGACCAGAGTCTCCTGCTGCAGAGCTGGAACAAGAGGCATTTGAAAGTGATAGACCTTGTGAGGATCCTGGTATCTACAGACAGCAAATAACTGAGCTCACCAAGCAAATTACAGAGCTGGAAAATAGTAGAAGGGCTTCAGAGCAACAACTGAGTGACATGTGCATGTGTGTTGAGACTTTAGCAGGTGAGAAAAGGGCTTTAGAGCACCAAATGGAAGAGAAAGTCCATGAAGTGAATGTTCTGCAGGCTACAGTAACAAAGATGGAGCAAACAGTCCAAAAAGCCAAAGATGACCTGGTCAGAATGACAGCGCTGAAGGATGCGCTAGAGGCTGAAAAGGATGACTTGGAAGAAAGGCTCATGAATCAGCTGGCAGAACTTAATGGCAGTATTGGAAACTATCAGCAAGATGCAACAGACTTCCAAATCAAAAATGATCAACTGAAACATGAGCTTCAGAGTTTGCAGAGAATGATGCATGAACTGGAGGAGGAGAAAAGTCAGATGGCAAAGGAGAAAAGCAAAGCAAGTTCAGAAAAGCAAAAGGAATTTGTAGAAAAGCTAAAATACAATTGGAGAGGAGAAAGCAGCACACATATAAAGGAGCTTCAAGAACTGCTGAAGCAGAAACAGCAGGAGATTAAGCAGCTGCAGAAGGAGTGTATTAAAAGCCAGGAAAAGAACAGTAGTTTAGAAAGAACTGTTAAAGCCCTGGAATTTCTGCAGAGTGAGACTCAGAAAGAGGTAGAAGCAGCCAAAGAAACTTCAGCTAAAGCAGTTGAAGACACCAAGAAAGCCCAGGCAGAGCTTGCTCTCTGCAGAGTAGTGTTGGATGACACTCAGAGTGAGGCAGCACGGGTTCTAGCTGAGAGCGTCAAAGTGAAAGAAGAGTTGAAAGCAAACAAAGAGAAAACTAAAATTCAAATGAAGAAAAAGGATGAGGACTTTGAGAGAAGACTGGAACAGGAAAAAGACAAGCACTCAAAGGAAATCAAAAACATGGAAGAAAAACTGGCAGCATTGCAGAGGGAGAAAGACCATGTGGAAACAATAGTTGGTGATCTGCAAGACTCCTTGAAGACAAAAGACCAAGAAGCCAAGCAACTGGAAGGCAGTCTAAACAAAACACTAGCCCAGCTTGCAGCCTTCACCAGGAGCATGTCTTCTCTTCAGGATGATAGAGATAGAGTGATAGGTGAATCAAAAACATGGGAGAAGAAATTCACTGAAACTATTCAAAAGAAGGAAGAAGAAATACGTTCAAAAGAGGAAACTTGTGTCGTACTAAAGGACCAGGTGAAACACATGACCATGCATCTGGAAGAACTCCAGACTCATATATCCAGGTAAAGAAGCTGTGTCAGGGGAGGGTTATCAGGAAAAAGTTACTTTGGATTTGTTGTCTGCACAAGGGCACCGGGTGATTAACACTCTCAAATAGTCCTTCACATCATTAAGGTACCTGTGTTAAATCTGTTCTCTGTGACAAGGACACACCATCTGATTACTATCTAGAGTCTTTCAAATTTCAGATTAATGAAAGTTTCTTTTGCATGGAGTTGTTGCACTGGGAGGTCAAGAGAGCATTCGGATACATAATTCCAGTTTAATCCCAAAATAAATTTTGAGGGGAAGATGGAGCTATGGAAACATATAAAAATGTACATCTGTGTATTTCCAAAATTTGAAACCAAACAATTATTACATGAGTAAAATACTTACATAAAGTTTATATGCTGTATATGCCGGAGCATGAAATGGACGTCAAAGGTATCAGAACAGCAATTTCATTGTGGGGTGGCGTGCGGTTGTTTTTCTTGTTAACTACAATGGATGAGAAAAGTAATGTAACAAAAAGGAGGCGATAACATTCAGTGTTTAAGTGTCTCCATTGTTTTCAGTATTGATGTGAAAAACTTTAAAAAAAATATATTCTTCTGGCACCACCCCCTTCAGACAGTAGTAGAGTCAGAACTTTAAAAGATACCTTGAATTTTAAATTGAGGGATATTTCCCGCTTGCTTTCTTTAAGTAAAACTAATTCTGTGGCTTTTCTAAATTAGTATAAAAACAGTGTTAGTGTGGGTTTAGCAACTGAGATACTTTCTGAATTTTTGAGCAACTTTATCTTTTCTGTTTTGAGGCTGGAAGGCAACAAGAAAGACTGGGAGGCTGACTGCAGGAAGGAGATTCAGCATCATCAAAAGACATGTGAAATGTTGCAGGAGGAAAAAAAAGAACTTTTGGCTCGGCTTGAGGAGTCTCAGGAGCTGTACAGCAAGTCTCAGAATGAGCGGCAGGAACTGGAGTCCGAAATCAACAGCCTGAGACGCCAGCTTGCTGACTTACAGAATTCCTTCACCAAATGTGAGCTGGCCAGGGAGGAGCTGGAAACTGTGGTAAAGCAACAAGAGACCAGTATCCAGAATTTTAAACTGAACTGTGAACAGCTTGAAGCTGATCTGCAGGCTTCCAAGAACCTAACAAATAAGCTGCATGAAGAAACCAGTGCCAAAGATCAAAAGATCATGAGTCTGCTGTCTGCCAAAGAAGAAGCAGTGATGGCTGCTCTAGCTGAATTACAGCAGCAACATTCTGAAGAGATGAAGGAGTTGGAGTGTAGGCTAAGTAAGGAGGAAGAAGATAAAAAAGCCTTGGAAAATGAGAAGAACAAATTTCTTGACAAACTTGATCATCTCACTGAAAAGATGAAGATAAGCAGAGAAGAAAGTAAGAAGCAAAAGGCACAATTGGACTCCTTCACCAAGTCCATGTCATCTCTGCAGGACGACCGAGACCGCATACTGACGGACTACAAGCAGCTTGAGGAACGCCATCTTGTTATAATCTTGGAAAAAGACCAGCTAATTCAAGAGGCTGCTGCTGAAAACAACAAGCTCAAGGAAGAAATGAGAAGTTTCCATAGCCAGATGGATGACCTCAACTCTGAGAATGCCAAGCTGAACGCAGAGTTGGTGCAGTACAGAGAAGACCTAAACCAAGTGATTTCAATAAAGGACTCCCAACAGAAGCAACTTCTCAAAACACAGCTTCAGCGGATCCAGACTCTGGAAAATGACAAGGCAACCGTAGAAACACAGCTGAAAGAGTCTGAGCGTACTCAGAATGATCTCAGGAAGTGCATGGAAGCCTTGAGAGATGATAAAGTCAGTATGTCTCAAGAGATTGAAACCCTTATGTCCTCTCTGTCCCGGATGCAGAGTGAGATGGCAGCAGTACTTGAGGGGAGTGCCATCGTGGAGTGTCAAGCAGAACTGAAGGCCCGAGAGGAAGAGGTACAAGAACTGAGTCATAAGCTTTCCCTTTCCCAGAAGAGAATAGCGGAACTTGAGGGGGAACTAGAATGTGTTCAAAGGGATGCGGCCAAGAGAGTGGGAGAGGCTGAGGACAGGCTTCAGAAGGAATTGAAGCACCTGCATCATGATGCAGGGATAATGAGGAATGAAACAGAGACAGCAGAAGAGAGAGTAGCAGAGCTGGCACGGGACTTGATGGAAATGGAACAGAAATTGCTTGCAGTCACAGATGAAAACAAAGATCTCAGAGCACAAATTCAGTCTTTTGGAAGGTCCATGAGCTCTCTTCAGGATAGCCGAGACCAGGCCAATGAAGAACTTCGTGTCTTGAAACAAAAATACTCTGCAGACTTAGAGGAGCAGAAGAGTCTAGTGCAGAATCTTCAGAAACAGATGGCTCAGCTACAAGAGGAGCAACATTCCACTGCCAGGGACCGAGACACAGTGAGGTCTGAGCTGACAGAACTGCAGAAGGCCATTGATGAGAGAGGTCTCTTGGCCCAGATTGAGAAACTTAATCAGCAGCTCAGAGCTAAAGATGATCAGCTTCTCCATTTGTCTTTGGAACTGGAAGGCTCTTCCAACCAAATAAAATCTTTCTCCAAGGCTATGGCAAGCCTGCAGAATGAGCGAGACCGTCTGCTGAATGAATTGGACAAAACACGTAAGATGGAAGAAGTGAAACAACAAGCAGAAGGGAACACTTCCTCCACTTCTTCGGAAGTGCAGAGTCTGAAGAAGGCACTGTCCTCCTTGCAGAGTGACAGAGACAGAGTAGTAAGTCCTTGTCCTCTCTTCCTGCTCTAACTTAAAGCACCACAGGAGATTTGGATCTTCAAGTCTTAAAATTCAGCACACTTAGATCTGGTAATTGCAATGTGCTGCATAGATCCTTGTCTTCATGAAATCACAGAATAGCTGAGATTCAAAGGGTCTTCTGCAGATCTTCTAGTCCAACCCTCCTGCACTAACAAGGTCAGCTGGAATAGGTTGCTCTGGACAATGTTCTGTTGGATTTTTAATATCTCCCTTGGTAAATATTCCACAACTTTTCTGGCCAACCTGTTTTTTCATGTATCTGGATGCAGTTTCCAGAATTGGTTGCTCCCTCCCTTTCCCAGGGATAGAGATGAGGCTGACCAGACTGCAGGTTCCCAGTTTCTCTCTGTTGCACTTCTTGTAGATAGGGACTTCTTCCACTCTTCAGGAACCTCTTGACCTTTCAGAGGGAATGGAGTTGCCTCCCAATGACCTTAGCATTTGTGGGCATGCTCCATCAGATCCCATGGATCTGGTATGGGCCATCTGTGTTATTTTCTCTGACACTGAGGCTGTGATTTCACTGTTAACTTCCAGGGTGGTTTCTCTGCTAGGTTGGTTTAAAATATGAAATCATAGAAATAAGGTCCCTGTTAACCTGTTTAGTTCACACCTGTGTCAGGTCATGCATTGGATTTGCCTTAGATTTCTAAAAGAGATTAGAGCAATGTCTTGAGTTTCCTTCTCCTTCGGCAGCTGATTTCAAGGCAGGTACAGGACATTGCAGATTCCTTTTGACGTCCTTGCCTGCACACTGGATGTGTCTGTGTTTGTATAGTCTCTGGCATAGTGCAGCCCAGCAAGTTTCAGAGTTCTCACTGCTGGTCAGAAGACAGACTTTGACAGTTACATCCCGCTGCCACACATTAAGTACTTTCCTGTCTCCAGAGTCAGCCATGTCTTTTTGTCTTCAAACACAACTGCAGCGATGCACGTCTAACACCAGCTTATTTCAAATTACAGCATGACTGGAACTGGAGAGGCGAAAGGATTTTGCTTCATCAGTTTCCTGGTTTACAGGAAATACCAACTTCAGGAGTCATGCTTAACCAGCTCCTTCTGTGTCACTTTGTTTTCCTCTGAATAAGATAATTAATATGGTAGCCTGGATTCTTTTTGTTAATGCATGTCACATCTTCATGGGGGGGCTCAAAACTCACTGCCCTCATTAACAGTAGAATTCCCTGAGGGTTTTTTTCTGAGCAGTTTTTCGTACACTACTGTATTTGATGATTCAGTTTCTAGTTTCTCTGTCATCTGAATGTGACCTTTTTTCCCTCCAGACGTCACAGTGAGAAATGCTCTTAAACAGCTCTAAGAAATAAACCTAGATGATTGCTCAGCTGTCACACACTGATGTTTCCCTTTAACTCCAGGTAAGAGAGCTGAAGAATCTGCAGCAGCAATACATCCTGGTCGGGGTAGAAGCTGCTGAGAATTCTCGCTTAAAGACACAACTGCAGGAGTGGGAGCAAGAGGCAGACAAACAGCTCCGTCTGCAAGAACAACTGAAGCAAGAAGGAGTTGTGTACCAGCAGGAGCTCCAGCAGCTCAGGTGAACCGTCTGTCTGCTCCCTGCCTTGGTGATGATGCAGATGTGTTTGTTTCTCTCAGAGCAGTTGTGGGCAGAGGTGGAGGGAGTGCTGAGAAACTCAGCCTGGACTCTGCCAGGTGCCACTGAGGCACTCTGCCCTGGCCAGGAGTGGGCACATGTTTCCTTCTCCAGCTTCTGCCTCAGAATTGCAGCCCAGCAAGTTGGAGGACAATACCCGTATCAAAATGATCAAATGATCAAATAAAACGTTTTAGGTTTTATTTCCTTCATCCTGTGGTGGTCAGTATCATCTGCTGGAGAGGAAACTTAGGCTGTTTCTTGTATTGGAGCTTATGTATATGAACACAGTACTCTGCATTCCAAGCTGCTGCTGAACACCCTTTATTATCCCACTGATATCATAGTTCAGAACATACTCATTTTGTCTGGCTGTCTAATCCTTTGTTTTACTTGCTCTGTGTCTTCTAGGTTTTTTTCAAAAATCTGTAATTCAAGTCCAGTAAAATTGTCTTTTTTCAACTGGACTAAAACTAGCCAGACAAATATGCTCTGTTCTAAAAATGGGGGGAAATGCTTTCAGGTATTTCAGAGATCCATTTAAGAATGACTGAGGCTGGAATGAAAACAGATGGGATTTTCTTTGTGGAAAGGTCTATGGCTTATCTCTGTCCAGAGTGATATAAAAACTTGTAGTTCTCTCCCTTCCCCCTGCCCCCAATCTGAGCCTCAAACTAACACTTCAGATCTCGTTAAGTCTGAAGCATCTTAAAAATTTTGTTTGTCCTCCAAAAGAATGGGAGATTGATTTCCTGTGTAGCTTTTACACTGTACATGAAGTGAAGGCCTCAGGTTGGTGTGATGCCATCAGTACCGTGGGTCTGGTGCACTTGCGACTGTGCAGAGAAATTGTGATGGGGACAGGTGGCTTTGCCGGTGGCTTCCTTGACAAAACCCTGTACAGCAAGATCAAAACAATGTCCAGAAACACAAACAGTGTGAGCATTGAACCATCTGAAGGGTTCAACCAAATACAGAAGACGTCCTTAAAACTGCTTTTAAGGTTCCTGTACTTAAGAGGGTTGTTTTGGCTTGGCTTGGTTATAAAACTTCATGTCTAGCGTAGGGTGATGATGGAATCACCCTCGGCTCATTCTTAGCTGGATACCTGGACATCATAAGTGATACTGGTAACTTCCTTGTAATTTCTCTTGTTTTGTGCTGGGCAGACAGGAGAAGACCACCTGGGAAAAGCAGAGCAGCAGCATGAAGGAGCAGTACCTGATGGCCATAGCAGAGAAGGACAAGCAGCTGAGCCATTTGCAAAGGATCACACAGGAAATGAGGCTGCCCTTCAGCAAGTCTGAAACCGTAGAGGAGCAGCACCAAAGCAAGGTGGGTGGAAAGATACAGATTCTTTACTGCATGGAAATGTGAGGCTTGAAACTCAGCTGGAAGAGCATGTGTTACCTGTATCCAGCCCCTACAAACGGCAGCACTGGATGCGGTTGTGAGGCCTCCAGAGAGAATACCAACAATCTAAGTTGCATCATTTCAAAGTTTTAGAAATTATGGCATACCCCTAAGTGCTCTTCCTTAAGTTCCTGGTTCCCAGTGTTTCAAGAAAGAGGGTAAAAGAGACAGGGCTTCCTAGGCACCTTGGGTCCTTTGGAGCAGCACGGAACTTCTCAGGTGTGTATTCTGGCAGTTCTAGAACTGCCCTCTTCCATTGTCTTTGAATGTAAGATTTTCTGGCTTAGTTCTCATTTAATGTCACATATTATTTTTTTAAGTTTTCTGTTGAATTTTTCTTGCTGTTTTTACTGTAACGGGGATCTGCAATCCTGGTTCAAGCCCAGAGAGACTGAGGCTTGGACACTGCACCTCCTCTTATTCCCCATGTATACAGTCCTAAAAGCGGAGTGGAATATGTTTGGTATTTTGCTTGTCTAGGAAAGGCTGCATGCACTGTGCAGTGCATCAGAGCCAAGAGAGAACTCTCCCACCCATGTTTGCAGTGGTTCCAGTGGTTTAGGTCAGTGGAGGGGGTAGGAAATCTCCCCTATCCCTTTGATATACCCATGCATATATGCAAAGAAAAAGCTCAAACAATGTTCACGTGATGCTTTCCAAGAGGATTCTTCAGTGCTGGCCTTCTGGTCTTTGTTGATTAGAGCAGTGTGGACATTGCTTTGGGGTTTTGTTTGTTTTTTATTTTCTCATTAATGTACCTTTTTTTCCTCCCTGTATTGTAAACAGCTTTAAGACAACCTTTGAGAAGGACCCATCCTATGTGCAAGTTTGGTGATCTTTCCTACCTGTTTGGATTTTCAGATGGCTTTTAGGATATTTCTGTTTATTTCCCATTTGTTCTTTTGCCTGAGCAGATCAAGTCCCAGGTCTAAGAATAATGTTGGGTTTGACCTTGGAATACTTAAAAGAGAAGACTAACACAAGAGTGAGTTGTCACATGTGCAGTGTATTTTTCATTGTTCTTTCCTTGGCAGATTTCTCCAGAACTCCTGAAAGGGGACTTTTCAAGCCTAGAAGCAGAGATGAAACACCTCCAGGCCCAGCTAAGTGACAGTCTGAAAGAACTGCACCAGAAAGAGCTCAGAATTCAGCAGTTAAACAGCAAAGTACTGATCCATGTCTTACACTTGTTTGCAGTCAGGGATGAGGAATGTGGGGAGGATTAGGCTGGAATAGTGCTCGGGAAGCAAGAATGAATCTGTCCTTGTGGGTATTCAATGAAGTAACACAAAATCAGAAATACATCTCTCAAAAAAGCAGTGTTGGGATCACACCAATGGATTCACAGCACTAGAGCCCATCCTCCTGCTCCCACACTGCTCTCCCTCAGTCAGTAACTGGGGTGAGTCAGAGCACTGGAGAGAGAAGCCATGAGTGGGAGAGCTGTTCTGTATGGACCAGAGGGATATCCAGGCCCCATGCAGATCCCATCTGGCAGGCTCAGTGACTGGGTCTGAGTCAGCAGCTTTTCTGCCACTGAAATTGAGTGCCCTTTCTCCCAGGTGACCAAAGGGAGAAAGGAGGAGGGAAGAGGACAGGGGAGGAAAGAAAGAGGTGAGAGAAGGGGAGAGAAGGGGAGAGGGGACAGATGGAGGGGACAGTGTATCCATGAAGTTGGGTGGGGAGAGATGAAGACCAGAGAAAGGGGCCAGAGAGCGAGACCATGTGAAGAAAGTTGTCTACAGGTTCCACGTCTACTGTTGGGAGTACTTTCTAGCTTCCTGCTTTCTGGGCTGCTGAAGGACTTCCCTCCTTGGGAAGGCAAGCTTGTCATCTTCACTTCTGCCTGCCAGCTTGACACACGTCCTGCACTTCAGTGCAGAATCACAATCAGTCAATTCCCACACTGAAATGGAAGACCCAGCATTTTATCCATCTTCAGAAAGAGTTGTGTTCAAGGAGAGAGTGAGAATATAAAATCATAATTTACTGATGATATTTCTGAGAGGTTTAGATCAATCTCAGCACTTTAGAAATCTTATTCTGGATATGTAGTATTCTGTATATGACTTCAATGTTTTGAGACTTCTGTTCCAGAAGCCTTTGCCGCAAGCTACTCTTGGAGATTGTCACTGGTCTTTGGACCTTAGTGAGAGGCAGCGTGACAGTGACATGTTCCCGAGAGAATTCTTACCCTCAGTTAGACAGAGAACAATTTTGCTTTCACAAAATCAATTTCTTTGCTTGCCAATTGTGTTCTCTTCTCAGCTATCTCAGGTCTTTGAAGAGAAAAATGCCCTCTTGCTCCAGCTGCGTGGGAGCAGTCAGAGCACCTGTGAGAGCCATCAGCGCTACAGCGAGGTCCTGAACCGCTGCCTGCTGCTCGAGAGGCAGCTCCAGGAGCTGCAGGCTGCAGACAAGAGCGTGGTAAGGTGCTTGGGCTTGGTGCACAGCAGGGAAAAGCTTATTTCAAGTGGCTCTGCTAACTGTCCAGCATTGAGGTGGCTGTGTGTCCTCTTCATTCAGTGCAGTCTGCAGTCCATTCCTGTGTTCTTTCAGGAGCTCTTTGCGACAGACGCTGCTCCAGGAGCACCCCAAGAAAAGAATGAGCCGCAGAGAGGCAGTTACACACCTGAACTGCAGGAACTGCAGCTGAGGTAAAGAAAGTGAGAAAACAGGGGTGGGGGTGTTGGTCCTGGTGGAGGTCTTGAGCCTAGTGATAAGCCTATTGCTTTTACTCTGTACTAGTGTGTTGGGAAAACTCAGTCCCATGCTAGGATCTTGTGGACTTGGAGGAACTCTCGTATGCATTTAGCAGCTGTCATTAGTTATCTCTCAGATCAGAGCTTCAAAAAAACACAGTGACAACATGCAGCAGCAATGCCAGCCAAACCAGCATCTTGGGTCTGGTGGGCTGCGTCCTCAGTAGCTGCTGAAGTATATCCATAGTCCTGGTCTCAAAGCTGTAGCCTGAGAGTGTCTGGAATTGAGACAGCACAGGATTCCTTGTAACCTTCTGAAACTGAGATCTAGCACATGATTCCTCATACCCTCTCAAAAAAATTTTCAGAAAGTGGAGCCATGGATGACAGAGCCAAGGACCTCCTTCCTGATGTGAAACAGAAGCTTCAAGAGATTTATCTTCTGTCATGTTTTCCAAATAATTTAAATATAGTAAAGATTACTAAGTCTTCTGTGTGAGCTGGGAGGTAATTTGAGTCGGTTCACACACTGCATCAGTGAATACAATAGGAACACAATAGTCCATGAATTAGGCCTTTTTTGGCATATGCTTTGTTATTTTCTGACAGGTTGTCTGAAACAGAACATTTACATAGCAGCACAAAGCAGGATATGAAGTATTTGGAGGAGCAGCTGGAGGAAGAACGGGATCGTCGTCTTGCTGCAGAGGAGGCGCTTTTTGCAGCACGGGATGAGATCGGGAGGTGAGGCAGCTTGAGCAAACAAACACTGTCATCGTAGAAGTGTAGTGGTTCTAGCTCTGTTTTTCATTTGCACTTCATCACATCCTTCTGTCAAATGGCACTGGGGGCATAGAGACAGCTACGGTGTCTGTCACAGAATCACAGAAAGGGTGAGGTTGGAAGGGGCCTCCAAAGACTGTGGCCCAACTCCCTGCTCAGCCTAGACCCAGTTGCCCAGGACCATGTCCAGGTGGCTCTTCAGTATCTCTGAGGAGAAAGGCTTCACAACCTCCATGGGCAACTGATATGATGATGCTCAGTCACTCTTGCTGTAAAAAAGTGCTTCCTGGACTTCAGGAAATTCAGTTCCTTCAATTGTAGGCAGATAGAACGAGACAAATGACTAGGCATTAGGACAAATTCTGTCTAGAAATTTGATGCCAACTTTCTCAATTAGTTAAATTAGCTACTGGAAAATGTAATTTGGAGACTGGGAATTGGGTGCAGGCTGAAGAGGAGTTCTCATGCTTCCAGGGAATTTGTCTCCTTAGTAAGCAAGTAATTTGTCTCCTCTCTGTCATGCATGAAACAGTTTTGACTTGAAGAACACCACTCATTTTTAAAGTACTGCCAATTAACATAAACTTCTCATTGATTTGGTTATTGAGAAACAATTAAACACTTAGGACTTTCGTCCACCTTTCCCAGGCCCAGCTTAGCCTAGAACCCTTTCGTGCCCCCTCCCCAGTATCCAGCCCAGTCCCGGCTCCTCCCCACTGCCCAGTGTCCAGCACTGTGGTCTGCACTGCCCAGTGTCTCAGCACACTGGACAGATGCCCTGAGAGGCAGCAGAGCAAAGGTGGCTGACCTGGACTCGACGTTGGGATTAGGATGCAGTGAGCAGCAGGTTCAAAATGCTTGATTCTCCTCATTGGCTGTGGAGGGGGTTTTAAAACACACGTGACCTGATTGTAAGCACTTGTGCTGGGCATTTCCTGGTGGTTCAAATAACGGGAGTTACGGACTAGTGGAGTCTTTTCCATGAAAACAATGGCTTTCTTCTGACACGCTTGCTGATTCAGCTGACAAATAATGGTCTGTGTGGAAGAATTCTGGATGAAGTTCCCGTGTAATTGCTACACAGGGACAACTGTAACTCCTTCTGGCATTAAAGTCTATAAAAGCCTCCTGCAGCTGATCTCACCAATGAATGGTAGCCTCAGGATGTGGCTGCCACCTCTGTCCCTAGAAAATGGTCAGCAAGAACCAGCGCTATTGCAGCCAGAGCTGGCTTCCAAAATAATTTCACAGAATTTAAAATACGCAGTTGTATCATCTGCCCTGGCTTCTTTCAGGTCACACTATGAAATTTCACTTGAAAGGAAGAAGGACTCCTGCTAGTTGGGTCACCCTGTTCTTTTGCTCAATGTGAGCTCAGGAAGCATGACACCTGTACAAATGGAACCAGCTCTTGGCAAGTGAAGCCAGGGCTTGCTTGCAGGGTTTGATTCCTTTTTGGAGAAATACCTTCTTTCCTAAGCTTGATTACAGTGTTGATTTGGGGCAACATAATAAGAACTGAATTAAATTTCATGTTTGTTGTGGCAGGTTGCAGTCAAGTGAGTGGGCATCTTCCTTAAGTGCCAGCATTGATATGACTCCAGGTCACGAGCAGTCCTTGCTGATCGACTCCATGGATAATAATGCCAGCAGAGTAAGAACTTAACATTCACAGCTGTCAGTTATGTGAGCCCTGGCTGATTCAAGAAACTGAATCTACAGCAGTTAAATTCCTTTGTAGACACACAGAAATCGGTTGGGGTCTGTGTAGTTTTCTGCTCTCACCCTGCTGCAAACAGAATTGGATGGGGATGGTTCATGGAAAACCTGCAAAGAGCTGGGGAAGGGGAATATTTCGTGAGGATTGCCTTAGTATTAGGATCTGACAGTGGAATGATTTGGGGAAGGTTTATGCCCATTAGCTAAAACAAACTTATCTCCATGGTCGGGAGAGCTCTGCATCAAGGCAGCTGGAGACACAACCATTCCTTGTAGTGACTGCTCTCTCTTTACTCTTCCAGACTCGGAATACTCTTGGACTACGACGCCTGTTACGCTCTCTCTTCCGCTCCCGGACCCACTTGCCTCTGCTAGTGGCCATGTATCTGCTTGCTCTCCATGTCCTGGTCTTCCTGTGCTTTACAGGCCACCTGTGAACAGGAGTGACAGCCTTTTATCAAGCCTCAGCCCTGTGTGGAGCAGGGCCTGCATGCCCTTGTAGAAGGGCAGCACTTCTCCCAGCTGCCTTCCTTCCCAAAGCAGCCCGGCAGCGCCCAGCAGCCGGGTGCTGCTGTGAGAGCTGCTCCCAGGAGAGCTGCCATTCATTCCCTCGGTGTTTCCACATGAGTGGTTCGTTTTCTGAGCCAGGGTTGTGCTGCGAGCCTCGAGGACAGCATCTGCTCCTGTACTACTCCTGTTCCTGGGAGCAGCACCACTCATTTTAGATAGTATTGGGCTGCAGTAGGAATAAGAACAATTCAGCACTTCTAAAACTGCAGAATCTTCCCCCTCTTAGGCTCAATCCATGAGTGGGGTTGGGGGAACACTGTAGCTGGATGTAAGAAAAATAATTGTCTTCGCTTTCTTCCACCCCTTAGATTTGCTCCATGGCCCAGTGCTGTCTGAAATGCATATCCTAAGGAAGTTATGGGCACTTTAAGGAATGTGAATCGTAAAATCGTGTTTCCTACTCAGTTGCATCTGCTGTTGAAGAAGGGCCAAAGTTGGTATATCTGGCCCTGGTGAGCATTCCATTTAAAATCAGTCATATGTCTGCCCTGGCAAGCCTGTGAAATAATGCTGGTAATTTAGTTATTTAAAAGGAATAGGAAACATGAAACTTTTAAGCTCCTAAGTTAAAAACTCTCCTGTTTATAGCATTTGTGCACCTCTGATGATGGAAGGTGCTGCCTTACTTGTAGAAATGAGAGCAGCCCTGCTCCTGCCTTCTCATCCACTGAACACTCCTCGTGAGACTGAACCTGCACAGACTGTGGTGACGGGGGCCCATAATGTGCTGTGTGGGCCCAAAGCAAAGGCAGAAACTCCAGAAAAACTCTCTCCCCTGTGCTGAGGAAGGGGCCAGAGTTCTGAAACCTTCTGGTGTAGAAAGCTGGCACTGGTGTTTGGGCATGTTTGGACCCAAATCAAATGATGCGAATGGACTGGATCTTTTAGGATATATGGAAATACTGATGTATTTCCCTATGTTTTCTAAAGACCTCCTGAATTTGAGACTGCCCTCTTCCAGAAGGAGAATGTCAAATGCAAAGGAAGTTCCAGTCACGTTCGCTGTCAGATCCCAAGTGGTCATTTCATTCAGAGTACTGGCCAGGAGACTCATATCTGCCTCTTAGTAGAGTATTAACAGTCAAGTTTTTCCCATTGGGAAAGAGGTAGTTTTTTTAATATTTCTGGTAAACTAAGCTGCTCTAGCCAGTGCAGAAAGCCTGTTTGAGGATGGATTGATTACACTGGTAGCTAAACCAGCTAGATCTCTGGCAGGTCCAGAGCACTGGCACTATATAACCCCTTGTGCACTGTCCATGATTATCAGAGTGAACTTCCTCCAGCTACATAAAATTCAGTGACCAAATAGTTTGTCTATAGCTTCCTGTGGTCTGAGCTCCTGTATGTATAATAAAGTTTATTTTTGAGATGGAATTTGTGTCATGTTGTCATGTAACTGTCCAAGTGGAGGGTGTGGAGCTGCTGCCTCACCACAGCTTGCGTGGGACACGGTGGGACTGCGGCTCTCTTGTGTGTGCACGGCCTTGTGTGATGGTTGTTCTTTATATGATGTGAATGAATGCCTATGTGATGACCTTTTTTCCTATCTCACCTCTTGCTCAGCCTTTTTCAGCTGGCAAAAAAGGAAATAGCACTTGCATAGGCAGTGTCTCATGGCAGGGGTATGTGGAACTAATGATTTTAAGGTCCCTTCCAACCCAAACCATTGAAGGAATAGTGAAAGCAATTCAAGCAAAACAAGATCTACTTGGGTTTACTTTTCCACATTTGCCTGAACATTGCACCCTGTCAGAGTTGTGCAACCCCAGGACAGACAGCAGTTGGCAACAGTGAGCTGGAACATGCTGATAACTCAGATGGGACAGTTAAACTGTCCCAACTTTCTGTAGCCCAAAGCAGGTACCCTTACACATAGTGACTAACAGCCCCCACTGCTGGAACGAAAGCCAGCCTCGGGGTGTTGTAAGGCTGTAGACATCTCCACTGTGTTAACAGGAGCAAGGATTATAAGCAAACTATGTTTCCTTAAAGCCATGCATTTTTTCCTGAACTGAAGAAAGGCACAATTCTGATGCCTCAGATGTATTTAAATATTTTATACCTGCAGATGGAACAGTTATAACTTAGATTAAATATAGGAATAAAACCTCAAAAGGAACTCCTGGTCTGCTAAGTGTAGCCTGACTGAACAGCTTTGTGGTTTGACCTGATGAAAGATGGGGCCTTTTAGCTGATGTTTCCTGTCTCAAACATTTCAACATTTTGTTTCTTCTCCATTGGACCTGTCCTGCCTTGATCTTTTATCTATCTTCAATAGAGCCTGAGAAGGAGATCAACTAGTGAAGCTGTGTTCTGTCATCCCTGGGACACTCATGCCAATTCAGCACCACCACTGAGGCTGGGACAGGGTCTGGTTTTGTGCCGGAGGAAGGCAACGCCGCGGGCTAGGGAGGAGTAGATACAAGTTACTGCAGGAAGCTGTAGGGGGAACCCTCCTGACCCTCTCAGCTCCCCTTGCAGGAGAGATGAGAGCATCTGGGAAGGGCAGACAAAGCACATGATGAGGTAGAAGAGAAGGAAGCTGTGCAGGTGCCCTCCCCAAGGGCAGATCAACCCACCTCTCATAATGAGAGCTGCATGAAGGCCAGTGCTGAGGAGAAACAACAGAGGGGTGCAGTCAGAGGTGAGCCGCTCCTGAGCAGAATGAAAACACCCAAGTGCTAGACTCTTTTCAGGAGTGTTTGCTGCATCCCAGGAGCCTGAAACAGGGATGTCACCAGATGACTGACTTCAGTTCAGCGCAGCCCTTGGACAGTGCACACTCTGGTTCTTTCATGTGGGTACTGGTGATAACTGCAACAAGAAGTCCAAGATTGATCAAAGGAGTTTTCAGGGCCCTGGGCAGAACAGAAAAAGGTTCAGGAGCACAGTTAGTGTTCTCCTCAATCCTCCATGTAATGGGGAGGGGCACTGAAAGTAAAAGGCATGCTCGAGACATCAATACCTGGCTCCAGGATTTGTGCCTCCACCAGAACTTTGGTTTTTATACCCATTTGAGAGTCTTCTTTAAAACACAAGGTGTGCTGGGACCTGATGGGATCCACTGTGCTGATGGGGGAACTGCTGCACAGCCGGCAAGGGAACTGCAGCACTGGGGCCAGTTCTGGGACTCAGGTCTTGAGCAGAGCTGGGGGCTGGGATGCAGGAAGTGAAAAGAGCTGAAGTTAAAACAGGAACTCAGAGCAGACACAGGCCCAAAGTTATCGCTGGCTGCAGGTGCCGGAGCAAAAAGCAGCAAGTTTGCCAGCAGGAACCGTGAGCCTTTAAAGGTAAGAAAACTTGAGTGGGTTTTGGGAGAGGAAAGTGAGAAATTACTACAAGAAAGTGTAGTGTTTGGTGGGCAAAGTGAACTCCTTCCTGACCGAGAATGTTTAAGTGGATAATGCTCAGCATTTGCTTCTCAGGCTGCTGTCCTGTCATCATTGTTGTTCTTGTGTTTGAGGATCTAAAGAACCACGTTTCCAAATCTGTAGCCCTGTATTTGTGCTGTAGTGGATGTTTTCCCAGGGGAAAATGGGACACAAAACGGGTTGAGATGGCTGATATTTCTCATACAGACAGTGTCCAGAGCCTCATGATGCAATTACAGCCTGTGGTTTGTCATGGTTCCCACAATGCATGGCAGGTAGCTTTGGAGAATGAGTGGTCAAGAACCATTTACAGCAGCATTTAAAACCGTGAACCATCTTATTTGAGCCCAAATCAGCAGCCCTGACAAGCAGCCCTGTGTTAGCTGGTTATTCCTGCTGGTTTATGCTTTACAAAAATGAGCACTAAACTTTAAAAATCTTTGGCATGAGAGATGCCAATAAATTAGGGCAGGGAAAAGGAGAAGAGAAGTGTTATGAGATTGGGCTGTGTTGTCCATGTGAGCCTTCCTGCTTCCCCTGCTTCTAATTGCAATTAGCTCTATTCAGTTTGGCACCAGATTGGTGTCAGTGGGGAATGTCACAGACCTTCTGCGGTCCTAAGGCACCTGGAGAAGGCCTAAAACCAGCTCTTCACTGTGTATCTGCCTTAGCCCTTCACCTCCTCCCTTAGCTGACTACCTGGCCTTTGTTTAGAAAAGAAAGAATCATCGCTGCTGTGCTCATTTGGTTTCTGTTCTCTTCGCTCCCTGGTCTTACAGTGCTGGTTCTCTGGGAAGGACAGCTTGACCCTGAGCAGTGCCCTACACTAAACCAGAAGGTTATCCACTTAAACAGCTTTTGATGTGGGACAGTTCATTTCTCAGTATAAACAGAGAATTACTTAATTACTCAGCATAAACATTTTGCTTGCAGAGGGCAACTGCCCCAAGTGTTCAGGGCTGTCTGAGGCTTCCATACAGCCCTGGGAGCGAGGGGCTAGCGCAGTTGGGTAGAACATGGTTAAAAGCTGCTGTTAACTGAGGATCCAGCACACAGGAGGTCTCTTCCTTCCCGTTGATTTGGTCACAGTTTGGTGTAATGGAGAACAGGGCTCAGCTGAGTCTTTCCTGTACATTCTCTTCCATCTTTCACTCTACCCCACGGAAAAGCTGCATTGGGCAACGCAGAGAACAACTTTGGGTTCCTCAACACTGCAGGCAGTAAAGGGGGTGGGATATGAAGGGCTGGGGCTCTGATGAGAGTGACTGCTCTGGGTTGTAGGGGCAGCCAACTCATCTTTTCTCTCTCTTCCATTTTGTAAAAACTCAGTTGTTTGGAGGAAACTTTTTCATCGTCTTTTTTTCACAGTCACCTTGAAAATGAAAATGCAGGGGTTTTAGATTTCACATTACTTTTAACTTCCTCTTCCTGGGCCCATCACTTCCTCCAGGCCTGCAGGAGCGGTTCCACCACAGCCTCAGCCGTTTAGCCCTACACCCTCAGTGCTTTTCTCCCCATTTCCCATTTTCTTCACATGGCAGACATGAACACCACACAGCACCAGCTCTGTCACACCACTGTCCAGCCTTGCTCTGACCATTCTCTAGGCTACTGGGCAGGGATTAAAAGGTTGAAAAACAGACATGAGGCTTGAGGAGTCCACCTCAGTTCCAGCAGCACAGTGTCACGGTGTTGGAGCATGCCATGTCTCTGTGCGGCTGTGCTAATAGGGGGCTTAACGCAGGGACCAGCCTTCCACAGCACAGAAAAGTAATGGATGTTGGAAAAGCAGAATCTGGTAACTGGATGCCAGCACTCATTTACATTATAATAAGGTGTGTGTTCTAAATGCAGAGGCAGGGTGCATGAAGGCTGTGGTTTACACCTACACTCTCTGTGTGTTTTGCTGTAAGATGTGCTCAGGAGTAGCTATTTTGGGGTGCCCTGTGCTGTATGAGAAACAGATGTATGAGGACATGTGGCCTGTACGGGCCCCTTCCAGCCCAAGTTCTGCTGTGACTGGGTGTGAGCCAGCTGTAGCCATGTGTGGCCACCCTGGCCAACACCACGTCCTGGTTGTGCAGATGTGGAAAGCAGTCGTGGGACACAACGTGTCAGTGAAGGTGGAGGCGCAGGGAGACGACTGGGACACGGACCCTGATTTTGTGGTAAGTGTCTGGTGTGATAATTCTGATACTGCTGGTGGGAAGAGTTCTTGGCCCTGGGCACTTGCGGCTCAGCTGGGCCGGGGCTCAGGGCTCGGCACGGCATGCAGCACCACCGGGCAGGATCAACCAAGTTCCACCAGACCCTCGCAGGTGCTGTCAGGTCACCTGTCTGAACCACTTCTGACCCATCTCCAGGTTTAGTTTCCAGAACTGACTACATCAGGGCAACCCCCCGGCCACGTCTGACCACAAGTAACAGCACTTAAATACAGAATATCCAGGGCTTTTTAAACTGAGAGAGCGGTAACTTCCCTTGTCCTCCCCACAACATATGTTACAAGATACAGTGAACGCTTACATTTTCTCTGTCCCACACTGTTTGTAACTGTACAGGATCCAGGATTTCACTCATTTATCTTTTTTCCAGATGGAAAATCCTACTCTGTTTACAGTCAGCTTGTGCTGGTGCAGCTCTGTGCCTCTTACACTCTTGTTTTCTGTCTAGTCTGACTCTGAGTGAACTGCTGAGAGAGCAGAAGAGCTCGACCCTCTGCATTCATACAGGGTCATGATTTTCATTTTCCATTTGGTTCTCTATTACTTTCCTAATAAGCCTCCCCTGTTAGACAAGAATTCTGTGTTTTCAAGGTTCAGTCTTGCCTAGTTATTTCCAGTAAGAAATTCTAGGTTGGGACAGAAAAGCAAATGCCTTTCTCATAGTTTCAAGTTATTAATGTTTTAGGAAAAATCTACACTGTCCAGTTTTTTTGCTTACTTAATTTCTTCTGTTTGTGGAAACATTCAAACTAAGACTGGAGAGAATAAGACTTTGTATTAATTTTTTCATTCTATATCATATATACCTCTTTTCAGCTTTACTGTATATTAGGAAAGACTTTACTGACGCTTCACTTTATCGAATGTCTGTTCAGACTTTCCACAAAGCTACAAAACAAGGCTGTGATAGCCAGGCCCGAGCGCTGAGGTCACTGTGGTTTCTCCAGTATTTTCCCGAACAGTGAATTCCGCAGATCCGAACAGTGAAATCCGAGGTGTCACCTCGGCTCTGCGGAGTGGGTCGGAGACCCCGGCCCGGCCCTGCCCTCCCCTCCGGCGGGGATGGGGTGCCGGGACCCCTGGGCTGCGCCTTGTCCGGCGGAGCAGCCCCGAGCCCCGTGCGGGGCCGGGCGCTGACGGCCGCGGTTCGCCCCGCAGAACGACATCTCCGAGCGGGAGCAGCGCTGGGGAGCCAAAACCATCGAGGGCTCCGGCCGTGCCGCGCACATCGAGTGAGTGCGGCGGGGCGAACCGCGGCGGGGCGGGGGGAGCGGCCGTGCGGGGAAACAGAGAGCCGTGCCCGGG